>JANFOE010000474.1:1200555-1800833 GCA_025667525.1 Glebionis coronaria | reverse complement strand
AACGTGTTACACTTTAAAATGAGTTATAATAGGCACCAGTAGCAAAGTGACACGTGGATTTTGTAGATTTAAAATACATAAAAGTTGCAAAATATTAAAAAGGTATTATGGGTATTTATTCCACCCTCCACTAACCTAGCAAAAAAATATATATCATATAGGAAACTGCCGTGACTTTTGTTTTTTGACTCTCTCTCCCTACGCAAGAAGCACTGGACAAGATCCGTTTGAATCCGGCTTCACCACCAAGCATCCGTCCCAGATTTATACAACCTAACATGTTATATAAAAGTATCCACCTTATGATACTAATAATAATTCTATGTTATCATATCACACCACCACACGACAAAACCAAACCACCCAAACTTTTATTTAGTTTCTTATTTCATGAATCTATGCTATCACTTATTTCATTTACTACTAAAAAATATTGTTCTATTGTTTTCTTATGTTCGAACAAGAAACATAGGTTGGGTTATGGTTTTCTTATATTCGATACACAACTAAAATAACCACGTTTCCGGTAGGTTTGTTATTTCATTGACTTTCTTTGTTTTTCAAGATCAACGATGGGTATTTTGTGTATTATATTTTCAGCGTCCGTTGTACATGATAGTGGTCGGTTGGTTTGGTTATGAATCGAAATCGGTTTGTGTAAACTGTTTCCGGTGAGGCATTAGGTGTTGTTATTTCAGTCAATATGTTGTTTCCGTTGTAAACCCGACTCTAACAATTTTCTATCAGGTTAGGATTTTATTTTTAATCAGGTTAAAGATGTGTTTCCGATGAAGTTTAGATTTTTTTTATCTCGGTCTTCTGTTTTCAAAGTAATAATCTCACGAGTAGGAATCGTTAAATTTGAATGGTAGTAGTGGCTTTCGGATCTGTAACCATGAAGTAAATTTATGTGATGATCAGTAACTAAAGTCGTTTTTCACTCTCCGATTGGCTTGTGAAGCCTATTCGTGTAGCAACTTTTTTGGATGTATCAGCTAATATTGTAAACTCACGAGCTTCAAATTCTTTGTAATTGTTTGAGAAGGAAAAAAAGCATGAGAACTCACATGCCATATCAAAAGATTCGAGCAATGGGTTTCTTTGCATTTTATAAATATGTATGAGTTGGAGTGATTGTATTTGTGCGCCTATATAAGTTTTGTTAACTCAGTAGGTTTTTGACTTAGTAACTTTTTTCTTCATATATTATTTGACTATATAATGAAAACTTGTTTTCTTATTAGTTGAGAACGGTACCAGTCTCGTATCGAATTAGTGGTACCGATTATTTTTTTAGCATAAATTAGTGGTACCGATACTGTACGAACGATATTCGACTATTGGTACCTTTCCTTTTTTTCGAGAATTTCTCGATGTGATATCGTACCCGTACCAAATTAGTGGTCTCTAATTTTTATCACGAGTCGAAAACGCTTGTATCTAGTTACAAATTACATTAAAGAATATTATAATGTATCAATAGATTTTAATATAAAAAATATGTAAATGTGTCATTTAGTAACTTATATTTCAATTGATTTTTGATTATTGTATCACTTGTCGTTCAAATGGTTTGTATCAGTTATCGTTCAAAATAAAAGTAATAAATAAATTGCTTTGTATCACTTGATCTAGTAAAGATCATGTGTATCAAATGATTATTTTTTTACTATCGTATATCAAAGAGTTTCTACTAATTTTGTATATTTTTTGTCGTGTTTTGCATTAAAATGACACTACAAATTTGTGAGTAGCATGGAACCTAATGTGTCATAAAAGAAATTTTAAAAAAATAATAGAATTATTTTTGATGTACCAACTTTCTATGTTTGATGATATAAAAGGTCAACAGTCGGTGCTAGAAACAATTTCATGGAGAAAAAATTTGATATCTACAAATGAATCTTGTTAATGACGTTAACTAATAAAATTATGGCCAGTTACTTCACAATTTGCCATTCAATTAATATTTATTTACAAAATTACCATTTTATTTAATTTAATCTATGAATGTCATCATTAATGCTAGTGACATCATAATCTATACATCCAGCGGTCCACAAGTGGTGCTTATTATGTTTCATTTTAAGAGTGTAATTCACAATAACGCCTCCCTATATATATATATATACATATATATATATATATACATATATATATATATATATATATATATATATATAATATATATATATATATATATATATATATATATATATATATATATATATATATATAATATATATATATATATATATATATATATATATATATATATATATATATATATATATATATATAGTGCAAAGTTCTTTTTAGAACCAAATAAATGTATATAACTGCGAGAACTACCTTTTACTCTTAACAATGCATATGTATTTTACTTGTTATGTTTAAAATAAAGGTTTAATAATTTTTTTATTGGTTATAGATCCAAGTACGATGAACGATATGAATAGTGCAAATGTATTTTTATACTATTCATCGCGAAGATAGTTATGATACAGCGAAACAATATACACGTGCATGGTCCAAAAATACATGTATCCAGCGACCTAACATGATGAAAATCCATGAATATCTACTTGATCAACAAACATGATGAAAATACATGTGCATTTTAACATCAAAAACTTGGTTTTCTCCGCAGTTCTGTACATTTATTTTGTTCTGAAAAGAATTTCACCCTATATATATATATATATATATATATATATATATATATATATATATATATATATATATATATATATATATATATATATATATATATATATATATATATATATATATATATATATATATATATATATATATATATATATATATATATATATATATATATATATATATATATATATATATATATACATATATATATATATACATATATATATATTATATATATATATATATATATATATATATATATATATATATATATATATATATATATATATATATATATATATATATATATATATTTACATTATATATAACAGGAGGAAAATGCCACATAAGAACTATTTAAATCCACATCAGCATTTTTTTAAAGTACATGAAATTCTGACTTTTTAAAAACATTATATGCAACACGTTTTGAACTCTGGTCAATAAGCTGGTCAGCCCGGATGCATGTGTCACAACCACTAGAGCAAGCCAATGGTTCCGATATAGATCTCAAAAACAAATTAAAAAACCCCAAATCACTAACTTCATTAAATAACACTAATCTCCAAAATCACGTAATGTATTCTTAATTGAAAAAACCCAAGAAAATGAAAACCAACATGGAACCCTAACATTCATTCTTGTATATGTGCAGATGTTGCCTCACTTGATTTGTTTGAGATACAAACACACAACTATGAAAGGTAGGTTAGTTGATTGACGTTATTGAGGTGTGCATATTTAGTTATTTACAAAGTTATGTTCAAAGTTATGGACATTAGCAATCCGTTTCGTTTTTCAATATGGCACTTGATCTAAATAGGACACAACTCACCCCGCCTCAAAATTGGATAATTAATGGTACAATCAAGATACTTGAATGTGACTTGCATTATTTCATATTGTATTACTTTCGGTTAAGTTTCTGTTTTATAAACTATGACTAGGCCAAATGTTCACCTTTAAGATATATTTCTTTTGTAAGGGGCGTTTTAGTGCGTTTGGGTTAATTTTCCTGATTCACCGTAATCTTATAGGAAAATACATTGGATGGTGAGAACTGTCCTAAAGAAACATCAAGACTGATAGACAGCAAGGTAACTCTATAAGATTTTAAATATCCATTTGTATATGTACAAGTGTGTGAATCAGGTCTTATTAAGCACATTCTGTATTGTCAATTTGTGTTTAGTATAATGTCTTTATCATGTCTAAATGTGGTGCAATGCCTTTATTCTAAACTAGTACGCAAACGAGGCTCAAAAGGTGGTTGAGAAGCTTGACTGTAAGAACTGAATTTTTTATTTCTTTTTAGTTGTATGCCTTATGGTTAAAAGGGATAACATTTACTTTGTAGGTCCCTTAAAGCTGTAGGTTTTTAGACAAGTGAGGAATAAACTCCCTGAGCTCATTCTTGAACTTTTGCTCCACAGAAAGAGCTTGACTGCAATGAGAGTGCACTCTCTTTACTTTTCAAATTAATATGCATCCATAGGTAAGATTTCATAACGAATATCTCTAGAGGTGAACAAATGGCTCGGTCTTCTATATTTAGTCCCAGGTCAAAGGTAATGTTTCTGTAAGGACCAAATATTTTGGCCTAAAGTGTTGGTAATCATTATCTAATTTTCTTAACAGCAAACGTTAGTTAATGTAGTGAAACCTCAGTTAAATGATTATTTGTGTATGTCAAAGACCATTTGTATATGTTTCACAAGATGGTTTCATTGTTTTATGGGTAAGAGATATAATAATGAATATGCCTATTGCCTATACGTTGCTTTTATCTATTTTCATAGTGATCAACTTATAAAATCAGTCAATATTGAGCATTTTATTATATTTTCCAATAATGTCGCAGCTATACAAGGACCTCATAGTTTTATAATTGAAAGATGCGGGGAAGGCTTGAGATGGTTTGTTTTACGAACCTTCTATCTCACTACTTATTAGTCTGATCTACTATAATTTGCAACTAAAACCTGATTATTACAGGGCTACATTACTTGGAACATAAGGTTCCATTGCTACCGATGGAGCAGCAAACATATGGATCAATCTACAATAGTTATTTGGGTGAGGTTTCTTAGTTAAAAATAGGCCATCTTTGGCAGGCTGAAAGGATAAGTGATACTCTTAAAACGCATTTGGCGTTTGAGTCAACGAAGAATCACCTTTTTATACACTACATTTGAATTAACCAAATATTTTTTCCAAACAAGGTTTGTCACTTTGTTTGGATTGTAACTGGATAGGCAATAAGAATAGCTTCAAAATAAATTATGAGCTTATGGTAATAGTAACATTTTCAAATCGAATCTATACGATGTTTGAGTCTGTCACAATAACTAGACTGCATTTTTGTGATTAAAGTTGGGTGGTGTATAAATAAAAAGGTGTTTGGATCAGGATACTATAGAAATCTGTCGGTGATAATGCATAGACCATTTTCGATAAGCTAAAGATGACAAGCTATTTTTTTCATTTTACACATATTTCAGCAAAGGTTTGATGCTTCAAAGATCATAAGGCTCGCAAAGACATTAGATCTCGACAAGGTGAGATACTCACATTGTTATCAGTTTATATATGTCTGATGAGACTGCTTTTATACATGGTCTCATCGTCCAAATCGGGCTTAAAATCAATTAAATATCATCAAATATGCCAAATATATACTCGTGTTTGTTACTTGTGTATTTTTAGGTACGGATATTGAGGAAATGGCAAAAGATCAAAAGAATCATTCAAAAACGAACACGGGAAACGAAGTCGCACAATGAACCGGGCCCAAGTTTGGAATTTTGCAAAATGACCCTTGAAGAATTGAAGATTGGCAACTTTGGTCCCTCACCTTTGAAGAACTTGTCACAATTGACCCTCCAAATGTCAATTGTACAAGTAAGGTCCCTAAAGTTTGAAGACATTACAAGTTTAGCCCTTGGAAATAGAAGAGATTTGCATGTGAAGTCCTTGTTTACAAAGCTTGAAAACATTTTGTGCCAAATATGTCAACTTGGCAAACTTATTATAAAGGGAAAAATAAGTGTTGCTGATTATTTACAACATGAAGAAAGAAGTAAATAGGGGGGTTAAAACTGCCAGACAGCCAAACCTTTACCACCACTCACACCATTACACGTCAGCCTAACCCGACCCTACCCACTATCCATTACCCATATCCAGCCCAAACCCGAACCATACCCAATACCAGGTTTATTAAATAAACCTGGTCAAACCCGAGTCAACCTCTTTAATATTCCCACCAAACACACATTTTAAATTCCCTAATCCCCATTTCAGATCTAAACCCACCACTAATTCATATAAACCCTAGAACAAGAACCAGATACAATCAACTTATTCATTAATCCCAAGTCTAATTAACCATGGGGTTTTGGTCCTTGACAGCTCACCAAACACAATGGTCCACCCAGATTGCGACCTCACACACCCTTGTTCCCTCCCCACCAGCTAAGTGTCACGGGTCTTCACATGAATACAAGTTTGCCAGGGATTCCTTGACCAAATCAAAGGCCAAGATGCACTTGCTTGTCCACCACTCAAATCCAACGAATAAGAGACCTCAAGTACTCTGATTCTTCACATGGAGCCAAGTTTTCAAGTTCAAAAAAATGGAATCATTATAGCATATTCTGAGATCCGCTTGAGGGCAAATTAGGAACTTTATTCTGCTAGGGTTTATGTTAGAAACTTCCTTTTTCTTGTATAAATAGAGGTCGCATGTGACCTCTATATTTTGTTCCAGTTTTAGCATTTCTCAATTTGTAATCTTTTTTTAATTTAATAAAGTTGGTGTTTGTGGAAAATTACAAGTGTAATTCCTTTTATCTAAGTTAAAAAGTTGGTGTGTTGCAAATGCTAAGCTGAGTTCCAATTTAAAAATTGTGTTTGATAATTCAGTCTTCAAAAAGTTTTTTTTAAAAGGTACTTAAATTCAGAAATCATAGGCTTTTTGAAGTGAAAGTGGATAAGAGTTTTTGATTTCTGATCTTTTAAGTGTTTTAAAAACGTGTTTTAAAAGGTTTCAAGATTTGTGAAAGAGTTTTAAAAGTTTTGAGTAAAACAGTTGGTATAGTATTTGTGCCTGTTTTCTTTTCTTTTCTTAGCAGGTTGTTGAATTGTTGTTGATTTAAGTTCAGCACAAGCCTCCTGCTTGTGGGAGGTGGTTTATCAACCACAAGGGACTTGGATGTAAGTCCCTGAGGTAACAAGTTTTCACTTTTTTCAATTTCAGTTTAATTGGTGTTTATGTGATTTACTTGGATTGCATGCAAAAGTGTGTAAAGTTGGATCGATTTGAGTTAGTTTGCTAATATATGCATGTTAGGTAGGCTTTAATCCAGTTTGGTAAAGGTTTGAAAGGATTTTGTTTGAAAAATCTTGGTTTTCAGGTTTTAAGGGGTGTTTGGGATAAGGGGTTAATCAGATTTGGTGACAAAGATCTGTGTTAAACCCTGTTTAAAAACACTTCTCAGGTAGCTAGTAAGTGATACATGTACTAGGGTTTAAGTTTGGAAAGTTTTAAAAGCATTTGCAAGTCAAAAATTTGGAGAGAATAGCTAAAATCAGAAAAATGCTTGTGTGACTGATTTTGTTGAAGTTTGTGCATCAAAGCTTGGAATCTGTGAGATTATAGGTCTTAGAAGGTTTGTGAATTGCTTATGTGTTGATTGGTGAGCTTATTCTCAAGTTAGGAAGGGTTTAAAATCGTTTTTGTGCAAGTAATTGGCATCTACTGTTCATCAGACACATAAGTGATTTTTCAGAAACATTTGATGCTTGTTTTGTGTGATTCTTGCTAAGTGATTGTTGATTTTAGTGTTTACTCAGACTCCCCACAACCCAATTGGTGTGGGGGTGCCTTGTGGTCCAAAGAACAAGCTCACAAAGGGCTTTCCTAAGCTCTTGGTCAACTGACCAGCAATTTAACACTACCAGTGGGAACTCCTTTCCCACTGATAGCACATTTGTTTCCCCTGCTACACTAGCAGACAAATCCAGTCAACAAGTCACTATCAGAAGTTCATAATTTTGTCTTTAGTGCTTAAATTTGTGAATTAAGACTTGAAACCAGTTCAATTATTTTTCTTATTTTATTTAGGATTTTTCTGTTTAATTATTTTTCATTTTACTGTTCATTTCCTATTTTTTAGGGTTTTTAGCTATTTTTAATTAACTTTAATGTTTCTGTTTTTGGCATTTAGTGCCAAAAATATTTCTTTTTCAGTTTAATCAGTTTTCCTGGACTTAGAATATTATTTTAAGATTTTTGGTTAAACAAGATTTTACTGTTCATCTTTTTATTAATTTTTAGAATTAATTTAAGTTAATTAGGGTTTTAATTAAGCTGTTTTTGTCTTTTAGTGGTAAAATTAATATTTTTCCAACTTTTTCATTTTTCTTCTGTTCATTAGAGTAAAATAGGATTTTTAAAATTGATAGATCATTTTTAGCATTATTTTATTATTTTTTATAATTATTTTAATTTTAAAATAGTTTTTAGTAATTTAAAAATAGTAAACAGTAATAAAAAAATCCAAAAAAATAGTTTTTAAGTTTTAATTTATATTTTTGAGGTTTACATATCAAAAAGTTTTCATAAAGTTTTATTTTTAATTTTATTTAATTTTAGGGTTTTTAGACAACTTTAAAAATTAATATAAAATTAATTAAAAGGTTTTAGGAACTTTAATTGGCATTTTCTTCTTAGTTAGAATATTTAGGATTTTTGAGAATTTTTTAGAATTTATTTAAGAACTTTTTATTTTTTGGATTATTTTATTATTATTTTATTAAGAAAAATTCAAAGTTTTATTTTTAACTTTTTTTCATTTTTCCTAGATTCTAGACATTAAATTAGGAACTTTTTCACTTTCCAATTAATTTTTAGGCTTTTCAATTAATTTTTAGAATTAATTTAAGATTTAATAGATTTTAATAGTTTTTAGGAGTTTAAAAATAGTTTAATTTTGTTTTAAAATTTTTAAAAATAGTTTTTAGCTTAATTAGAGGTTTACAAACTATTAAATCTTGTTTAGGGCTTTTTAATATTTAAAAGTGATTTTTAGGGCTTTAATTAGCATTAAAAAGTCATTATTAAATTAATTAAAAGGTTTTGGCAAGTTTGGATTTTTTGTAAACTCTTAGAATATTATTGTGGATTTTTAGTAATTTTTAGGAATTTTTAGGTTAAAATTTCAAATTTTGTCTTTTTTTACGTTTCTACGTCTTAACTTTCTAGTAGTGTTTTTGCCTATTTTTCTATTTTTTCGTCTTCGTCATTTTCTCTTCTCTTTTCTTCTTATTAATAATCAAAAACATTAATCAATCATTCATTACACAACACACGTGCCTCCTCGAGAGAACGATCCCCATTTGGGTCATAACTTGTGGTTTTCCTAAATCACTCGTTAATACTTACCGCTTTTACCTTGTTTTCCTAAACAAGTGTGAATTTTACAACTATCATTTTGGCGCCGCTGCCGGGGAGGCGTGTTGTGTTTTGATTGAACCATTGTTTTTTCTATATTAGCCATAATAGTATTTGTATTAATAGCACTCTATTAATACGTATTATCGTTTTTTCGGTTTTTGTGTGAATATTATTACTATATTGTATACGTAGAACAATAAATACACAAGTACTCCAAATACGTGAGCAATCACAACCTTGATTCGGGATTTCATCACTCGATCATTGTATTCGAATCTCAAACCAAAGAAAAAGGCAAAAATAGATAAATACTTTCGTGAAGCTTAATTTTGATAATACAAACTATAAGGTGGGTATAAGGCGGTTGTATTTCACAACCTAAAGGAAAAAGGCTCTTAAGTGCTTCGCGCCGCCTCGTTTCCTCCGCTTGCTTGTGCGTATTTGATTTTGAGAGTGAATCGAGGGTTTTGCCGCCCAAAGTATTACTACATATCATATATATTTTCTTGGTTTCTATTTGATTAAACCCTCTTGAACGATTTGGTGTTCCACCATCGTTCTAAAGTCATCAAAGGCGTTCACTCCACGTGATCGTTTTCATTCCTTGAGGCCTTTTTAATCAAGAGATTTGATTGAGGAGGAGATTTGTGGACTCATTGTCTACTTAATACATTCACCAATTTCCAAAAAGGTTAATACAATCAAAAACCACAAAAAAAAATTGAAAAAACACAAAATACCAAAAAGAATCTTCTTTGCTCGTCTCCACGTTGTACGTGACGTTTATGCTCACTCGTAATCAAGCAAAACGTGCACGTAAACGCAAGAACAAAACTCCCACTCCAACTCATTCTAGTGAGGAGTCTCCTATTGACGAACCCATTGTACGAGAAGCACCGACCATGGCGAATCGAACTATGATGGAGTTACTTCAAGCACCCACCGAGGGTTATGGAGAAGCTATTGTGATTCCCGCAATCCTTGCGGAGAATTTTGAGGTGAAAACGGGTTTGTTGTCGATGATCCAAAACAACAAATTCCGTGGTGATGAGAAGGACAATCCCCACAACCATATCCGCCAATTTAATCGTCTTACCGCCACGTGCAAATTTAAGGATGTCTCGAATGACTCGATTAAGATGATGTTATTTCCGTATTCCTTAGCGGGGCCCGCTAAAATTTGGTTAGAGAAAGAGCCACCCAATTCTATATTGACGTGGAAGGATCTCGTTTCGAAGTTTGTGAACCAATTTTTTCCGCCCTCTAAGACTACGCATTTGAAAAATGAGATTTCTAAATTTTCACAAGAATCAAATGAAAGTTTTTCTACGGCTTGGAATAGGTTTAAGGAGATGTTACATGAATGTCCTCATCACGGTTTTTCCGATTTGCACCAAATCGACACGTTTTACAATGGACTTAACGATCATGAAAGAGATTATTTGAATGCCGCCGCGGGTGGTAATTTTTTGTGTAAAACGGTTGAAGAAGCTTTGGTCATAATCGAGAATAGGTCTAAGGTTTATAGCCCTCGTCATACACCGAGTGTTGCCAAAAGGGGCTCATCATCGTCTCAAAGTATCAATGCATTACATGATGAAGCAAATGAAGAAAACCGATTTTTCGATAGATTTGCTAACCTTATGTCCCATTGGAAGGCTCAAGAAGCTTCCAATTCCGCTTCGGTTAAAGCGGTTTCTAAAAGTTGTTTGTCGTGTGGAGGAGCTCATGATCTTTCCGAGTGCATTACCGCGGATGGTAACACTTCGAATGCTTTTGTAGCCACGGGAACTTACAACCAAATCGGTCAAGGTTCTCGTTCAAATCAAGCTCCACCAAATCAAAATGCTAATAATTATCGCAACAACAACCAAGGTGGAAATTACCAAGGAAATCAAAGGAATTATAACAAAGGTAATTATCAAAGTGGTAATGGGCAAATTTCTAATCAAAACCAAAACCGTGATTTTCAAAACAATGCCCAAGGTTTTCAAAACGATCACACCAAAAATCTTCAAGGAGAATTTTTGAATTATGCAAAGGCTAATGATGCTAAGTTTGATAATATGCAACGTGAAATGGTTAACTTAAGATCCGAGTTGAAAAACGAGCTAAAAAACGAACTTGCTAATGAACTTAAAACTCATGCTAATAAAATGGAAGGAAATGTCACACGACTCCAACAAAATCAACAAAAAATGGAGCAAGGACAACATGAGATTAAGCAAGAGTTGTTAAAAGCGGATGCTAGGCAATCTAAGTTTGAAGACCGTATGGCTAAAATGTTTGAAGCTATCATGTGTAAGCCCTCTTCTTCGGGTGGTCTTCCTAGTGATACCATCGTGAACCCGAAAGGAGAATTGAAGGTTATTACAACTCGTAGTGGTAAAACTTTCAAAGAACCCACTTCTCGTCCAAGTACTTCTATAGAGAAGGAAAAAGAGAAAGAACCCGAGGTTGTGGTAGAAAAGGAGCAAATTGCAAGCCCACGAAGTACCGCTCAAACCACACCTACGGTTGAACCTACACCAATCATGGAACCCGAGATTCCAAGGCCTATGCCTATGCCTAATTTTCCCCAACCCACACCACCTTTACCCTACCCTTCAAGACGAGACAAGGAAAAGGCACAAGAACGAAATAATTATCAATTTGAACTTTTTATGAAAATGTTTCGTGACTTGCATTTTAATATAAGTTTTGCGGACGCCTTAGTCATGATGCCTCGATTTGCCGCGAACTTCAAAAGTATGTTGAATAACAAAGAGAAATTGTAAAAATCGTCTAGTTGTTCTTCGGTTTTTCTAAGCCGCATACCTCAAAAAGTCGGTGATCCTGGAAAGTTTTTAATCCCATGTGCTATCCAAGACATGGAAGAATGCTACGCCTTGTCCGATCTTGGTGCTAGTATTAATTTAATGCCTCTTGAGATTTTTAAATCGCTCAATCTTCCAAATCTCACTCCTTCAAGAATGTCAATCGAAATGGCCGATCATTCTACGATTCTAGCTTGTGGAGTTGCCGAGGACGTCTTTGTGAAAGTTGGAAAGTTCTACTATCCTGTAGACTTTATTGTTGTTGATATTCCCATCGATCCTAAAGTTCCGTTAATTTTAGGTCGATCTTTTTTGGATACCTCGAGAGCACTTATCGATGTGCATGCAAGAAAAATCACTCTTCGTTTCAATGAGGAAGAACTCGTCATTAATGCAACCCAAAACTCCACTCTTTCTCATGTGTATTCCATCACATCTTTGTACAATGTCAATCCCATCAAAAGCATTTGCAAAAAGATTTCAAATAGAGTTTTAGGAGTTGTTGAAAATGAAGTTCCGTCCCCTCCGCCGATGGAGGTTAAGAGTGTTAAGCCTATGATTCCAATCTCGAGTGAATCTTCGGATGATGAATACGTTGATCCCGATGGGGAGGTTTTCTTTGTTGACAAAAGATTTGAAAACTTACCACCACCTAAACCAAAAAGATTTCAAAATGTGAGAATTTTTAGTGTGACTAACATTGCTTTAGATACACAAAATATTTTTGACATAATTAAATCGGGTTTTCACAAGGAGAATGTTAAAGATGAAAAAGGAAAAGATTTTGAATTTAATTTAAAAGATTTTTCTACAATTCTAACTCCGTCATCACCGCGTTTATTGAGTACTACAAGCTCGTCTTCTCCTTTTGACGATGCTTTGTGTGGACTTAGTGTGGGGGAAGCCCCTTATGTTCCCTCCCCTTTCTCCACCGAGGACGAGATATTTGATCCTGGAATTGCTTATATAGGGAAATCTCGGTCTTCTACCGATGCAATAAATGGAAAATCTTTTCATTTGATTGGTGCGAGTCTACCTCGAGTAGCTCAATGTTTTGACTTACCCATTGTCCCACCCTTCTATTTCTTCTCTCCTATTTTCTTCTACCCCATTGGGGTTTGTGTTGAAGAAGCGTTGTTTTGTCTTTCATCCGAAATCGAAGACGCTATCTTTGACCCCGGTATACGTTTATCGGATTTTTAAAGTACTCCATGTACTTTTGGGCCTTGTTTATCATGTAAGCCCCACCAAAAATTGACCAAACCATGATTATCCCTAAATAATCACATTTATGGGGATTCGAGTCGAGCTTTTGACACGGTTATCAAAAACAAGGTGCCTCGTGGGGGAGTCCCATGCTTATCCATGTACATATTATTGCTTTCTAATTAGTTTAATGTGAGGGGATTTGTGCCCTTCCGACCTTTGTTCCGTGATTGTTTGTGCATTGTGGTTTTTAGATTATCATCTTCACGATTGGAGCCTCTCGTGTTCGTTTTATGGGAGCACTCAATCGTTTTCTTTGGAGGCCTTTCCCAATATCCATATGATATATCCTTTTATGTTCTAACCTTAGGTTTTTAGCACACTTCATAAATGGCTATTAATTTATTGGTTACACCCTTTCCATGCTAGATTAGGCATTCGAATACGTCTCTAGTATGGGGGTGTTTGCACCCCTAGACTCGAAACATTGAGGACAATGTTTAACTTTAGTATGGGGGGTGAATAGATACTTGCCTTGCCAAACCTTCACGCTTTCCAAAGTTTATCGTTTTGTTTATCGTTTTTGTTGCAAAATAAGGCTAAAAATGGCCAAATTTTAAAATTTTTCTCATATTTTATAAGTGTTTGAAGACACGAATGTAGATTTTCTGATGGCGAGAATAAGAGTAATTTTTGACTCGACCGTGCGTGTTGAGCACTTAGCTTTGATTCCTTAACTACACATTAGGCTAAGTCTCTTTAATGAGGACGAGAAATGATAGAGTTAATTATAAGTTACTATGCTAAACGTAGAGTACTCGTATTCTTTCAAAAACTCATGTGTTCTCGTTGTTTGCTTATTCTCCCTTCGCTTGTAAATATTTTTTGCTTAATAAATATTGACTTAGCGGTTTAGTTAGGATTGTTGGGTTTCTAGTCTTTTCTAGTAGCTTCCGTGTAATTAAATTGGGAAGACATTAAGGTATCGCCAGCGTCACGGTTTTGAAGTATTGGCAACCGAATAATCGAAAGCTTCACCCAATAATAAGATTTCAAGTGCTCACCTAAATCTAGCAAACAATTTGAAGCCCCACAAGGCCTAAAATCTATGCAAAATTGAAAGTGAATCAAGCCTTAATCTTCGAAGCTTTAAAGATCCAAAATGCGCTTTAGCGTGAGGATATACGTCTTTGGCTAATAAAACCACCGATGAGGCGGATAATAAAAGGCAAGGCAAGACCGAAGTCATAATAAAAGCTTCATGGCGAAGTTGAATAAAAGATGGAGGTAAACCAAAGATAATAAGGCCCTTCCGTTAGGGGGCGTATAAAAGTCTTGGTAATAAGTCTCATGTTCAAAACCGTTATAAAACCGTGTTTATCGATTCTTCTTGTCAACTTAATTTTTTGACATCGTTGTCTATTAGGAGGGGTTATTGATTTGATGGTCTTAGTTACACCGTTAGGACTCTATTTTTAGACCTAAATCTCTATTATCGCATAAGTCAATGATGTATCCTCGTGATCATTAAGACAAAATAAAATATAAGAGATACAACTTAGGAATAATGGGAGGATAAGTACGTGATTAGGGCATATGAGTAGTGTTAGCATTACTAACTTATAATGACAATGATCTCGTTGCACGCTTGGCATGGAATTAAGGTGAAAATCGAGGACGACGAAATTATTTCTAACGAAGCATTCACGTGTTCTTATTCTATGAACCTAAACGTCCCATTTTGCGATGAAAATCATACATTATGTCTAAAACACAAGTAGTAGCAATAGTGTAGTGTAGCTAGTTTATCATTTCAATAAAGTGAATAAATTAAAATTTTGGAGATGCTTTGATACTTTATTCTAGCATTGCGTGAGGGCACGACAATGGTTTAGTATGGGGGAGTGATGAGACTGCTTTTATACATGGTCTCATCGTCCAAATCGGGCTTAAAATCAATTAAATATCATAAAATATGCCAAATATATGCTCGTGTTTGTTACTTGTGTATTTCTAGGTACGGATATTGAGGAAATGGCAAAAGATCACAAGAATCATTCAAAAACGAACACGGGAAACGAAGCCGCACAATGAACCGGGCCCAAGTTTGGAAAATTGCAAAATGACCCTTGAAGAATTGAAGATTGGCAAATTTAGTCCCTCATCTTTGAAGAACTTGTCACAATTGACCCTCCAAATGTCAAATGTACAAGAATGATCCTTAATGTTTGAAGATTGTACAAGACCAGTCCTTGGAGAATCAAGAATATACATTAAAGGCCCTTGGATAAAGTTTTAGAAGCTGTTGTGCCAATTTTGACAACTTGCCCAAAGTTGTCAAGTGTAATTTAGGCACTGATGGATATTTATTACAACTTGGACAAAAGAAGAAACCTTGGGGACTGTTTCTGCCAAACCACCAAACTCTCCCACCCAACCAGCTCGTGACACCTCAGCAAAACCCACCCACCAACCCATATCCTACCCAAACCCGTCCACGCACCCAAGTCCAAACAAGTTTATTTATTAAACTGGGTCAAACACCCAGTCAACCCCACATTATTTCCCTCCAAACACAATTTTTAAAACTAACCCCACCCAAAAAAAGATTAAACGCACCCTAATCCCATGTTCTAATCCCATAAACCCTAATCCTTATTTTTCACAAATCAAAGGGTTTTTCCTTGATCTTGTGCAGATTGATGATTCATGTCACTCTCACTCAAACCCACTTCACAAATCACCACAAGACACACTCACATGTCTTGTGGGACCCTCCCCTGCTACATCCCTTTCACCCAAAACCCTATAACCCGACCATTTAAACGGTTAGATGAATCCCCTTGGTCCCCAAGTCCAATCCAACGTCCACAAACAAGTTTTCTAGCTGGCATATCACATGTATCACTTTTGACCAAGAATGAAGACAAAGACTTCAAGGGCTTTTCTGGAACTCCATCTATTAGGGTTTCAGTTTATTAATTTTTTATTCCTAGGCCTAGAATGTTCTGTTTAAGCTTATAAAAGGAGGATGAGGCATGTTCATTCCCTTTGTTCCAGATTTTCTTTCTCAAGTTTATGTAACCCGTTTTTATTAAATGCAAAGTTTGGTGTTTGTTTAAAATACAAGTGTAATTCCTTTTGATTTTTAAAAAAAGTTGGTACTAAGTGAGAAAAGAAAAGTCTGAGTTCCATTTGTTATTATACACACTTTGTGTGTTTGGATTTTCAAAAAGTTTCAAAAAGGTTTGAAAGGATTTTATAAATTTCAGAAATCAAAAGGTGTTGTGAAGTGAAAGTGGATTAGCATCCTTTGGTTTGTGATTTGTAAGTTGTTCTTAAAACAAGTTTCAAAGGTTTTTAGGTTTCAAGGTTTTGGAAGTTTTCAGAAAAATCAGAAAGTGTATTTTTGTTTGTGTTTTCTTGTTTAACTTTTGCAGGTTTGTTGATTATTGTTTGACCAAGGATCTGCATAGACCCGGGTCTATAGGAGGTGGTATTACTACCACTGTTGGTCTTGGATGTAAGACCAACAAGGTGATCCTTTGTTCCCTTGTTCAATTTTCAGAAAGTTATGAATTTGATGTGAGTTGCATGATAGGTGTTTAAAAGTGTGTTAATCTGGTTTGATTTGTGTTATCTTTGTGTAATATGCATGCTAGATGATTAAGGAATCAATTTGAGTGTGTTTCTAAATCATTTTGTTTGAAAAAAGTTGAAAACAGGTTTTTAAGGAGTGTTTGGATTTATGTTTTAAACTGAGTTTGTGGGTAATTTGTGCAAGTAAAACGTGTTAGAAAGATTCAGTAGGGTAGTTTAAGGCTATAAACTAGTTTTGGTTCAGTTTGGTAAAGATTTGAAGCATTTGCATGTGATAAAAAGTGAAAAAGTTAGCTTAAAACTGTATGAACATGTTTCTGCTTATTTTCATGAAGTTGTGAGCTTGGATCTTGTATGCTGTTAGATTAGAGGTAGTTAAAGGTGTGAAGATTGTTTGTATGCTAGTTACTTGGATTGTGTGCAAATTTGTAGGCATTGAAATATCATTTTTGTGCAAGTTTTGAGCTCAAACACCCACCAGACCTAGTTTTTACATCAGTAACTTGATTTTGGCCTTTGTGTGCTTTGATTGTGTGATTTGGTGTTAGAAGCTACTTGATTTGTGCTTATACTGACTCCTTGTACTCAAATGAGTACAAGGGTGCCTTTGTCCATCAACAAGAACCCACAAAACAAGCAAAAACCAAGTCCTCTTGGTAGTTCATAGCACAAGTGAGAACTTCACTTGTTCATCAGTTACCAAAGCCCAACTGGGCACGTTTTTGCCTTCAATCTGCTTGATCTCTGATCATAGTGGATTTGGATTTGTGTTTTAAGCTTAGAAAAGTTTACTGATTAAGTTTTAAAAGTAAAAAAAAAAGAAAAAAAATTGGCAAAAAGCATACCCTGCCTGGACTCGAACACGCGACCCCTCGTTGGGGGAGTAAACGTGTTTACCAGTGATCTAGATAGCTTTTTACGTTATCATTTCATTTCATTAGCTATTTAACCTCTTAACCATCTTAGCTTATTTAATAAAGCCGTAGCTTGTTTGGCTTATTTCATGCTTATCAAATAAGCATTTTTGGGTTCTTTCATTTTTCCTTGGATTTGATTAGTTTTGTAGACTTTTCTGTTTAAAAACATTATTTTTCCCATTATTCTTTTAATTATTAGGATTATTTTTAAATTAAAATTTAGAAAGTAATTAAAAAATAGTAAACAGTAATTAAAATATCCAAAAAAATAGTTTTTAAGTTTTAATTTATATTTTTGAGGTTTACATATCAAAAAGTTTTCAAAAACTTTAATTTTTGATTTTATTTGATTTTAAGTTTTCTTATTAAAATTTGAAAATTAATATAAAATTAATTAAGAGGTTTTAGAAACTTTAATTTACATTTTTGTCTTAGTTAGAATATTTAGGATTTTTGAGAATTTTTTAGAATTTATTTAGGAACTTTTTATTTTTTGGAATATTTTATTATTATTTTATTAAGAAAAATTCAAAGTTTTATTTTTAACTTTTTTTCATTTTTCCTAGATTTTAGACATTAAATTAGGAACTTTTTCACTTTCCAAATATTTTTTAGGCTTTTCAATTAATTTTTAGAATTAATTTAAGATTTAATAGATTTTAATAGTTTTTAGGTGTTTAAAAATAGTTTAATTTGGTTTTAAAATTTTTAAAAATAGTTTTTAGCTTAATAAGGTTATTTTTGAGGTTTACAAACTATTAAATCTTGTTTAGGGCTATTTAATATTTAAAAGTGATTTTTAGGGCTTTAATTAGCATTAAAAAGTCATTATTAAATTAATTAAAAGGTTTTAGCAAGTTTGGATTTTTTGTAAACTCTTAGAATTTTATTGTGGATTTTTATTAATTTTTAGGAATTTTTAGGTTAAAATTTTAATTTTTGTCGTTTTTACGTTTCTACGTCTTAACTTTCTAGTAGTGTTTTTGTCTATTTTTCTATTTTTTCGTCTTCGTCATTTTCTCTTCTCCTTTCTTCTCATTAATAATCAAAAACATTAATCAATCATTCATTACACAACAACGTGCCTCCTCGAGAGAACGATACCCACCATTAAGGGTCATAACTTGTGGTTTTCCTAAATCACTCGTTAACGCTTACCACTATTTTACCTCCTTTTCCTAAAGGTGTGTAAAAACAACTACATCAATGTCCATTTGGGTCATTTTTGAACCCATTGACCTTTTTTATATAGATCCTACATTATCTATGTAAAACCTGTAAATTTCAGGTTTTGACTCTGTCAACATTGTGTACGTCACCCCATGATATCTATATATTTTATTATATTTCCTTTGCATGAAATCCTTTGAACAATCATATGCATCACATGAGCATACATCATTCTAATTATCTGAACAGGAAAACAACTATATCACAATTTTTATTGTGACTATGAGTATTTTTAATCATAAAAGCATGACCACATTTGTATGGCTATATTTCAAAAGCATACTGGACAACAAATGATCTATCGTAAAGGACTTTAAGTCATCTGAACATAAGATCACTTGCATACATCCCATCGATTTTCTAAAAATCCAACGTCATGATCACAATTTATAACTGGCTATTTATATATATAAATATTTTTAAATTGGATAGTTTATATATATTTTCACACTATAAATGGCTTTAAACTACGATGACAATTACTTATACACATGAACACTACAATAAATCATTTTATATTTCTTTTATATATTTAGTAATAATAAAATCACCTAAGGACCATACTTTCACCAAAAGGCTCTAAACGTAACCAAAATTACTTAAACTCAAACGTGCTCACAATATTATAACCCTAACTCATTTAACACTCACCTAAACACAAAAATTAAACACAAGCCGAACCTAGACTTATACTAAACCGTATATATTTATATATATACTTAACCATAACCTTTAATACCAAAACCCTTACCCTCCTTACCAATTTTCTAACTATACACTAATATATATACACAATACACAAATTTCATTTTTCCTTTTTACTTAAACCCATAAAAACCGCTGGTTTCCCTTTGTAAACCATGGGAAAACTTGTACATACTTGGACAATTAAGGATAGTACTAGGATCACTATTTGAGGAGCTAAGTCACACATCACTCTTGTTTGTTGCCTTAGCCGTGTATACCCACACCACCACACATCAAACCTTGTACAAACATGACAATAAATGGAAACACTCAAGGACTTACCACTTGCCCCTTTTGAACCCTATATGCGACGGCTAAACAAGACACCCCTAGCAAACATGTACATCTTGATGCATTTATGGGAAGTCCTTGCCAAGTACATTGCAAAATACTTCCAATCTTCTTCCCTCTCTCTCTTGTCGTGTCTCACCCCTAAGCCACAACTCATCCTCACTCTTGGATATTTATGAGCTAAGCTACACATTCACTCACCCTTACACCACAAATTCGGATCAAAGAAACACTCCCACATATCACCTAGAGTTAACCGAATATACTCTATCTCATTTAATACAAAATCTATGACCTCCAAGCATTGAAGTCTAAGCATTCAAAGCTCCTAGGACTCGTGTAATAACAAGCCGACGCCATCACTACTCTCTTTGTCACCATCTTGATCAAACAAGTAAGTAAAGACTACACTAGACCTATTCCCATATTTCTTTTACTTTCCATCTCATATCATGCATGTATGAACTTAGGGAATGAACCTAGGTTGCCATGCATACGTAAAACCTCCATGAAATGCCACCCATGTGATATATAAGCCACGGCTTATATAATGAGTGAGCATTTCGTGCCCTAAAATCCTTATTCACGTACTAGCATGTTGGACACCTTGCTTAAAAACCCTAGGAAAGAACTAGTTATAGATGTGTACCATAAAAATGTGTGTATTGTAAAACAAGCCCACTAGTTAAGGCCCAATAGTAAAAATTACCATTTACTAATTACCCTAAACTTTAACTAAGCCCAATAACCCTTTTTACCTTAACCGGACCTTAATGGGCCGCATAGCCCAATATTAAAAATCAACTAGTTACTTTTTGTGCCAAAAGTGTTACATGGTGAAAGTTGGGCCCGAAAGTGAAACTAGTAAAAATTATGTAATCCATTTTGTGACTATTATATAGTCCAAGGGGCGTTTATGTCATTTTTGAAACTATAGGGTAAACAAAAGTCAACCGTGAGCCTTAAATAAACCACAAGGACCTATTATGCCATTTTTAAAACTTAAAGAAAGCCCTAATCCCATTCATATATATGCCGTGGGATTGGAGGGGGGCATTTTGCCAATTCCCGAAAGTTTATCAAGCCCTAAGGGGCATTTTCATAAAAATGGGATAACCGACAAGGACTAACGGTGTAATAAAATTAACGGATGAAAACTTAAGGATAATTTTCTAAACAATTATATTTACAAAGAATTATCATAGTTTTATTTAATTTAAAAGAAATAATAAAACTTGTCACTTGTAAAATGAATTATTTTAGTTATTTACAAACTGTATGATGTTGACAAAACTCGTTAACCATTTCCCTTTGAAACCTTAAAACTTAATAAGGTATAATTTACTTCTTTATAATAAATTAAATAAGATATGGGTACTTATTTAATTTACGACCCCTTTTTCTTAAAACAAATTTATATACACTTATATATATATATATTTCTTGAACAAAAATATATATACATACCTTTAATTCACTATTAGAACAAACACTTAAGCCAACGTAACAATCCATAAATTGTGATCATGCATTTTTCATATGTACCATTCATCATGCATAATTATTGTTGCATTCACTAAGACATTTAAATTACTTAGGTAATTTCTCCAGTTCGTGACTATACTGTGACATCATCCTCACTAACTCATTATCACTAAGGTGAGTTCATGGCCCCATCTTTACTGTTTTATAACTGGGGGAGAAAACATACAAAACTATTTATATGCAAGCATGCACAGACAACAACAATTTATTTGCCTACTGTTTGCCCCATTCCCGTGGACTGTATTAGTTAATAGTGTAGCGCGAAATGAATGGATAGATCTATTCGGGTATTGACAACACCCGGCCTGTCGTGATCAGCTGTCACGTATTGCTTAGGCCGAGCAGCAGGTTTATGTCATTGTCGGATTAAGGGAAACCTCATCAGGATAGACCCAATGGGCGTACTGAGAATCATGTCTAGCTTCTATTACAGGGCAGTAGGAACTACTGTAGTATTGGGCTGTGATGTCCTGCTACCTTCGTGGTGCTTTGCATATTGATACTTTATTTAATTAAACCTGTGAATTCACCAACCTCGTGTTGACCCCCACATTTTGCTTTTATGTTTTCTCAGGAAAGTAAGCAGGTTCATGCATTGGATTCCGGCATTATAGGAAAGCATCATGATGACCATTGGGTTGGGATATTTATTTCTGTTTTATAATAAATGTGGTTTACTTTTGGACAAGATACTAAATGTGTACGATTAATTCATGTAATATGTTTTCAAATGATATTATGATCATTGCTCTATATGCTATGTGCTATCGATCCACCCAAGTAACACCCCAACTACTATTCCGCTGCATTTGACCAACTTGGGGGTGTTACAAAAATGGTATCAGAGCGCATAGTTATAGAGAACCAGATAAAAAACTTAGAAATTTTTAAATAATAAAAATTTTAAACTGGACTATAACTGAACATAAAAATCAGTCTAAAAAGAAAAATTGATTTTTGGGGAACCTATAAGTTAGGCATATGGCATTTTAGAGCATGCATATTATGTGAACTAACTTCACATTGATTTATTCCCTCATGGCAAATAAATCACATAAGTATCTACTTATACTTTTTACCTCATGGTTAAAAGCTTTTAAAACCACATCGCATATGCATCATGAAAAACCTTTTACATTGTGTAAGTTGAGAACTTGCTCAAACTATAAAATATTACTTTCAGATATCATGACGATGCCCACTATTGTTACTACTTTCGAGGAGCTTATGGTTCCTACCATTACACCTTTGTCACCGACGTCAGTGTTAGCTGGACCTGCTTCCGATACAGAGTCCAGAGATGACCAGCAGGACGGAGTCATCGTACTCACAGATTAACCTACTTCTTTACCACCCACTGCATCTCCTACTACACCACTTCTTGTAGTACATGCATCCCCTCCTAGAGAGGTGGACCAGGTCGTACCTTCTCTACCATCCTTACCACCACCTTCCGTACCTAGCACTTACCCCACCAGTGTCTTGCCACCTCGTAAGAGGAGACATGACACTATCCCTGACTCGACCTATGAGGTTGGAGAGGGATCAGGAGCCGGTCAGGCTAGACTTAGTGCCCTTCAGGCACAGGTTGATGCACTCACGGCCCGACAGGCACAGGATACCACCCTTATCCACTCTCTACTACAGGCGGACCAGCAGGGTCGCGCCATGCTCCAGGAGAGACTAGACTCTCTCTATTGGGCCATAGCCGGGGAGTCATACACCACCCGGGAGACCATACACTGGCTATTGGATGAGGTAGCTTACCTCCGTTACCGCTTAGCTTCATTGGAGAGTCATTCCTACGAGACTCGAGCCGCCATCTACACACAGGAGGACACCTTTAGGACCTTCGTGGATTTGATCGATCTCCGTCATCAGGGGATCACTACAGAGACAGAGCAGTTACGGAGTGCCGACACTGCACGTCAGCAGCAGCTACTAGAGGCCTTGAGATACACTAGAGAGACCCGGAGTGCCGTAATCCGTAAGCAGGACGAGCGTGCACCACCAGCTGGACCACCTGCACCTGCAGGCAGCCATACTAGTGTAGGATAGATTTTTAGTAGTTGTACATCATGACAAGCACTGAGTTGCATCTCAGCTCGCATGATTTATTTCTTTTGTACTTGTATTTCTTTCAGTTGTATTCGTAGTACCTGACCTTAGTAGGTAGGATATCTTTTGGTTGTATTGCAAACATATGTACCACTATTTCAGACAGGTTGCTATGACTCTGTCTTAGATCGGTTGTACTTGTACTATACTGTTGTTTGCCAGAAATAGCATGTTACCGTTCACTTGTTTATTTACATTTATATTATTATGAACTCTTAACGGATTATCAAATTTGTTGTGAATTCTATGCATAAACATTACCCATGTAGTTTAATATAACCATCTTTTATCAGCTAACAAATCTCAATTTTTCTTATAGAAAAATGCCACCAAGACGCGCACGCCCAAACCCCGCAGAAACACCTGCGACGACTATATCCGATGCACAACTTAGAGTACTGATTGAGCAAGGCATCACTGACGCCTTAGCTGCCAGGGAAAACCGCCCCAGCGGAACCCATGGTGACAGTGAAAACTCTAATAACCGAAACCGCGAAGCTCGAGGATGTACTTACCCTGACTTCCTAAAATGCAAGCCCAGCTATTACAAGGGCAAGGAAGGGGTAGTCGAGCTCATGCAATGGTTTGAGAGGACTGAGACCGTGTTTCGTATTAGTGACTGTACTGAAGAGAACAAGGTGAAATTCGCCACTTGTACACTTTTGGAACATGCACTCACGTGGTGGAACTCACAAGTTGCTACCCTCGGACACGATGGAGCCTATGGGATGACATGGACTGCGTTGAAGGAAAAGCTTACCATGAAATACTGTCCACGTAGTGAAATCAAAAAGCTGGAGATTGAATTATGGAATCTCAAATGCACCAACTTCAGTATCACGAGCTACAACCAGAAATTCCAGGAACTAACCTTGATGTGTACCCGTATGTACCCGAAAGTGGCAGATAAGATAGAGAAGTACGTTAGTGGACTTCCAGACGCTGTTCATGACAGTGTGCTTGCATCCCGACCTACTACCATCGAGAGTGCTATTGAGTTTGCCACAGAATTAGTGGACAAACGTGGTCGTGGTCATATGATTAGACAAGCAGAGCACAAGAGGAAAGTCGATGACAACTACCGTCATCATCCCCAGACTCAACAGCCCAAGAGGCAAGGCTTAGGTCAAGTATGCAGTGCTGTTTCCTCAGGACCACCACCATACGTGGGAAACAAACCAAAATGCTCAAAGTGTAACTTCCATCACTACCCCACTGTTGGATGCCGAAGACCAGAGCAGGACAGTGCATATGTTCCAACCAACAGGAACAACTTCAGTGCCAACAACAAGTCCCACAACGGCAACAGGCAGAATTCCCGTGGAGGTGGATACCAAGGAAGCCGCCAGCTCACTGGCAGTGGAAACATGGCTCGTAAGGAGATCCGTTACTTTGGTTGTGGAGAGATTGGACACATCAGACCTGACTGTCCAAAGCGTAAGAATGAAAGCCAAAGCGAAGCACCTGCCAGAGTTTATGTCATAGGAGAGAACAGGACCAACCCCGACTCCAATGTAGTTACTGGTACGTTCCTTCTGAATAATCGCTATGCAAATATTTTATTCGATACGGGAGCCGATAGGAGTTTCGTATCCACTGAATTTGGTAGCTTACTAGGCATTTTACCAACCACGTTAGATAACTGTTACAGAGTCGAATTAGCAGACGGAAAGATCATTGAAACTAATACCATCATAAGAGGCTGTACTTTAAACCTTCAAAATAACCCATTTGATATTCAATTAATACCCATACAACTAAGTAGTTTTGATGTCATCACTGGTATGGACTGGTTAGCCAAGTATCATGTAACTATTATGTGTGACGAGAAACTAGTCCGTATACCATGGGGAAGCACAGATCTGATTATCCGAGGAGACGGAAATTCGGATAAAACAGACACTAGGTTGAGTGTGATCTCGTGCACCCAAGCCCAGAAATATCTACTAAAAGGATACCCTATCTTTTTAGTGCATATTTCTAAAACAGATCAAGAAGAAGAACCCAAGGAGAAACAAATCAAGGATGTACCCATCGTCCGTGATTATCCTGAAGTCTTTCCAGACGACTTGCCAGGATTACCTCCGACCCGTCAAGTTGAATTTCAAATAGACTTGGTGCCGGGAGGGGCACCTGTAGCTAAAGCTGTAACACCCCACTTGGATAAGTGGACCGTTACGTGTATTTATGGCGTGTCATCAAAGCATAAGGTAAATGTCCTAAAACATTAACTAACCATAACGGAAATACCGGAATCAAACATCGGTAATCCAACCTAAGCTCAAAACATGAAAAATAAAATATTGAAGGAAAGGACTAAACAATGTCCACATAAGCAGAATAATGTAAGAAGTGCATAAAGTAAGAAGTCCGGATAGCTTTCGTTCAATGCACATGCTCTCAGAATCCTAAGAGCCTCCTGGTGTACCTGCAGTTAGAACGTGAAAGAACTACGGCTGAGCATAACGCTCAGTGAACGGATATAAAGCATGATAATGAATTACTGAAATGAAACAGATGATAAAATACTGGAGCTGTAAGACTGATAAGTAAAGTTACAGCGGAAATCTGTGTATAATCTGTAAAGTCTGATTTATAAATAATAAAGCTGAACTATTATCTGTTAAATCTGAAAACATGCATTTACTGTATTTTAATTGCCAGAGCTTATATAGGTCATGTGCTGTAACAACGGTGCATGAATAACTGGAGGGGTGACCTCGTCATGCTGTAGAGGGGTGACCTCTAAATACTGTGCTGGGTAGAGAGATCAGCTCCAATGTGAAGGATGTAGAGCACACACCACATTCACCCTGATAACTTGTAAACTGATAAGCCTAGGATGCATCCATACGCCCCACTAAACATACTGATAAAATGGCCAAACTGAACATGAGTGGGACGATGCAGGATATCACTCTCCTGCATGTGAGTCACGACACCGGTGCCTCTAGTGCCATGGTTACGGTACCTCCGTAACTAGTACATAAACTGGTCATGCTTGTATATAATGCTCAGGCAATTTATTTAGTTATTAACATGATTACTGATAAGCTTAAACACATACTGGGGAAAACATTTGGCTGCAGACGGGGAATCCTAATCATGCATAGGAAAGGAAGTCCTTACTGAAAGGACGGAAAATCCGTACCTCGTGTCCAGTAATGAAATAAAACGAAAGCTGGAAGGTTTACTCCGACTTCACGGATACTACATGAATAATGGACGTGAAATGAGTTGACTGATATCGGTTTATTTTCTTTTTATTGATCTTAACTGTTCTCAGTTTGATTTATTTTATTCTTATAATACTGTCTGGATATATAAACTGATAAATCTGAGCCTTCTAAAATTTCTTTTAATCGTATTTCGTTCTACTATTTGTTTATGACATAACACGTATTCTGACGTTATACTAAATATATATTTGGTAACCTGCTATAAATAGAAAGTTTCCTAATTAAGAAAGTTTCCAAAAATACTTTATTTCATTTACTAAAATTATACTCTTTTAAATCTTTATAAAACTAGTTTAATATAAATAAATTAATTTACTACATAAATCATTTAAAGCATTTATTTATAAAAGTGAATTAAATAAGGTATAAGCAAGTCGTCGTTTTTATCCTTTTAATTATAGTCCCGAGCCTACCGAGATACCCCCTCTCGGTCGCACTAAAACAATTTGACATATATATTAAATCCTGCCTATTAGAATTAGCGACAGAAAATTCTGTCACTAAAAATGTGACTAAAAACTGATTCAAAACTGTCACGAAAATTGCGACAAAAAAGTTGTCGCAAATCTGTCGCTAATCTCAAACTTAACAGCCACGATTTCTATCCAGAATTTCCCATTGATTACACCTATTGTTCCCACTGATTTAGTACTTTTCTCATTGCTTTTAGTACAACCAAATACCACCTTTTTATTATATATTTATACCGAGAGTTAAAACTCTCGGTTTCCCTTTGTTTTTGCGACTTACCCATTGCCACTAGTTCAAACGCACCCCTGCTTTTCTTTTTGGGTTCGGGCTGACCACTGCACAACATCTCCGAGACCTTAGGGTCTCGGTTTTCTTAACCAAGAAAAACCCGACACCCTAGACTATCTATATACCCCTGTTGGGGTTGTTTGCTCCCGGCTGGACCAAAGAAACAACACCATGCCGGCTGTTGGTCACGGATGGGCTCGTAGGCAGCATATAGGTCTCGGTTTTCATGAGAAAAACAACCACCCGACACCCTTTTATTTATTTTGGTTCCACTTCTTGTTTACCTACATATTAAAGATCAAAACGAAAGAGAGGAAAAGAACATTACCTATTCACGTGATTAAGGATGAACATATAAATCAAAACGATTGAAGGATCAAAATCGTTTCTTTCTTTGTTGCTAGATCACAGCCGGCGGCCACCCATAGGAACGCTAATCCTATATATTTTTTTTGTTTCTGATTTAACAAGGGAGGGAGGTTACCCCGTCTTTTTTTTTTCTTTTGGAATAAGGTTGGGCTTCAAGCCCATTTGTTGTCCCTTCTCTTAAAATTTTGCCCCCTTTAATATATATATAGTTTTTCCTTTTGTTTTTTTTGACATTGTAAATTATTCAGTATGTTAAAATAATACATAAGTAATATTTTCTGAACTTAATAAATATTTTTCTGAATAATTATATATATATAGTTTATAATAAATCGAGACTGCGTATTTAATATTCGAAATTTTAAATACGGATTTTACAAAAGCACCCTACCGTTTAGCACCTACCGAGATGAAAGAACTCGCGGAACAACTCAAAGAACTGTCAGATAAAGGCTTTATCAGGCCCAGTTCCTCGCCTTGGGGAGCCCCAGTATTGTTTGTCAAAAAGAAAGACGGTTCATTCCGAATGTGTATCGATTACAGAGAACTGAATAAGTTAACTGTGAAGAACCGTTACCCGTTACCACGAATCGACGACCTATTTGATCAACTACAAGGATCAAGTGTGTACTCCAAGATCGACTTACGATCCGGTAATCACCAATTGAAGTTCAGAGAAGAGGACATACCAAAGACAGCTTTCAGAACACGATACAGTCATTATGAGTTCCAAGTCATGCCATTTGGACTAACTAATGCACCAGCTATATTCATGGATCTCATGAATCGAGTATGCAGACCCTATCTGGATAAGTTCGTGATAGTGTTTATTGACGACATCCTCATCTATTCCAAGAATGAGCAAGAACACGGAGAACATCTGGCTCAAGTACTAAAACTGCTTAAGGAAGAAAAGCTGTACGCAAAATTCTCAAAGTGTGATTTTTGGATCCCTAAAGTACACTTTCTCGGTCATGTGATTGACGACAAGGGAATCCAAGTTGACCCTGCGAAAGTCGAATCCGTGAAAGATTGGACATTCGTCAATTCTTAGGTCTTGCCGGTTACTACCGACGATTTATCGAAGGTTTCTCTAAGATTGCCAAACCAATGACCAAGCTCACCCAGAAAGGTATAAAGTTCGTGTGGGAAGAAAAAGAAGAAGCTGCATTCCAGACCATCAAACAAAAGTTATGCAGTGCACCTATTTTAGCCTTACCAGAAGGTAACGAAGACTTCGTTTTCTATTGTGACGCCTCGCACAAAGGGTTGGGAGCTGTGTTGATGCAGAGACAGAAAGTGATTGCTTATGCTTCAAGACAACTGAAGAAGCACGAGCAGAATTACTCCACCCATGATCTAGAACTTGGATCCGTAGTTTTTGCCTTAAAAATCTGGAGGCACTACCTGTACGGGACCAAATGCACAGTTCATACTGATCACAAGAGCTTACAACACATTCTAGATCAGAAAGAATTAAACATGAGATAACGTCGTTGGATAGAATTACTCAGCGACTACGACTGTGATATCAAATACCACCCAGGAAAAGCGAACGTAGTTGCAGATGCACTAAGCCGAAAGGGAATTGATCCTCCCATGAGAGTTCGAGCCTTAGTCATGACCATTAATTTGGACCTACCCAAACAGATATTAGAGGCCCAACTCCAAGCACAGAAGCCTGAGAATATCGGGAAGGAAGACATAGGAGGAATGCTTAGGACGGACCTAAGCAAGGAGAAGTTAGAAGCTAGAACGGATGGAACGTTGTGTCTACACGGAAGAAGCTGGCTACCATGTTACGGAGACTTGAGGAACGTGATCATGCACGAATCCCATAAATCCAAGTACTCCATACATCCCGGATACGAAAAGATATATCAAGACGTGAAGAAATTATACTGGTGGTCGAACATGAAAGCAGACATTGCCACCTACGTGAAGAAATGTTTGACTTGTGCTAGAGTTAAAATAGAACATCAGCGACCATCAGGTTTGCTGGTTCAACCCGAAATACCAAAATGGAAATGGGACAATATCACCATGGATTTCATCACCAAACTCCCTACATCGTCCCACGGTTACGATACAATTTGGGTAATCGTAGACCGCCTCACAAAATCAACTCACTTCCTACCAATCAAGGAAAACGATTCTCTGAGCAAATTAGCCAAAACATACTTAAAGGAAGTTGTGACGAGACATGGGATACCAGTCTCAATCATCTGCGATAGAGATGGCAGATTTACATCAAACTTTTGGAAATCTTTTCAAAAAGCTTTAGGGACAAACCTGGATATGAGTACCGCATACCATCCACAGACAGACGGTCAGAGTGAACGAACAATCCAAACACTAGAAGACATGCTGAGAGCATGTGTGATCGACTTTGGAAAGGGATGGGTCGAACACATTCCATTAGTGGAGTTCTCCTACAATAACAGCTACCATGCCAGTATTAAGGCGGCACCATTTGAGGCTCTCTATGGCCGCAAATGTCGTTCGCCAGTATGCTGGGCAGAAGTGGGAGAATTTCAACTGACAGGACCCGAACTGATCCAAGAGACTACTGAGAAGATCACCCTCATCAAGCAACGAATTCAAGCTGCCCAGGATAGACAGAAGAGTTATGCCGACATGAAACATAAACCTATGGAGTTTGCTGTAGGTGATCGTGTCATGCTAAAGGTATCACCTTGGAAGGGTGTTGTACGGTTTGGGAAACGGGGAAAGCTAAATCCACGTTACGTAGGACCTTTCAAAGTGATTGCCAGAATTGGAGAGGTCGCCTATCGCTTAGAGTTGCCCCAGCAGTTGAGCCGAGTACACCCTACATTCCACGTCTCAAACTTGAAGAAGTGCTACGCAGATGAACCTTTAGCAATGCCATTGGAGGGAGTCCATTTTGACGACAAACTTCAATTTATAGAAGAACCAGTGGAAGTCATGGAGAGAGAAGTTAAGAAGTTGAAACGAAGCCAAATCCCGTTAGTTAAAATACGATGGAACTCTAGGAAAGGTCCTGAATTTACTTGGGAACGCGAAGACTCGTTTAGAGCCAAGTACCCACACCTTTTTACCTAAGCAGTGACGTCATCTTAAGCTTTGAGGACAAAGCTAAAATAACGGGTTTATGCTGTAAAACCTGTAAATTTCAGGTTTTGACTCTGTCAACATTGTGTACGTCACCCCATGATATCTATATATTTTATTATATTTCCTTTGCATGAAATCCTTTGAACAATCATATGCATCACATGAGCATACATCATTCTAATTATCTGAACAGGAAAACAACTATATCACAATTTTTTTTGTGACTATGAGTATTTTTAATCATAAAAGCATGACCACATTTGTATGGCTATATTTCAAAAGCATACTGGACACCAAATGATCTATTGTAAAGGACTTTAAGTCATCCGAACATAAGATCACTTGCATACATCCCATCGATTTTCTAAAAATCCAACGTCATGATCACAATTAATAACTGGCTATTTATATATATAAATATTTTTAAATTGGATAGTTTATATATATTTTCACACTATAAATGGCTTTAAACTACGATTACAATTACTTATACACATGAACACTACAATAACTCATTTTATATTTCTTTTATATATTTAGTAATAATAAAATCACCTAAGGACCATACTTTCACCAAAAGGCTCTAAACGTAACCAAAATTACTTAAACTCAAACGTGCTCACAATATTATAACCCTAACTCATTTAACACTCACCTAAACACAAAAATTAAACACAAGCCGAACCTAGACTTATACTAAACCGTATATATTTATATATATACTTAACCATAACCTTTAATACCAAAACCCTTACCCTCCTTACCAATTTTCTAACTATACACTAATATATATACACAATACATAAATTTCATTTTTCCTTTTTACTTAAACCCATAAAAACCGCCGGTTTCCCTTTGTAAACCATGGGAAAACTTGTACATACTTGGACAATTAAGGATAGTACTAGGATCACTATTTGAGGAGCTAAGTCACACATCACTCTTGTTTGTTGCCTTAGCCGTGTATACCCACACCACCACACATCAAACCTTGTACAAACATGACAATAAATGGAAACACTCAAGGACTTACCACTTGCCCCTTTTGAACCCTATATGCGACGGCTAAACAAGACACCCCTAGCAAACATGTACATCTTGATGCATTTATGGGAAGTCCTTGCCAAGTACATTGCAAAATACTTCCAATCTTCTTCCCTCTCTCTCTTGCTGTGTCTCACCCCCTAAGCCACAACTCATCCTCACTCTTGGATATTTATGAGCTAAGCTACACATTCACTCACCCTTACACCACAAATTCGGATCAAAGAAACACTCCCACATATCACCTAGAGTTAACCGAATATACTCCATCTCATTTACTACAAAATCTATGACCTCCAAGCATTGAAGTCTAAGCATTCAAAGCTCCTAGGACTCGTTTAATAACAAGCCGACGCCATCACTACTCTCTTTGTCACCATCTTGATCAAACAAGTAAGTAAAGACTACACTTGACCTATTCCCATATTTCTTTTACTTTCCATCTCATATCATGCATGTATGAGCTTAGGGAATGAACTTAGGTTGCCATGCATACGTAAAACCTCCATGAAATGCCACCCATGTGATATATAAGCCATGGCTTATACAATGAGTGAGCATTTCGTGCCCTAAAATCCTTATTCACGTACTAGCATGTTGGACACCTTGCTTAAAAACCTTAGGAAAGAACTAGTTATAGATGTGTACCATAAAAATGTGTGTATTGTAAAACAAGCCCACTAGTTAAGGCCCAATAGTAAAAATTACCATTTACTAATTACCCTAAACTTTAACTAAGCCCAATAACCCTTTTAACCTTAACCGGACCTTAATGGGCCGCATAGCCCAATATTAAAAATCAACTAGTTACTTTTTGTGCCAAAAGTGTTACATGGTGAAAGTTGGGCCCGAAAGTGAAACTAGTAAAAACTATGTAATCCATTTCGTGACTATTATATAGTCCAAAGGGCGTTTGTGTCATTTTTGAAACTATAGGGTAAACAAAAGTCAACCGTGAGCCTTAAATAAACCACAAGGACCTATTATGCCATTTTTGAAACTTAAAGCAAGCCCTAATCCCATTCATATATATGCCGTGGGATTGGAGGGGGCATTTTGCCAATTCCCGAAAGTTTATCAAGCCCTAAGGGGCATTTTTATAAAAATGGGATAACCGACAAGGACTAACGGTGTAATAAACTTAACGGATGAAAACTTAAGGATAATTTTCTAAACAATTATATTTACAAAGAATTATCATAGTTTTATTTAATTTAAAAGAAATAATAAAACTTGTCACTTGTAAAATGAATTATTTTAGTTATTTACAAACTGTACGATGTTGACAAAACTCGTTAACCATTTCCCTTTGAAACCTTAAAACTTAATAAGGTATAATTTACTTCTTTATAATAAATTAAATAAGATATAGGTAATTATTTAATTTACGACCCCTTTTTCTTAAAACAAATTTATATACACTTATATATATATATTTCTTGAACAAAAATATATATACATACCTTTAATTCACTATTAGAACAAACACTTAAGCCAACGTAACAATCCATAAATTGTGATCATGCATTTTTCATATGTACCATTCATCATGCATAATTATTGTTGCATTCACTGAGACATTTAAATTACTTAGGTAATTTCTCCAGTTCGTGACTATACTGTGACATCATCCTCACTACCTCATTATCACTAAGGTGAGTTCATGGCCCCATCTTTACTGTTTTATAACTGGGGGAGAAAACATACAAAACTATTTATATGCAAGCATGCACAGACAACAACAATTTATTTGCCTACTGTTTGCCCCATTCCCGTGGACTGTATTAGTTAATAGTGTAGCGCGAAATGTATGGATAGATCTATTCGGGTATTGACAACACCCGGCCTGTCGTGATCAACTGTCACGTATTGCTTAGGCCGAGCAGCAGGTTTATGTCATTGTCGGATTAAGGGAAACCTCATCAGGATAGACCCAATGGGCGTACTGAGAATCATGTCTAGCTTCTATTACAGGGCAGTAGGAACTACTGTAGTATTGAGTTGTGATGTCCTGCTACCTTCGTGGTGCTTTGCATATTGATACTTTATTTAATTAAACCTGTGAATTCACCAACCTCGTGTTGACCCCCACATTTTGCTTTTATGTTTTCTCAGGAAAGTAAGCAGGTTCATGCATTGGATTCCAGCATTATAGGAAAGCATCATGTTGACCATTGGGCTGGGATATTTATTTCTGTTTTATAATAAATGTGGTTTACTTTTGGACAAGATAATAAATGTGTACGATTAATTCATGTAATATGTTTTCAAATGATATTATGATCATTGCTCTATATGCTATGTGCTATCGATCCACCCACGTAACACCCCAACTACTATTCCGCTGCATTTGACCAACTTGGGGGTGTTACAATCTATCTATAAATAAAAGCATTTCTATATATTATGTATATATTAGTTATCATCTCCTAGAAATAAATTTTGACCTGAATGGGAAACAAAACAACCTTTTAATGAATGGCCGTTGCTGAAGGTAATATTACCACTTTAGTAGGGTTGCAAAAGAGCTGAAAGTTAAGCCGGTGACAAGTTTTTTGCTTATCATAGATTAAAAGCCAGAGCTTGTTGATATTGGATAATTGTTGCAAACATGGGATATTGAATTTTTTTTTGTAAGTCATGCTTATATAAAAGGAAGATCAAGCAGAAATTAATCGCATCAAAGTTATGCTGGTATTGTTTCATCTCTGACAATCATTATCAGGAGTTGGTTATCTTATTTCATATCATATGTTATTCTGATTTTGTCTTTTGTGAATTTAGCATCACAAGGAATTGGAATTATCTCTGCCGAGAGAAGAGATTGAAAAGAACAAGGTAGTTTTCTGGATTCATACTAAAATCATTTTTAGTGTATTGAAGGTTTAGAAAATTTCCACACTTTACACTAACATTCTCATTTTCATTTAGGCCCCATTCAGAACATTTTATATCATAATACATTATTAATACATAAAACACTGCTATCCAACAACTTTTTCCTCAAGGAGCAAATGACTACATATTTTTGGCATAATCACTGTACAAGAAAAAATTCTACAAAAACTTCACTCCTGATAGGAATGCATGCAAGAGGGTTAGATAATAGCAGCCTTTCAGTCCATTGATTTATATTTTAATAAAATGCAGTCAAGAAAAGACTGGAAGTATCAAGTTGTTAGGACTTAGAAATCACTGGGCGAAATGCTCTTTCGATAGACTACTCTTCCATATTGTTGTTTGCTACAGTTGAATACACAAAATAATCTAAATACTGGTGGCTTGCCATTATCGCCTGATTAAGATAGTAAAAATGTTAAAAACTTCAGCACTATCGTATCGTTCTATTATATGAAGAAAGAGTACAAAGGGAGAAGAAGCCAAATTTACACTTTCTATCAATACAAAAGAACCACAACTTGTCACAGTTAAGACTTCAACTCACACCACACGCGTACTATTGATGTAAGAATATTTTGAACTGTAACTCTTCTCTTATGCCAGTTTGATCTTTCATCTGTTTAATCTTTAGGTAAATGTTTCAAGGTTTAACGACCATGTTGGTGCAGTAAATGCGATATCCTTTTAAGAGAATTGTTTTGCTATAAGCGACTTTTTGTTTTTTCTTCAAAAAGACCTCGTGGAAAGCTTTGGGTAGCCTCGAAACGTACTAACCGTTGGTCCTATTATTTCAGATTGTTGCTCAAGATGGTATGGTATCAAGTTGTGGGATCTTTGTAAACTGATAAACTTTAGGACGTTTTCACCATATGACAAGAACACCCTTACACAATATGGTAATGTCTTGATTTCTTTTAATTTAATATGTTGAAGTGATAATTATCGGAGTTTGCTTTGCCTATTTAGCATTAGCTAAAGATGACAAGTTTGTCCCGTTTACTAATGAATGGGTTTACTTACAGTGAAGCACATTTCAATATATTCATGTTGCCGCAGATGAGTCACATAGACTATCTAATCAGCTTTTTCCTCCTGGAACCCACACTTATGTATTCTCGAAGAGGCACATGCTGGAGTTTTTGTAGTAGATGCTTACAATATTTGCAAGCTATTAGAAAAAATGGGGCCATCACATATACACTCCCTTCAAGTGGATAGCCATGCCACTATAGATTGTCTACAACCACCATATCACAATCTGGATGCGGCTTCTTCATAACCTCCAGTCTGTAATCTCCATATCACAATCTGACTGCTTGATTGTTGGCTTTATTACTATCCTGCCACAAACACAAATTCTATTGTCAGTCTTCCAACCATTTTTACCAAATTAATGTTTCTCGTTGTTACTCATGTGCAACTAATCAAGCATTTGTGTTTCATCTTAAATGATCAAGTGATAGTTTTTTCTTTCTATTTATTTATTATAAATGCTTTCTAACCTCAAATTTACAAGTCTGATACTCATTGACATCAAAAGAACGAGGATGGTTACAAGAGTACTGCAGTTGTTGTGGTGGTTTTCTGTTATGTGTTCGTTGCTGTAGCTGCCATAGTTTTAGGGATTGTTTTTGAGAGTGAGGTTGTTTTAACATAATGGTTAATGTTAGCTTTTTTTTGTATATCGTTTTTCCTCCAACCGTGTCGAATTGATTTAACGTTTTATCGAAAAGACTTTATTTGTTTTTGGTTCAGATATCGTAATTTGGTATTTATACTACTTGGCACGCGAAACGAGAATTAAAAGTATTATTATATTCTAAACTAAAATTAGTATTATACTAATTTTGTAATACTAAATTGATTTCCTTCTAAAATTAATGAAATGAAAACAGATTTTTCAATCAAAACAAAGAAAAGTAACGTAATGAAATGGGCCAACAAGCCCAAGAAACAATTCAACTAGAAACAGACTAATGAACGTGACACTAACAGGATTAATTTGTTTGGACTGTAAATGAAAAGAGGGTATACAAAATGAAGGACTAAACTTGTAAACTTATCAAACTTAAACAATCTAATACTAACTAAAAGCAGTATTAGTCGAATCCTACTAAATGGCAACTCAATTCAATATTTTTTTCACAAATTTAGTCTACAACTAATTCTAATATCAGACAATTGGTTTATAACACTATGGAGAAAAACAAGTTTACACAGTATCTATTTTAATCATTGATATCTTAGACCAACGTGAAGAATCAGTGGCTACACTTTCCATTCTAAGAACTTCTATAAGCAATTTTTTAGATTGGATTGAAACTGAGCTAATGATCTATAACCAAAGCAGAATGCAAACATTTAATAGTGATTAACTAGTAAGCCTAAATTGCTATACTCAGATTCCAAATCAGTTTAGAAGACTTACACTAATAAACAACAAATGATACAGTCCAAAACGCTAGTATATGCAGAAAAATAAAAGATGCAACGAAAGATTATGCATAATTATAGAAGAACAGTTTGAACAATATTGCAAATAAACTTCTACAACTCTAACTAACTGACTAATCTAACTATTGCAAAATTATAAAAGAAACTCCCCTCTTCCAGGCCTGCCCGTTGTCGACGTGTGTTATCGAACTCGAATCGAACCACTAGCTTAACCAACGTACTAACTACCACAGTATAGCTCAGCTTCGTAAAACTCTCGGATGAACAGTAACTTCGCAAAACTTAGCTATCGAGTGAAATGCTAGACGTGAATAACTCTCGAACTGCTTGATAAGTACACGAAATCGATATGACTGAAACTCAAAATAAGCAACTCCAAAAGCTTGATGCCACTAGTTATATCGGCTTGTTTTTTTATCACAGCCATAGACATCCAACTGAACAACAGAATTGAAGTACTACTTGTGCTTTATTTGAATCTATTGTATACTAATTAAATACAACTAAAACATCACAAGAACTCTTAATAAATGATGACCTTAACTTGCATAAGGAAAAACAGTAAAAATGGTTAGAAGATTAGAAGGATGAAAAATTATTTATTAATGGCGAAAATGAGAGTTTGCCGAAGACTAATGCTCGATCGAACCGATACCGATATCGGAACAAAAAACACCCTAATTGAAACCGATCTACAAACAAATTCACCACAGAAATCAAATCGTAACAAATTCAAAACCATATATCAAAGAAAAACTAGATAAGACTATAAGCTTATCATCAGCTTATACCGTAAGCAAATAACCAATTCCAAACTTCAAATATCAAATCCCAACAGAATCTCCATATCAAACGAAAGTTTCAAACTATAAGCATAAACCAATCAGCTACACAATCAACATTCATCCGAATCATAAAACACCATCAAAACTTTCATTAATCGTTAATTGAAATCGAGACTTGAATCTTTAGAAATCTAAATCGAACTTAAATTTATTAAACAGTTGGAATATGAAATACAAGTTAATCAGATCTGCTACTACCCTACTTTAATCCTACAAGAATAAAAAGACAGATATATATAAGGATAAAATGAGATGTGATTTGACAAGATAAAATAATAAAATGAAAGAGATAATCTAATTTATCTTCTACTGTTATCCTACAAAGTAAATATATGGAAAAAAATATAGAATGATGCGTCTATATGAAGCTGCGTTCCTCTTTTTAAGCTGTACATCTGATCTTTATTTTCTTCCTTGTGGGCTCGGGATGAATTCAAGCCTTGTTGGGCTGGGCTTCAGTTGTTCTTTCTTAAAAATCAGATTCAGGTTGTGGCTTTTAATAACAGGCCCATCAGCTTTTAAATGGCTAGTGACTTATTATTGGGTCAGTCCGACCCCTTTAAGTGGTGTCGGGTCGGCTCAGTAAAATATGGAGGCACCGTTGGACTCGATTTTCCGTCTTCTTTTCAATTCTCGTGTCCGTTTTGCTCTTTGGCTTCATTTCTTGTGATTTCTATGATATCTGTATCTGCACACGCACAAACAACAAAACAAGCATATACAAGGCATAATTTATGATTATTTGACCATTTTTAGCACATTTTACGAGGAAATATGATGTGTAATTAGAGTATATCACACCCACTTACTAAACCATTGCCGTGTCCTCACGCAATGCTAGAATAAAGTATAAAGCAACTCCGTTTTTCATTTATTAAAAGCATTTATTCATTTTATTAATAATATATGTGTAAATGACATAATGTATCGCTTTGATTATTTAAAAATAACTTTTAGGATCACAAAATTTGAATAGGTTCATCGTCCTCGACTTTTCAATCTTTCCATGCCAAGCTCAAAAACAAGATCATTGTTAACAATAAGTTCTCATGTTAAGACCAGTTATATAAGACATTTGTGTAGAACTCCTTCTCCATTATTCCTAAGTTGTATCTCTAGATTTTAAGGATTGTCATTCACCCGTAGGCTCATTTGACTTATTTTATAGTTATTAGTCCAAAAATGAAGGCAAAACGGTGTAAACCCGACACTTAGAACCTAACCTCATCCTCAAAAACTATTGTCACTAAAGAAAGCCCACATCAAGGATAATTTAACACGATTTAGGGAATAAATTCCCGGATTCAAAATTTGGCCAATAGTACTACTTATTATTTATTCCTCCAAAGTCATATTGACTTTATAATGGAGTTAGCAAATTTACATCATATACCCTAAGGCTCTTTAAGATGTAAAAGTGCTCCTTATCTATGATCCACACCCTAAGGATCCTTGAACCATAAACAAGGGAATTGTCATTCATCATCACTCCACACCCTAAGGCTCCTTGAAACAATGATGAAGCAATTTTTATTAAACACTTACCATGCCATACACCCTAAGGCTCTAATGACAAGGCTCGTGCTACATGTCCCACACCCGAAGGCTCCATGAGATCATGTTTAAATCTTTTCTTCTTTATTTGTGATATATATAGTAGGCCAAATTCCGTAATCCCATGGTCTGCTCCTACTCTGTGGTTATAAGCCACCTTAGTCGGAAGTCCATGACGCTGGCACCCTCAACGTGTTCTCGCTTTAATTACAAGGGAATAAAAGAGTTGGTTAAGAACTAAAATATCGAACCTAAACCGCAAAAATCTTCATTTATTAAGCAATTAATTATATAACCGGGGAGAAAGAGCCACAAAAACTCATATAAGGAAGAATTAACCTTTAAACTTATTATCGACTCTATCATCTCTCGTTCTCCACAATTTAAAATCTCAAATAATGAGACTCATGGATGCTTAGCCAAATAAACCAATTAAAGTCTACATGGTTAAGGAATGAGCTAAGGTAAACCGGTCGAGTCAGAAACTATTCTTATTTTCACCAACGGAAAGCTTACATTCGTGTCAAAAACACTTATTAAAATATGAAAAAAAAAATTAAAATTTATGCAATTTTAAGCACATTTTTGAAAAACGGAGTACGTGAAGACAACGAACAAAAGGAAAAGCACATCGATAGATACCCCCCATACTAAAACCAAACATTGTCCTCAATGTTTCAAGTCGAAGGGTATAATACCCCCTACTAGAGATGAAGAGTCGAATGCAAAATTCTAGGATGAAAAGGGTATGAGGCAAATAATTAAAAGCCGTTTATTAATTATGCCAATAAAAATAAGTGTTAGTAAAGGATATAATCATCGGATATCGGATGTCTCAAATGAAGGATTGAAACTCGAGTGATATGTGATGAAAAACGAACACGAGAGTCTTCGATATATGAGAAACCTAAAATCACATCGCAAACGAAACACGAGAATAAATGAAAGAGCACAAGCCCTTCACATTAGAAATTAGAAAGAAGATAGAATGATAAGCATGGGAATCTCCCTCACGTGGCACCTCGTTTTTGGTAACCGAGTCATGAGCTCGACTCGATCCCCGAATTAAATTATCCTTAGGGAAACGATCATGGAGAGAAAAAGATTTACCCGTAAAAGAAAAACTCTCCATGATAAAGTGAAATAACCGCCCAAATAAGGAAAACCCCATATAATTCCACCCGGGTCAAATACGTGATTTCCATCTCTAAAAGAAATAGACCCCAAAGTGGCAATAGCAAACAAGTATAAGAAAGACTGGTTTCCTTTAAGCAAAAATCTATCACAATGAAGGGTATAGTAAGAAGGTAATGATCCCAATTTTTCAAAAATTTTCCTTTTGATTTCATCATTAAGATACTGAGATTGCTCAAAAATGTGTATACCCAGATCAAATACCGTTCCCTCTATGGGAAAATAGCAAGACAACTCGGTGTCAACATCTTTGGTCTCATTAGGAATGGGTGGGGCGGGAGGATGAGAAGGTATAGTATCATCGTGTAATAAATCATCTAGAAAAAGTATATCTCCCTCCACATCAAAATATCCGGATATGTACTCCACGGGTGTATCAATATCAAGAAACTCATCGATCTCGGGAATGAGAAAACCATCATCATCGCTAGAAGTGATATGTGGAAGAGAATCGATGGTAGAATCAAAAATAATTGGTGAAGAGGCAAATGTGAATTTGTCAAAATCCGAGTTTCAAAATTAATTTCAAAATCAAGTTTTAAATCTCCATTTGCCATCTCATCAATACCATGATCACAATGAAGCTCATCCGAGAAAACCAATAACACGGGATCATAGAAAGCATCCTCGTGATGGAATCTCTCAACACTCGGGGTATAAAAATCATCACTAAGGAGTGAAGGATCCGAGAAATCATTAGTATCATTATCATGATTCTCAAAAGTCGGGGTTTTCAAAATAGGAGAGTTATCCTCATCCGAGACCGATGAAGAATTAAAAGTATAGTCGGAATCATAAGATAACACATCCATATCCGGATAACTACTATGAGGAGTAGTATCATTTGGAGGAGTAGGTGAAATAGTCATAAAAGGAATGGGGTCAAATGTAGGCTCAAGTACAATCTCGAGAATTTCCTCAGAAGATGAGGAAGGAGAGCTAAATGTATCTGTGGGTGTCAACACCGGAGGGGGAGTAAAACTCATGATAATCTCTGGGCCTTGTCTCTCCTTTATTGGCAGAGAGATGGAAGGATCCACAGTGGGAGCATCAATACTAGTAGTGGTGTTAGCCTCAAATTGAGCTCTCAAAGCTTCTAAAAGTTGATATTTAAGACTTCGCTTTTGTTCATGAAAATCATTTATCATCCTCTTTTGTTCCTCAAATATTTCAACTATTTCATCCATTTGTGAAGGTTGAATTTGAAAATCCCCTTGATTATTACTTTGAAAATCGTTATGATTTTGAAAATCTTCTTGATTTGAAAAGCCTTGATTTTGAAAATCCGCATAACACACTTCATTAATTTGTGGTGGGTCGGGAGTCAACTCAACCGTGAGTCGCTCAATAACTACTTCTTCCTCAAAATCCGGAGGAGAAGAGTCACTAGTCAAATGAGAAAGGAGACTAGAAGAATCATCAAAAATAGGGTCATCCGAATCAACACGTCTCATCACTAACTCTCAGAGTATATGAGAAAAGAGGACCACTCCTAATGATAACCGTATTACCGGATACTTCGGCCTTGCTCCATACTTGAGACTTGTTCTCAATAATCATTAAAGCGTCACTAGTACTCCGAGAGTAAATATTTCCGCTTGCAGCCGTGTTAAGAGAATCTTGATTGTATTGGGTCAACCCATTATAAAACGAATCAATCAAGTGCAAAGCGGAAAATCCATGATGAGGACAACTACGTACTAAATCCTTAAATCTTTCCCAAGCCTTGGTAAATGTTTCATTATTAGACTCTTGAAAATTAGTAATGTCCAGTAGAATTTTTCTCGTTTTAGCATAAGGGTAAAATTGATTTAAGAATTTTGACTCAAGATTAGCCCATGTAAAAATAGATCGTGGTGGTTCGTTTTCAAGCCAAAGTCGGGCTGCTCCATCGAGGGAGAAAGGAAAAAGGTGTAAACAGATAATGTCTTGTGTCACATTAGTGTATTTGACGGTTCTGGCGTATGAAAGAAAATGACGGATATGAGTGTAAGGATCGTCATCCTCAAATCCGTAAAAAGGACGACCAGATATCAACTTAATCAAATCCGGATTAAGCTCAAAAGAATCACCCTCGATATCCGGTATCACGATCGCATTGTCGAGACATCCCTCAGTAGGTACTTGCAACAACTCATAAATCGATCGATTATCCATAGCCATGTCAATAGCACGATACTCGGGATCGGCTTGACTCGTCACGATATTATTTTTTTTTATAAAAGAAAATATAATATGTACGTAAAAACGAAGATTAAACCAAGATACAAAATATATATATACGTAGATTTTTTGGTGTAATACTTTAGGAAAAGTATTATTTTTTTGAATTTTTATTTTTTTATTTTTTTTATTTTTTTATTATTTTATTATTATTATTTTTTTTAATTATTATTTTATTTTATTTTTTTAAGAAAATATTATAATATATAGCTAAAGAAAAATAAAATCTAAAAGAAAAAATATTTTTTAATTTTTTAAAATGGTATATATAGTAATAAAGAAAAGAAGAAAAATAAGAAAATATTTTTTTTTGACAATAAAAATAACGTTCAAAATCGAACGGATTCCAAAATCCAAATCGTCTCACGAAAAATCGTCAATCGTAACGAGCACGAACCGGCAGCGGCGCCATTTTAATGTTAGCTTTTTTTAGTATGTCGTTTTTCCTCGAATCGTGTCGAATTGATTTAACGTTTTATCGTAAAGACTTTATTTGTTTTTGGTTCAGATATCGTAATTTGGTATTTATACTACTTGGCACACGAAACGAGAATTAAAAGTATTATTATATTCTAAACTAAAATTAGTATTATACTAATTTTGTAATACTAAATTGATTTCCTTCTAAAATTAATGAAATGAAAACAGATTTTTCAATCAAAACAAAGAAAAGTAACGTAATGAAATGGGCCAACAAGCCCAAGAAACAATTCAACTAGAAACAGACTAATGAACGTGACACTAACAGGATTAATTTGACACTAACAGGATTAATTTGTTTGGACTGTAAATGAAAAGAGGGTATACAAAATGAAGGACTAAACTTGTAAACTTATCAAACTTAAACAATCTAATACTAACTAAAAGCAGTATTAGTCGAATCCTACCAAATGTCAACTCTAAATTCAATATTTTTTTCACAAATTTAGTCTACAACTAATTCTAATATCAGACAATTGGTTTATAACACTATGGAAAAAAACAAGGTTACACAGTATCTATTTTAATCACTGATATCTTAGACCAACGTGAACAATCAGTGGCTACACTTTCCATTCTAAGAACTTCTATAAGCAATTTTTTAGCTTGGATAGAAACTGAGCTAATGATCTATAACCAAAGCAGAATGCAAACATTTAATAGAGATTAACTAGTAAGCCTAAATCGCTATACTCATATTCCAAATCAGTTTAGAAGACTTACACTAATAAGCAACAAATCGATACAGTCCAAAACGCTAGTATATGCAGAAAAATAAAAGATGCAGCGAAAGATTATGCAAAATTATAGAAGAACAGTTTGAACAATATTGCAAATAAATTTCTACAACTCTAACTAACTGATTAATCTAACTATTGCAGAATTATAAAAGAAACTCCCCTCTTCCAGGCTTGCCCGTTGTCGACGTGTGTTATCGAAATCGAATCGAACCACTAGCTTAACCAACGTACTAACCACCACAATATAGCTCAGCTTCGTAAAACTCTCGGATGAACAGTAACTTCGCAAAACTTAGCTATCGAGTGAAATGCTAGACGTGAAGAACTCTCGAACTGCTTGATGAGTACACGAAATCGATATGACTGAAACTCAAAATAAGCAACTCCAAAAGCTTGATGCCACTAGTTATATCGGCTTGTTTTTTTATCACAGCCATACACATCCAACTGAACAACAGAATTAAAGTACTACTTGTGCTTTATTTGACTCTATTGTATACTAATTAAATACAACTAGAACATCACAAGAACTCTTAATAAATGATGACATTAACTTGCATAAAAAAAACAGTAAAAAAGATTAGAAGATTGGAAGGATGAAAAATTATTTATTAATGGCGAAAATGAGAGTTTGCCGAAGACTAATGCTCGATCGAACCGATACCGATATCGAAACTAAAAACACCCTAATTGAAACCGATCTACAAACAGATTCACCACAGAAATCAAATCGTAACAAATTCAAAACCATATATCAAAGAAAAACTAGATAAAACTATAAGCTTATCATCAGCTTATACCGTAAGCAAATAACCAATTCCAAACTTCAAATATCAAATCCCAACACAATCTCCATATCAAACGAAAGTTTCAAACTATAAGCATAAACCAATCAGCTACACAATCAACAATCATCCGATTCATAAAACACCATCAAAACTTTCATTAATCGTTAATTGAAATCGAGACTTGAATCTTTAGAAATCTAAATCGAACTTAAATTTATTAAAAATTTGGAATATGAAATACAAGTTAATCAGATCTGCTACTACCCTACTTTAAGCCTACGAGAATAAAAAGACAGATATATATAAGGATAAAATGAGATGCGATTTGACAAGATAAAATAAGAAAATGAAAGAGATAATCTAATCTATCTTCTACTGTTATCCTACAAAGTAAATATATGGAAAGAAAAAAATATAGAATGATGCGTCTATATGATGCTGCGTTCCTCTTTTTTAAGCTGTACATCTGATCTTTATTTTCTTCCTTGTTTGGCTCGGGCTGAATTCAAGCCTTGTTGGGCTGGGCTTCAGTTGTTCTTTCTTAAAAATCAGATTCGGGTTGTGGCTTTTAATAACAGGCCCATCAGCTTTTAAATGGCTAGTGACTTATTATTGGGTCGGTACGACCCCTTTAAGTGGTGTCGGGTCGGCTCAGTAAAATATGGAGGCACCGTTGGACTCGATTTTCCGTCTTCTTTTCAATTCTCGTGTCTGTTTTGCTCTTTGGCTTCATTTCTTGTGATTTCTATGATATCCGTATCTGCACACGCACAAACAACAAAACAAGCATATACAAGGCATAATTGATGATTATTTGACCATTTTTAGCACATTTTACGAGGAAATATGATGTGTAATTAGAGTCACATCAATGGTCATTTGTAAAAATTTGACAGGTTATGGTTAACTTTAATGTTACGATGGAATATGTAAAAAATTTAGTGTTTAAGGTGCAAAAAGGAATTTAAGAAAAGCTACAGGACCATGTATATTTTATCTAAAAAAGTTATAGTATTTAGTTTTGGTCAAACAAACAGAGAAAAAATATAGAAAATGTTTATTATGACTCAATATGTGGGTTGCATATCCCTACATACAAGATAAATGACAAACTTCTGCATCTAATAAAACCAAAAGACTTATCAAACTTACAATATGTGCTTTTGATAAGAACAAGATATTATGATGTGTTTTAGTGATGTAAGAAATACTGGTTTTTTTACTAGGTCTTAGGATAAAGTTTTGTGAGGATTTTAGTCATGGACTCATGGGAAACGGATGGCACAACAAGATGTCACTAGGATGAAGGTTTATGTTTTTGACATAGATCACAACGTAAAAAGTCTTAAGAGTTAAAAAGAAACATATTGTTTTGGTCATTTTTGCAACTTAGGTGTATGTTTGGTGTATGTTTGATGTATGTTTATTTTCTGGTCATTGGCACTTTTAAGAACCATTAACTTGAGTTTTATAGTTTCTGTTTTTTAAATTCTTCAAGAATTACATACCTCATTATACTCATAACTAGTTAAGAACCCGTGTTCAACACGGACTGTGCTAAAACTATTTAAAAGATTCGTCAACAAAAACTTTTGTTTCAAAAGTATATAATTGAGTTGATTTAACTCATACTAATTCTCAAAGGATAATCTCAAGAATTATTTAAACTAGGAATTTTGCCCGCGCTTCGTCGCGATTGTTTTGTTTTCGTGTGAAAAAAAGACGACCGCAGCTAAGATCTGCACAACCGAAAAGCCAAAGCGAATCACTAACTTTAGTTCATTTTCCCAAAAGGGTGTTTTGTTTAGAAAAGCGCAGGTGAAATGCAAGCAGAAGCACCCGACTGATGCAAAAGGATTGTTTAACAGCATCCAAGCACCGCTCCTACAACATAAGGGGTGTTTGGATGTTGTTATAACAACATCCAAACACTCCTTTTGCGGCAAGTCGAACCAAAAATATAAAGATTGGCCTTAGAAGCATCGTTACCTGTCAGTGTATTCCTTCCAATATGTGAAACCCAAACGGGGTAAATCCAACTTCCTTCCAATAGTTGATTTCTTGATGATCATTAGGTTTCCGAAAGTTTGTGAGAATGCCTAGATCATCATATGATTTGTGTGATTAGTAACAGAATTAGAACAAAAAAATTATGTATCAATGAAAAAACATCAGGTGACTTAATTTGTTCATCTGTAACTCTTTCCAGTATTAACCAATTCCCTATCACCATCTACTGGCTTTATTCGGGGATGAGCTTTTAAGATAAACTGAGTGTGCTAGATTCTATAGGGACTTACCGGTGGATCGAATGGTTGTCGAATTATTTTGACAGGAATGATACTAGGAGATATGTTGGGATAACTATTGTTAATTTTATCCTCTTTCTCATTCCCCACTTTGATAACAGCTTTAGATCGCTCCAAGTTACCACTTCCAGAAATTGCCATAATCAACAGTTATCCTAAGAACCCAACCTTTAATAATTGAAAGCTCTTCCAATAGTGTTGCCAAATTTGCTGGCGTCACAGTGTCTGTGTATTCCAAGGTCAGACTATACTTCATCATTTAAGCAACAAATTAGTTAGATCATGTTTCCTACTATTAATTAACTTATAATGCACAATGGACTAAAATTTTCATGCCCGACTCAATCAAGGAAACACAAAACCTCTGTGGTTCGAATTCCAAGTTTATCACATAAAATTCTCATAAATCTATTCAAACATGGTATACGCCCCTAATAAATATTGAATATTCATACAATAAACACTAACCAAGACTGTTGTTTTCTAGGTGTTGCAATGTTTATAATTCAGAATCAAAACAATCAAATATACTTATGTTTAGACTAAAGTAACTCCAAATGCATCCAAATCCAAAATATGTAAAAGGCCAAAGTTTTATAAACGGGCCAATATTTTGAAGTTCAAAGAAAAGAAGTTGACATTACTATTTTTTTACACTCGTCACTCTCTTCGCATTTCAAATTTGTTTGCTTATTTAAGTATTCTAGATTTCTCGAGCCCCTAACCGATCAAGCCGGAGTTAGTTCGGGATTTGGATTGGTTTCAGCCAACCTGCCGTTAGGTTATTGGGTGGTTCAAATTTATATTTTAGAACCGATAAACCAAATTGTTTAATTTTGTTGAAATGGGATAGATACTGCTTTCATTTTAATCAGATGAAATGTTGATGATCAAACTGACTACACAAACATACCTTATTATGCGTGAAGGAAGGATGTCACGGCGAGGACGTGTGATCATGTGGTTCATTACAGGTGGTCTTAACTTGATACACTTTATCCTTCATAAATAAAAGGTATATGGTGAACATTAGTACCTCAATGAGATCACATCAAATAGCTATCACACCAGTTTGTACACAAATAACATTCACCCCCCGTTGAAATCATCCGTAGACCTATCCAATTCTTCAAAGTCGACAAACAACTAAACAATAATGTTTCGCAAATGAATCTACAATAAAGCAAAACAGCCTAATATACCACTTTTATGTTCTAATAGTATAACTTACCAAGACAATTTGCGGACATTCCTGATCTAAAATTCAATCGACTCATTTGAAGCCTTCTGAAAGGCGGTTTATGTCACAACGTAGATTCAAGACGGTAGTCATAGAATGTATGCGTCAATTTGCTTCTAAAGAAAAGATAAGACTCAGATTTATAAATGGGATTCCTGTTACAAACAGCCTCCATGGCTGCAATCACACTTCAGGTGTGACTTCCCAGCAAAGATACAGTCGTGGGCAGACTGTCGTACAAACGAAATATTATCATCATTGCCTATAAAGAACTTCGAGCATATTAAAAAAATGAAGCTTGAAAAGGTATATTTACAAATAATAAATTCTCAAACCTTATATTTATACTAATACGCTTTTACACGACCTTGTTACCTAACTGTCCATACAGTTTGTCACTTTGAATGCATTTGCAGTTTTGATGATATCGCAGCCAATGTTCCGCTTTTTTTTATTTCAATGTCTATTATATTTATCCTTAATTAAAAGAAGTTGATATGAATCCATACTTGTTCAACTTGTCGACTTCCATGTCTAAGCCCAAAATCTCTTCTTCCACCACAGGTAGCTATATAAGTAGTTATTTTTATCTCTACAGTTCAGCATGAATACAATTCAGATATTAAGAATAAGTTTTAATCAAAATGGAGAAAGTTTTTAGAGGTTACCCTACCCGTTTTGTGTTGGTATGTTCTAAAATCAACCTGTTTCTGCCTCAACCCCTATGTGGCAGCCACCCTTACTCAAAATAAGCATATATTTGTTGCCGGTCTTTAGGTACGCTTGGCTATTTGCCGAATAGGTATACGCGTCAACACGTACATCTCGCATCACTACCCGTGACAATGATAATACTTTACTTACATAAATGAACTACCCAAGATAAGATAAGAAATTACCCCAGCAGGTATAGTCGTAAAAGGAAAAAAAGTTAGCAACTTGACTATTTGCCTAATAGGTACACGCGTCAGCAGCGTATACACCCTTTCTAATCAACACCCGAGCCTGCACGTAACACCAACCCATGTAAATCAACCAGAGCATGAAAATTGTAAGTTAGATTCATGAAACTTTTGCTTTATTTCAGAAAAGCAACACAATTAGAAATCTTTTTTTCATAAAATCGTATAAGTATAATACGGTAATTTTTATTGTAAACCCCAATTAAATGGCCTGTTTTTTTACCTTAAAAAGAGTTCCGAAATCGAACGAACACCATGATGAACAACTCAACAACCGACAAAAATGTAAATAGTGCAGCAAGTTAAACAAATCATTTCGATCCCTCAGGAGGCTCAGATAAGGTAAGAATCGAACCAAGAGGATGCGGCTGCCATAGTTGCAATAGTTTTAAGTTGCCCTGCCAAGATACTACCGATCTCAGCATGATCAAAAGCACCTATACTCATCATAGCCCATAACGAAGCGAATTTAAGACGGCTGTAACAGATATAACAAAAAGGTAAGGCGATCCCTAAAATGACATATACACCATCATTTTGTAACGCTGACCAAAAGCACCAAACTAACAGTGTAAATGAAATGTTAATTTTAACCTTAATAATACGGAGGAATCTCGCATCCCTAGGAATAGTAAAACGTCTCATAAAGAGATTAAAATAAAGGGCTATACACTTTTGTGGCTTCCGAAATATTATACGAAAAACCGCTCCTTCTCTCACACAAATGATAGTAGGTGTGAGAATGCACCACCACCGCCGATTCCATCCGCAAAGCAATCTTTTCGGTGCCGCAAGAGGCTCAGATAAGGTAACAATCGAATCAACAGGATGTGGGCCGCCATGGATGCAACAGTGTTAAGTTGCCCTGCCAAGAAATGAACGATCTCATCGTGATCGCAAGCACCTGTACTTAAGTTTATAATTATTCTAAAGTTGATAACAAAGGGAAACGAAAAAGTCTTATGGACAGTGAATCATTCTAGAAAGCAACCGTAAAAAATGTAGGCCTTTTTAACAGGCCCCGATAATCCTTAAATCAAACATGAAAACAGATTTTCTCTTTTCAAGCTTGCTAAACCGGAAAGAACCATAGAAAAGAACAGAAACACATGTTCAATCCGTCGCGGCTGCAAATCCAGAGACCTGCCATGCCAAGCGACAGGGCATACCAATTGTTCGAAACAATCAAAAGCCCCGGTAACAGCCATAATAATAGCACATTCCAAATATGCATACCGACATTATACTATTCCGAAGATAATAATAAAGAATGCACAATGAACCATGTTAGAAACAACTCGTAAAATGTAGGTAGGTCCCTCTTTCAGAATCCTTCATAATCATTAAATTAAAGAGGAGAACGTATACCTTTTGTTTTCAAGGTTAATAAGCCAGAAAAATGTCAATAGTGCAGAAACATAAAATATTCATTTCGATTTTGTAGGAGGCTCAGATATGGCAAGAATCAAACCGAGAGGATGCGGACGCCATGGCTGCAACAGTCTTAAGTTGCCCCGCCAAGATACGACCGATCCCAGCTCGATCAAAAGAACCTAAAGTCATCATAGCTCATAACAAAGCTCATTTAAGGCGGCTATACCAGTAAATCTACCAGGCTTCAGTTTGCACCAACAACACAAACAGGTGTTCAACCCGTCGCGGCTGCAAATACAAACACCTGTCACGCCAAGCGACGGGTCATACAAATGCTATCAAACAGTCAAAAGCCCTAAGAACATAAATAATAATCTCATAATCCCAAAGTGCATAGCCACGCTATACTATTCAAAACTTAATAATATATGTAGTTTGGATTATCGTCATAGCCTTTTTAATAAGTTCTAGCTATCATCTTATAAAGGGCACTTCATAACGATAGCAACCATACTTTAGAAAGGTATAAGCAATAGCTATATTTTTTTCACATCACTCAAACACGAAAACCAAAAATATTGTATCTATAATAAAATAGGGCAAGTCAAAAGGCAAAATGATAAGTAAATCTAAACAACCTGCTTATAAACACAACCTGCTTATAAACACAACCTTCTTAGAAACACAACATGTTTATAAACACCACTAAAAAAACCAAATCAATTACTTACATGTAATGAAGATAAGATATTCAGGATTCTCATCTTTATAAATCTCCAATAATTCAGACAACACGTAAAAGGAAACACCCACCGATGCCACCCGCCGAACATCAACGTCGCACACCATGTACGGCGTCAACGAAGATGGCGACGGCAACGAAACGGATTGTTGGTTGTGGGTACGCAGTCCAACCCATACAAAAATACCTCGATCGCCAAAAGTGAGTTGAGACATCATCACATATCTCTCACCATAAATCAACCCACCACTCACCGTAAATCAATCAATATGTGATGATGCATTCCTATCACAGCAAGAGACACAGATGAGATGAGATTAATGACATGGTATGTGTATATTAGATAGAGATGAGATGAAATTATTGAGTGATAAGATGAGAGGTGAAAACAAATTTAGAGAGACAGAGAAAATGGTGGGTGGTGAGTATAGGAAAAATAGCTTATGTGAGAGGAAGGGAAATGAATAAACAAATGTAATAAGTGTGAAAACACTTATCCTTTTACCACTTAATTATAATAATAACCAAGCCAAAACGTGTATTTTATGTCGTAAATGTCGTAATTATACGTGGTTTGGGTTTTTGTTGTGATTTAGGACCAAAATGTGAAAAGGGAAGAAAACACGGGCTTTCACGGGCTTTTATCCAAGAAAAAGACAAAAGACAAAGTCAAAAGATCAAGAGTGAAAAAAGAACGGAAGTCCAAGGCCTATTCTGAAGATTTATCGAAGAAAAAGTCTCAAGACGGAAGTTTAACGAAGTCGAAGAACCAAGTCTACTTAATGAAGAAATTAGAAGACGAGTTCATTTTATTTATCGACAAATCCCGAGACAAATCGAGAATGACGAGTTTATTGTCAAAGACGAAAGACGAGAAAGAAAGAAACAAAGAAGGAAGCTTCCAACCAACCATACACTCCACTCCTATAAATACCCTACTAATGACACATTATGAGGTGTTAGCTAATTGACAACTAGCTCTCCACTTTATTTTTCTAGCACTTTTCATATTGTCATTTACTTTGATTGTCTTTCTTTTCAAGTAATCCATGTAAGTTTTTACTCTTTAATCTTGTCTTTAATCTTTAATATTTTATTTTCAAGCTTTTTAATCATCTCCTTCTACCTGTCTTCTTTGCTTAATCTTAATCTTTTTCATCATCTTTGTTCGTGTTGATTTCGTGTTCTTAATCTTCATTTATTTTGTCATCTTTTTATATAAAGTTCTTAGCTTTTTGCGTTCTTGGTTCGTGTTTAAAAAGTTTTACAAGTTTTATCTTTGATCTAGGATTCTTGTTTAGCTTATTGGTGTTTTTGTTAGCTTATTATCCCTTAAAAGTTGCGAAAAGAGTGCCCAAATTCGTCCTTTTACGAGTTCCCTTTTTTAGGAAAATCTGATTCAATTTAGCAATTTTTGTGTATTGCGACATTGAACTTTTTTTTGTGAATTGCGACATTGAACTTTTTTATGAATTGCGACATTGAACTTTTTTATGAATTGCGACATTGAACTTTTTTTGTGTATTGCGACATTGAATCATTTTGTGTATTGTGACATTGAATCATTTTGTGTATTGCGACGTTGAATCATTTTGTGTATTGCGATATTGTGGCTTTTTCACTATTGCGAAATCTTGGTTTTTCACATTGTGAAATCTTACCTTTTCAGGCATTGCGAAATCATTGATTTCACATTATTACGAAATCTTTGTCATTTCAAGATTGCGAAATTATACTTCTCATTGCGAAATTATTCCAGATTTTCTTTAAATTGTGAAATCTTTGTTTGGAATTGCGAAATTAATTATTTTAATTGCGAAATTAATTCAAAAAATATTTATATTGCGGAATTAATTAGTTTAAGCTCCTAAGTATTTTCAAATTTAATTTTTCCCGCCAATTTCATTAAGTTTCGTTTTACTTATTTGTTTTATTTTACGTAAACTTTATTTTAACTTGTCATTTCTTAGTTTAATTTTAAACGTGTTATATTTTATAGTTTTTATTTCTTTACGTTTTAATTTCTCGTCATTTATTTTTAAGATTCTTTATTTTTAGTTTAATCTTTCCTCACTTTATTTTTATTTTAATTACTCAACGACACCCTTTTATTTTATCCACCAAAGACGACTGAGTCGCACTTTCAACTGGTAATCAATTCGAAAAGACTGGAACAACGAACTTTCATACGAGAAAATCTCTTGTATCAAATGGCGCCGCTGCCGGCTCTTTTCGTGAAGATTAACGGTTTTTGTGACAGACGCGTTGGATTTTGGGATCCGTTTCCTCGGGAACGTTATTTTTCTTGCACATTTTTTGAAAAAACATAAAAAATTCAAAAATTCAAAAATCCAAAAACATTTTAAAAAAATCATAAAAAGCATTTCTTTTTCCAAGAGTTTTGCACCAAAAATATTCCTCTTCATCCTCTATCGTGTTTAATTCTTTTCTCTACCCCTCTTATTTTTAATTCTTCACGGATTCTTATTGCGTAAGGTGTAGGAGACGATTATATGGTTTCGAATCATGTGAATGGTGTTATTGCGAGCAAAGCGAAAAAGATCTTCCAACCGTTTCCGATTCACAATTTTCACATTTTGGATTTTGTCCATCGTGCAATTCGACTAATTCATCCTTTACTTCTAATGCACCTACTTCCCCCTCTTGCATATATTGTGGAAGCGATTCCCATTGGCATATTTTGTGTCCTATTCGATACCCGTCTCTTGACGAGCAAGAACCGGGTTCCAATTATGACAATGGTCATAGCTATCTGCCAAATGCACCGGGTTTTTCTCAATACCCGTGTTGCAATAATTGTGGGGGCCCTCCCGATACCTTTTCTTGTCAGTCGATGAATTATTTTGAGCCAAATCCGTGTTCTCATTCTTCTCAACCGATGAATTATTATCAACCAAATCCGTGTTTTAATTCTTTTCAACCGATGATTTATGATGAGCCACATCCGTGTTATAATTCCGGTTTTCAAAATTTTGAGCCCCCACAATACACCCTCGATCATCAACCTTCTTTGAATTCGAATGACGACAGACAAGACCTTCTTTTGGAACTTCAAGAAGCCGTAGTTCAACTAAAAGAAGCATGGGAGGAGGAAAAGCAACAGCAACAAGAGCAAGTATCTAACCTTAGTGATTATACTCCTCCTCTTGTGCGTCCATATTACTATTATGATGATGACGAGGATGATATCTATGATCTCAACCCATCTTCTGAGATTACTACTCCTACTCTTGATATCCCTAATGCATCTAAGGATAGTGATACATCGAGTGATATTAGTGATTTTGGTCTTGATAAATTCTTTGATGAGGTTTGTGATTGTCACACCCCCAAATTCACTGCAGCGGAAGACTTGCTTTGGGGACTTGTGACTTCATGAGTATTCGAGAGCTTGATCCGAGAACGACCTCTACATGCCAAAAACCACAAAGAAGACTCCAAATAATCCACATAGTCAAGTACATGAAATACATGCTTAAAAATGTCAACATAAAGTTGGTGAGTTCATAAGTTTTGTTTAATGGTGTTTATGAAAAAAATAGATTTTATGTCGACCACTGCACCTTGCAGTAAAAATATAAGTGTTTAAAAATCATGGTTTCTTTGGTAAAATGCGTTTCTTGATGAATGATAGGTGTGAAAACACCCATCCTTTTACCACTTAAATCGGGCTAAAACGAGACCAAAACACGTATTTAATATCATTTGTTTGGAATTATGCGTGGTTTTTGTGTTTATTGTGTTTTCAGAGTCGACCGGATGAATATTAAAGAAAACATGGGATTGCACGGGTTTTATCGAAGAAAAGGGCTCAAGACGAAGTCTATTGTCCAAAAGGTGCAAAAGATTTGAAGTCATTGTGCCTATTTGAAGATTTATCGAAGAATAGAGCCAAAGATGGAAGATTCATTTATGTCGAAGAACTCGAGTCTATTAAATAAAAGATTATAAGACGAGTTGGAATTATTCACCGACACTTCTCAAATCCAAGTCGGAAATGTTTATTTAAAGACGCATGAAGACTTAAGAAGAAAGAAGAAAAAGAAGCCCAATCAAAAGCCCATCAACACCATACACACGCCTATATAAAGCCTTCACCTCACAAATTTTCACACACTTAGTTTTAGCTAGTCTTTAGTTTTTTCATTTTTCTCTAGTTTCTAGAGAGAGAAAGTTCCATACTTTCTCTCACTAAACTTTTCCTTTGTTTTTCATCTTTTAATTCAAGCTTTCTTGTACTTTTGATTTCATTAATCTTAATCAAGTTTATGCTTTTAAGTTCTTTAAGCTTTTCCTACTTTTCTTGATTTGTCAAACTCCTTGATCCGATTGTATTAAATCCTTACGGTTTGGATTTTGGATGTGTTCGTGAATAGAGTTTGATCTTTCTAGTTTTTTTTTAGCTCTACGTGAATAAGACATAAGCTCTCCATGCTTATTGACTTATTGCTTGTTTAAGCTTATTGATTTCGGATTTCGTATAAGTTTTAATCTTTCAAAAGTTCATTTCATTAAGTTCATGATTTACGTTTTTAAAAGTTGTCAAATTTAAGCTTTTGGAGTTATTAAAAGTTTCGGTTAAGGTGGCTTTTTGTGTTTGCTTATTGAAATTGTTGCTTACCACCATTTTCGGAACTTCCTTCATTCCATCGCAAAACAAGGGTTTTAAACACATTCCGACGGTTCGTCTACTTGGTATCGCAATCACCCAAAAAAGGGTTTTACTTTGCGATAGGTTGTAAGTCCACCTATTCCGATCTGGGATTGCGATCGCATATTGCGATCGCATATTCCGACGGGTTTAGGTCCTTTTCTAGACGAAACTCTGGCCAAATTTTATTTACCACATCCCGATCTGGAACTTTCCGATAGGTACATTCCGATCGTCTGCATTCCGACAGGACCTCATTTCGACAGCTTGCATTTTGAATAATCCGATGGTGATTAATGGCAACATTCCGATGGACCTGCATTTCAAACATTCCGATGGATCACTTTAATTTTATTCCGATAGTATAATTTTTATTATTCCGATAAGAACAAGTTTTTAAGCATTAATTCAATTAAGTTTTCAAAGTAATTCTCTAATTTTTAATTTGTCAAATCTTCCAAAGCTTTAATTTACTCAACATCATTTACATTTAAGTATTATTAGTTTAATAAAAGACAAACAAAACAACTCCTTTCTATAACCAAGAACAAATCATTCCACTTAAGGCCGAGATCAATTCGAGAGGATATCGAGAGAACTTTAATCTGAACCCATTGCAAATCTTTGTATCAAATGGCGCCGCTGCCGGCTCTTCTCGTTAAGATCAAAAGTTTTTTGTGAGAACTTGGATTTTGGGATCCGTTCCCCGTGAACGTTACTCTTTCAAGAAAATCTTCAAAAACAACTAAAAAATATAAAATTTTCAAAAATACAAAAAAAATAAAAAAAAAAAATAAAAAAAAAACATAAAAACCAAAAATATTTTTGCTTTGTTTTTCTTTGTTCGTTCTTTTGCAGGTGTATGCGCACTCGATCCACGTCTTATCAAGAGCCCGAGCCTCTCGATAACTTAGACATGGCTGGTGTACAAACCAACAATAACATACCACCTCCGAACAACAATAATAACAACAACAACCCGCCTTTCAACAACATGAACAATAACAACAACAATGAGCCCCTTCCGGATAATCGCCCGATGATTGAATTGCTGCAAGCTCACGTTGATGGCAACACGGATCCAATTGTCATACCTCCAATTGCCGCCAACAACTTCGAGCTAAAATCATGCTTTATCCAGATGGTCTCCGCTCAACCATTCTTGGGACGCACCATTGATGACCCACACGACCACATCAAGAGATTCTTACAACTCACCAACACGGTCAAGTTCAATGGTGTTACACAAGAGGTTATAAGGTTACAACTTTTTCCCTTTTCTTTAGAGGGACAAGCCCGGCATTGGCTTGCTAAGGAACCGCCACAGAGTATTCTCTCGTGGACGGATTTGGAAACAAAGTTTATCAACTACTTTTTTCCACCCTCTCGTACTACCGCTTTGCGGAATGAGATCATAAATTTTGAACAAAAGTACGATGAGTCGTTCAGTGAATCTTGGGATCGTTTTAAAGATCTTTTAAGAAAATGCCCACAACATGGTTTCACCAAAGTACATCAAATCAATACTTTTTACAATGGTTTAAGCATGAATGACCAAGATTCATTGAACAGTGCCTCGGGGGGGGGGTAATCTATTGGCTAAGACTTCCAATGCTGCTTGGGACATCATTGAGAATAAATCTCGTGTGCAAACCAAGAGTGTTAGGACCAATGTTGCTAGTGCTAGCACTAATGACAGCGACAAGCGATTAGACAAAATTACTACGCTTCTTGAATCGCTTGTCACCCACACCGTCAGCAACAACAACAGCAACAACGCCAAAAACGCTCAAGTGAACGCTGTCAGCCAACCTTGTGAGATATGCGGTGGTCCTCACTCTTACACAACTTGTACCGCCACCCAAGACTACCCTGCTGAGAATGTGAATGCAGCATATGGCACCTATACTCAACCTGCTTATCAAGCAAAACCTCAAGGTGACCGCAACTTGCTTAGCTACCGTTCCAACAACTATATCTCACCACCTGGTTTTAATCCTAACAACCAAAACCAAAACCAACAACAAAACCTCAACCGCCCTCCTCAACAACAACAAACTCGTACACCATACATCCCTCCTCACAAGCAGCAACAACCACCTCAACGAAACACCCAAGTTTACCAGCAACCTGCTTATCAATCACCCGCATACACTGCTCCTTCAAACCAAACCCCCGCATCACATCAATACATTGGAACCTACATGAGGACTAACGATGTGATCGTGGATAATCTCCAACAGGAAGTGCGCAACTTGAAAGCAGACTTGATGAAACAAGGGAATGATCTGAGAGCTGATATGAAACACACTATGGATAGTCAAACGAATGACTTAAGGAACATGATGGCTAGCTTTTTCCAAGGTAATCAACCCTCTTCTTCGGGTACTCTTCCGAGTAATACCGTTGCAAATCCAAGAGGGGAGATGAAAGCAATCACTACTCGAAGTGGTAAAGGTACCAAGGAACCCGAGCTTCCTATACCTCTACCGGTGGTTGTGACTAAGGAGAACGAGTCACCTGCTCCTATTCCTCATCCTTCTCCTTCCCCAATTTCTCCACATCTTCCTTCTACCCCTCCTCCACCCAAGGATGTGAGTGATCCTATTATTCCAAAACCTTCCTCTTCTTCTAATATACCTTATCCATCTAGGTTGAGGAAAGAGAAGCTCAAAAGCAAGGATGATATTCAGGTTTCGAACTTCCTTAAAATGTTCAAACAATTGAATTTCAATATCTCCTTCGCTGAGGCTCTCGCTCACATGCCTAAATATGCTAAAATGTTTAAAGATCTTCTGAGCGACAAGGAAAAGCTCCTCGATCTCGCCAACACCCAACTTAATGAGAACTGCTCTGCAGTGCTCTTAAGGAAATTGCCAATCAAGCTTGGTTATCCGGGTCGTTTTCTTATCCCTTGCAATTTCCCGGGAGTAGAGAATTGCATGGCCCTAGCCGATCTAGGTGCCAATATTAATCTCATGCCTCTAAGTGTTTGGAAGCAATTATCTCTCCCAGAGCTAGTCCCCACCAAAATGACTATGGAATTAGCTAACCGTACGGTTGCTTATCCAGTGGGGATAGCCGAAGATGTCATTGTAGGAGTCGACAAATTCACCTTTCCTGCTGATTTTGTTGTCGTCGACTACGAGATGGACCCCCGTGTGCCACTTATTGTTGGTCGTCCATTCTTAAGGACCGGTCGCACTCTCATTGATGTTGAAGCCGGTGAGCTTATCATGAGAGTGGGTGACGATAAAGTAGTCTTCAACATGGGAAAGTTGTCTAAACAACCTTATTCCAACGAGAGTGTTAATTGTATTGACGTTCTGGATGAGGCTTGTGAAGCACACTTTATTGATGCTTGCAAAAGTATTCCTTCCTCTCTTCCCAATGTTGAGACCGTGTCCTCCATTGATTCATCGTTGTCTCTATTTGGAGATAGTGATTTATTTTGGAACAATCTTGAAGATACCATGGGAGATGCGAATTTAGCTACTAATGATTCTCCTATCGATGGGGATGAAGACATGAATTTCTTTGACGATCTTCTCAACGAAGACAATCCTTCGCCTCCATCTCCCACGGTCATTGCTATCGATATTCCGACTTTGAAAACGCCTCCCGTCGAAAATCCTCCGGATTTGGAACTTAAGGAGTTGCCGCCCCATCTCGAGTATGCGTTCCTTGAAGCAGAGAAGAAGTCACCCGTCATCATCGCTAAGGACTTGCAAGAAGAAGAGAAAACTCGTCTCATCGATGTGCTTAAAGCTCATAAGAAGGCAATTGCTTGGAAAATTTCCGATATCCGCGGAATTGATCCGAACTTTTGTACTCACAAGATTCTCATGGAAGATGACTTTAAACCCACAATCCAGAGCCAAAGAAGGGTTAATCCTAAAATTCATGACGTCATCAAACAAGAGGTTATCAAACTTCTAGATGTCGGCTTGATCTACCCTATTTCGGATTCACCGTGGGTAAGTCCCGTCCATTGTGTGCCCAAGAAGGGCGGAATAACCGTTGTTCCCAATGAACACAACGAGTTGATTCACACTCGTCTCGTTACTGGGTGGAGAGTTTGTATTGATTATCGCAAGCTCAATGACGCCACGAGAAAAGACCACTTTCCTCTTCCTTTCATGGATCAAATGCTCGAGCGTCTTGCGGGTAATGATTATTACTGCTTTTTAGATGGCTTCTCCGGGTATTTTCAAATTCCCATCGATCCCAAGGACCAAGAAAAAACCACATTCACTTGTCCCTATGGAACATTTGCTTACAAACGCATGCCTTTTGGTTTATGTAATGCTCCTGGGACATTCCAAAGGTGCATGATGGCTATCTTCCATGACATGGTGGAGGACACTATGGAAGTATTCATGGATGATTTCTCGGTCTATGGCGATTCTTTCTCTTCTTGCCTTGCCAATTTGGAACGTATGCTTAAACGGTGCGAAGACACTCGCCTTGTTCTAAATTGGGAAAAATGCCATTTTATGGTAAAAGAAGGTATCGTGCTGGGACATAAGATCTCGAAAGCCGGTCTTGAAGTAGACCGTGCTAAAGTCGATGTTATTGCAAAATTGCCTCCACCTTCAACCGTGAAGGGTGTGAGAAGTTTCCTGGGTCATGCGGGCTTCTACCGTCGATTCATCAAAGATTTTTCTCAAATCGCTCGCCCGATGACCCACCTCTTGGAAAAAGATACTCCTTTTATCTTCTCCAAAGAGTGTCTTGAAGCCTTCAACTCTCTTAAGGATAAGCTTACTAAGGCACCCGTCTTGGTTACCCCTAATTGGGAGCTGCCCTTTGAGTTGATGTGCGATGCTAGTGATTTTGCTATTGGAGCGGTTCTGGGACAAAGAGTGAACAAACACTTCCAACCGATCCATTACGCTAGCAAGACAATGACTGGGGCACAATTGCATTACAGGACAACAGAAAAAGAGCTTTTAGCTGTTGTCTATGCTTTTGAAAAGTTCCGCCCCTATCTTGTCCTTTCCACCACCATTGTGTATACCGATCATTCCGCGTTGAAGTACTTGTTGACAAAGCAAGATTCCAAACCAAGACTTCTTCGCTGGGTTTTGCTGCTCCAGGAATTTAAAATCGAAATTCGCGATAAAAAAGGAGCAGAAAACCTAGCCGCGGATCATCTCAGTAGACTAGAGGATCCTTACCAGGGGGATCATCCGAACAAAGAAATCAATGATTCTTTTCCCCTGGAGACCTTAATGTCTATAAACTCGACTGCTGACGAAACCCCGTGGTTTGCAGACATTGCAAACTACTTGGCGGGTGGAATCCTCATTGACGGGTTAACATCCCAGCAAAAGAAAAAGTTCTTCAAAGACATCAAGACTTACTTTTGGGATGACCCGTATCTTTTCAAACAATGTGCCGACTTGATTATTCGCCGATGTGTTGATGGACCGGCAGCTTTCGAAATCCTTGATGCTTGCCACAAAGGACCCACTGGTGGTCACTTTGGTCCCAACTACACCGCCAAAAAAGTGTTTGATTCGGGATTTTATTGGCCCACCATCTACCGTGATGCTCACGATATGGTTAAAAAATGTGATGCTTGCCAGAAACAAGGCACGATCACACATAAAGACGAGATGCCTCAGAATTTCATTCAAGAGTGTAAAATCTTTGATGTTTGGGGTATCGACTTTATGGGGCCATTCCCTTCATCTAAAGGAAACAAATACATCCTTGTAGCCGTTGACTACGTTTCTAAGTGGGTTGAAGCCAAAGCTTTACCTACTAATGATGCAAGGGTGGTTTGTAACTTTTTGAAATCGTTGTTCGCTCGATTCGGCGTTCCTCGTGCTATAATCAGTGACCGCGGGACTCATTTTTGCAACGATCAATTTGTAAGAGTCATGGCAAAGTATGGTGTCAATCACCGTCTCTCCACCGCTTATCATCCCCAAACCAATGGGCAGGCCAAGATATCCAATCGTGGATTGAAGCGAATTTTGGAGCGGACTGTGGGAGAGCATCGTGCCGCGTGGGCCGATAAGTTAGATGATGCTCTGTGGGCTTTCCGTACTACTTACAAGACCCCGATCGGTTGTACACCTTATCGTCTTGTGTACGGGAAAGCATGCCACCTTCCCATCGAGCTGGAGCATAAGGCGCACTGGGCCTTAAAGTGGGCTAACTTCGACATCAACAAAGCCGGTGATCATCGTAAGATTCAACTCAACGAGCTCAATGAACTGAGGAATGAAGCTTATGAGAACTCGCTGATCTACAAAGAGAAGACGAAGATCCTCCATGACGCAAAAATCAAGAACCGAGAGTTCCACGTTGGTGATCAAGTCTTACTTTTTAACTCTCGGTTGAAGATCTTCTCTGGCAAGTTGAAGAGCCGCTGGTCTGGTCCATTCACCGTCGCCAACGTCTTTCCATATGGGACCATTGAGCTTTCTCAGCCAAATGGGCCCAATTTCAAGGTGAATGGCCAGCGTCTGAAGCTGTACTTTGGTGAGGACATCTCTCAGGAGATGATTCCATCCCTCACCACGTTCCCCATGAACTAAATTTGGGTCGAGTCAGGCTCGTGACTCGATTATCAAAAACAAGCGCTCCTCGGGAGGCAGCCCGAGTATCTATCCTTTAATGTTTTATCCTCCTAAGTGTAGGGGGGCCTGCATAGGTGTTTGTATTTGTGTGGTGATGTGATTACAGGGATAAGTGCACTCTTGGAACCTTTGAAGAACCGTGCTCCCGTGTTATCCGAAATCCGGTTCTATCTCTCAACTATCGTGATTCAATTTTCTTCATACTCACATTTGAAATTGATCACTTTAGTCGTCTCTTCCTTAACTCGAGTTAACCAACGTGCACAATGTCATAAGTGTAGGGGAAACTTTTCCCACATGCTTAAACATTGAGGACAATGTTTATCTTAAGTATAGGGGGGACTTCTATCGAAGTTTTAAGTGGACTTTTCCATGAAAATGCCTTCATTTTCAACATTTTTCAAATTTTTAATTAACTTTGGCCATTTAGTCGTAATTTTTAAATTTTTATCGTTGCTTTCATATGTATATATCCCGCAATAAAGTCAAAAATATTAATAAGTGGTGTAGCTAGTTTAGAAATCTTTGACATATTAGGCCCGTTGCGTTTATTTTGACTCAACCCGAATAGACTTATCCAAGTTTATTCTAGCTAGTATCCTTAACCATGTAGACCTTAATTGGTTTATTAGGCTAAGTGTCCACGAGTCTCATTACTTGAGATTTTAAATTGTGGAGGACGAGAAATGATAGAGTCAATTATAAGTCGGTGTTCTTGCGCAAGCTCACTTGGTGTAATTATTTGCCTATTCTCCCATCACTTGCTAATAATTTATCTGCAATAAGTAAGGTCTTACGATTTGAAAAGTTACTTAGCTTCTAGCCCAAGATCGTTTAAAAGTTGCTCGGTAATGACGAGAGTTCATAGCCAAGGCATAACTTATGAAGCGGGGCGCGAAGATTGGCGAGTCCGAAAAGGCCCTAACAAGGCATGAGGATTCAATTTTATTGCTGAAGATCCAAAGTGATGTGAAAAGCATTATTCCCTAAATCAATATGAAGGATCAAGACTCACGACGAAAAGCAATCAACTCCCATAAAGATCATGGAGAAGTCTATCCGAAAAGACCCTAACAAGGTATGAGGATAAATAGATCCAAGTCCGAAAAGGAGGCGGATCGTTGTATCTCAAAATCCCAATTAGAGATTGAAGAATAATCATGAAGTCGTGGTCAACAAAGTTGGAGTACCCCTCAAAAGTCTCCAAGTGAAGAAACTCTATTACGATGAGAAGACCATTATCTCAAGAACGTCTCTCAAGATATGAAGTATGAAGTACATGCCAAATATCGGCCCGAGAAAGGTCTCAAATCGCGAACCAAGTTATGCCAAGATATGAACTTTTTGATATCCCGAGAAGCAGTTTTAAGAGATTTTGTCCTTTGGCTAACTATTGATCAAATCGTCCTACTTTGCTTTCAGCCCTAAATAACTATCGAAATAAGTCCAAAAATGCATCTTCATGATCATTCTAAGACAAAAATAAAATATAAGAGATACACCTAGGAATAAGGGAGTCTAAGCATTTAATTAAGCCATGTGCGTAAGTGTCTGAATTGCTAACTTATAATAACAATGATCTCGTTTTTAAGCTTAGTTTGGGGAACGTGAAACTTGAGGGTGATAAATCTTCGCAGCACCGAAGCCCTAATGTAAGTCCTCGATCTCTTTGCAAGATATTTCCACATAGCTAATTTCTATCTTTTTGTTTACTTTAAAGTTTCAATTTCTCTTAGTACTTTAATTTTTGTTTAGTAAGTATTTCAAATAAGGCCAAGGTTAATTGATAATGAGAAAAGTGTAATTGTGCTTTGTCACTAAGCATTGCATGAGGGCATGGCAATGGTTAAGTGTAGGGGATTTGATAGGTGTGAAAACACCCATCCTTTTACCACTTAAATCAGGCTAAAACGAGACCAAACCACGTATTTAATATCATTTGTTTGGAATTATGCGTGGTTTTTGTGTTTATTGTGTTTTCAGAGTCGACCTGATGAATATTAAAGAAAACATGGGATTGCACGGGTTTTATCGAAGAAAAGGGCTCAAGACGAAGTCTATTGTCCAAAAGGTGCAAAAGATTTGAAGTCATTGTGCCTAATTGAAGATTTATCGAAGAATAGAGCCAAAGATGGAAGATTCATTTATGTCGAAGAACTCGAGTCTATTAAATAAAAGATTATAAGACGAGTTGGAATTATTCACCGACACTTCTCAAATCCAAGTCGGAAACGTTTATTTAAAGACGCATGAAGACTTAAGAAGAAAGAAGAAAAAGAAGCCCAATCAAAAGCCCATCAACACCATACACACGCCTATATAAAGCCTTCACCTCACAAATTTTCACACACTTAGTTTTAGCTAGTCTTTAGTTTTTTTCATTTTTCTCTAGTTTCTAGAGAGAGAAAGTTCCATACTTTCTCTCACTAAACTTTTCCTTTGCTTTTCATCTTTTAATTCAAGCTTTCTTGTACTTTTGATTTCATTAATCTTAATCAAGTTTATGCTTTTAAGTTCTTTAAGCTTTTCCTACTTTTCTTGATTTGTCAAACTCCTTGATCCGATTGTATTAAATCCTTACGGTTTGGATTTTGGATGTGTTCGTGAATAGAGTTTGATCTTTCTAGTTTTTTTTTAGCTCTACGTGAATAAGCCATAAGCTCTCCATGCTTATTGGCTTATTGCTTGTTTAAGCTTATTGATTTCGGATTTCGTATAAGTTTTAATCTTTCAAAAGTTCATTTCATTAAGTTCATGATTTACGTTTTTAAAAGTTGTCAAATTTAAGCTTTTGGAGTTATTAAAAGTTTCGGTTAAGGTGGCTTTTTGTGTTTGCTTATTGAAATTGTTGCTTACCACCATTTTCGGAACTTCCTTCATTCCATCGCAAAACAAGGGTTTTAAACACATTCCGACGGTTCGTCTACTTGGTATCGCAATCACCCAAAAAAGGGTTTTACTTTGCGATAGGTTGTAAGTCCACCTATTCCGATCTGGGATTGCGATCGCATATTGCGATCGCATATTCCGACGGGTTTAGGTCCTTTTCTAGACGAAACTCTGGCCAAATTTTATTTACCACATCCCGATCTGGAACTTTCCGATAGGTACATTCCGATCGTCTGCATTCCGACAGGACCTCATTTCGACAGCTTGCATTTTGAATAATCCGATGGTGATTAATGGCAACATTCCGATGGACCTGCATTTCAAACATTCCGATGGATCACTTTAATTTTATTCCGATAGTATAATTTTTATTATTCCGATAAGAACAAGTTTTTAAGCATTAATTCACTTAAGTTTTCAAAGTAATTCTCTAATTTTTAATTTGTCAAATCTTCCAAAGCTTTAATTTACTCAACATCATTTACATTTAAGTATTATTAGTTTAATAAAAGACTAACAAAACAACTCCTTTCTATAACCAAGAACAAATCATTCCACTTAAGGCCGAGATCAATTCGAGAGGATATCGAGAGAACTTTAATCTGAACCCATTGCAAATCTTTGTATCAATGAAAAACAGAGTTTATTAATAATAACAAAGTTTATGATAAAACAGAGTTCATTGATGATAACAAAGGTTAATAACAAAGACAAAGTTCCCATTTAAAAAGAGAGTTTATTAATAATAAGCAGAGTTTACTAATAATAATAGATGTAATCGTTAATAGTTGAGTTACTTGATAATAAAAGATATTTCAGTTAACAAATAAGAATTTTTGATAGTAAATGAAGTGTTTGATGAAGCACAACATTTTCCTAAACATGGTGGCAATATAACAAATACAAAGCCACCAAAAATGCGTTTATTATTGTCTAAGCTCATGACACCGAAGCGTTAACAACACCGGTAGTATAATCACATAATGCAGCCCCTACAGATGCCTAACCTACGACATCCGTCCTCAGACTCAAATGAAACTGTGCCCGCTTGTCCTCTGTTGGACCAAGCCGGACAGGGGCGTCAACCCCGATAGATCTATCCATAACATTCGCGCTTTCGACCGGTCATCCAGTCCGAAATTAACGGTTCATGATAATGGGCCAAAGTAATTGGGTTAAAGCGGGACTTAGACCAATACATAAACGAGAGTATATGCACTTGTGTTCATTCTTGCAAGCATTGTCTCTACCCGAGAACCAGTGAAAAGCAGTTAAAGTTTTGGGTTATCAAACTCACAATAGAAATTTTAGTATCAGTATTCACAATTATAACAATTTGAGGAGTTGACCACTCAGCACGTAACAATTAAACCAGTTTAAAGATAATTTATGATCAACCAAGTAAGCTTAAAATTTGCTTATGACAATCTAGTAGTTTATAAACCATTACTGACAACCAAACAAGTTTATAAGTAGTTTCTGACCAAGCATGTACCTCCCCCAAAGAGCAATTATAAAACATTTGTAATTTAATTTAAATCAAGAAAAGGTGGGGTATGAACTCACCTCGACGATGTAGAGCAAACGCTTGTGATGCTAATAATACGCTTCACACAAACACAAATCGAAACGGCTCGGTCATGGTGTTGTGGTTTAACTAATCGGCTAAATCCAGTAACTTAAAAATATGTATTTGAGTTCTCGATAGATACGTACATCAACGTGACCCGTTGAAAAAATATTTAAGTTCCAAGTATAATAGTTCGGTGGTTGGTCAAATAAATTTATTAAGCACGCACCAAGTATATAATGTATTCCGTACACATTATGTAAACCAGACGATTTTATAATTCTTATGTTGAATTATATAATAGTGATAACAATTTTTACAAAATAAATCAAAGTATATATTTATTTTGTATTTACAATATAAAGATCGTGATAAAAATAATTAGAATTCATAGTTCGGCTCATTTTAAGAAAATCACCGCTTAATTAATAATTGCTATTTTTAGATAAAAAGTATAACTTTTATCGGTTTATCGAATCCATTTATTTTATAATATTATTTAATTATTTTATCGGTTTACAAATATAATAGTAGTTTGTAGCGAACAAAATATAAAGTATAAGATTTATAGAAATTTCGACATGACCTATTCGTTTATACAACTTTTTCCATATGAATCAATTATCAATATTCTCTATTTTTCCAAACAACCTACGATATGCAAGTCATGTTTTAACTTATAACCAACTAGTTATTTAATCACTATAATTAAGTAATAACCCACACAACCTATGTGTTTCAAATCAAAAGACAAACGCCCTAAGTGGGCTATTTAAACACATATTTTAACGTATAATTATTTTTATAGTTCTTGTGATAATGATAATGTTCGACATATTTATTTAACCACTTATATATATTTATATATGCATACCACCGTTTTATTCGTTTTAATTAATTACTAAAGTTATATACGTTATTAGCCGATCTCTAAACCACAACAAACCATGAGCTAAAATCACCCCGGCACTTCTAAACCATTGAAGTTCCCCGTCCACATAAACCTAAACGCACCCTTATCGGCGGGATGATTAACCCAAATACACCCTTATACGCTGTCTGCAGTCCCAAACGCTCCTTATACACTGTATGCAGTCCCAAACGCACCCTTAATGTCCTGCTGCAGACCCAAACGCACCCATATGGTTCCCTACTAACCCCAACACCCCTGTGGTGTTTTACAGCAGCCCCAAACACGCTTGTGGTGTTTTTATCAGTAGATCCAAACACTAAATACCCAACATAATAGTAACACCACAAGCCCGACACCCTCGGGTGCAGATGTGGTGGCCGGAAAACATAACCAAACACCACTAATGTGGCGGTTTCGGTGGTGACGAATGACAAACACCCCCGCACGTGGCTGGACATGGTATTGATAGTAACCAACCCCTTCCAATTGCTGGTGTTACTCGAAATCAAGGGTAAAACACCCTTATGGGTCTGAATCGTATGGATCTGTGTTTGGCAAGATGTTTTTGAGGTGATGAAGATGGTTGATTGAACACGACGGCAGTTAAACCGTCGCATGGTTATGAATCAAGGTGGTGAAGATGACGGTAGCAGCTCGAGTTTGTAGTCACGATGGTGACGACTGGTGGAGTATAGATGGTGGATTTGCTGATGTAGGTGGTGGTTATTAGTAGAGGTGGTTATGTAGTGGTCAGGTGGCGGCGGTAAGCCAGTGATAAGGTGGTGATGCGACGACCGACGAGTTTTGTGTATCTGTTGGTCGGAGTAGGTGGAAACGAAATAGGTGAATGGGTGGCGTCAGGTTTGGCGGTGCTGCATAAATCACTCCGATTTATCATTTAAGGGTTGCGGCGGCGGCAGGTTTAGGTGGCCGGAAAATATTTCCGGTGACCGGAAAACAAAAGGAGGCGCCGGATATTATGTATAAGAGGGAGAGAGAGTTTTTGGTGGCTAGGTTTTGTTAAAAAATGAGATGGAGAAACCCTAATTTCCCTTTATATACTACTACTCAGAAGTTTTTAAAACAATTTGCAAAGTGTGTCATAGTGAAGGGTTAAGGTTGAAAATATTATTGTAGGGACTAAAAAGGAAAATCTCTTATATCTTTTGTAAATAAACGGGTCGGGACTCGTTAATATTCAATAAAATTTAATTCGATTTACGAGATTTGCGCCGTTCGTTTTTAAATAGTTTTTCCAATAAATTGGAGTATTTACTCGACCAATTTCTCGTAATCATTTACATCTTTATTTAAAATAGTTATTGTTTATCGGTTAACTCGAATAGTTGCGTTCAAAGAAAAAAAAATTTAATTTGAATGCTCTCGTTTTCAACATACATTATTAAAACTAAAAGAGAGGTATCAGATAACTTAATAAACCTTTTATCAAATATTTCTGAATAATTAAATATAAATTTAATTTGTATCGCGTCAGTTCTCAAATTTTACGCAGTCTTTTATAGTATGTAAAATAAACTCCCGTTTTCGAATCAAATAACTTTGATATCTCTCGAAAACGAATTTCGATTAATAAATAATATAATTTATTATTATTTAAAGTATAGAAAATTCCCGGTTGTCACAGTACATCTGTGTTATTTGGAGTTCGTCCTCGAACTCAATCATTGTCACCCAATTAAAAGTGTAGAGAAAGGGATTTTAGGTTCTACCGCAGTGTTATATCAAATATACTTAGATCTGCTCACAGATAATTCTGTCCAAACTTTTAAAATCGTGCTGCCCACCAATAGTTACTTAGATAAGCAATAGGTATAAGTGGATAAACCTACGCGGTTCTTCATGTCAATCTGACAAATCGGTCGTCGTTCATAGAACGATAAAATTCGAAACGAAGAGTTTAGAAAAATTGTTAGTTCTTAAAAGTGTCTAAGGGTTCACCACCACCATCCCATTACGTTCACGTCGATCAGTATATATTCAGAAAAGATTCTCGTAACAATTCGCGAATCAGACAAAGCTTAAAGAATCACTCGTCAAAACGTCGTAATGATACGATAACAAGACGAAATACGATAAATTTGTATGGACGAATCTTGAGTCAAAAGAAATACACCCCAAACTGGAATACTAAATCAATACCATAAATATAAAGGGTCACGTCGGATATCCTTAAGCCCACTCATTTATAATCACATATTTGCATACAAAAGCGTCCTAATCTATGCAAATATATCATTATAAACTTATGATTCGGTGATTTATGATTTCTTAATTCAAATGCAAAGGCGTCCCAATCCATTTGAATAAAGACTTCATAAATCATCCTACTTAAGTGTCACCGGCAAGATACCCAATTCAAAATCGTTAAAATCTCCCAACGATATTATCCAAAATTACAAAAAGCAAAGAGTATGAGTTGAAAATAAGCCGTCTTCCATAAGTAGATGTTTCGAACGTACCGGATCAAAGAACATAAGTGTCGATAGGCGATAAAGCAGTCGTAGACGTATATCAAGTAAAGAAACTCACGGTTATAAGTAGGATAAGTATATAGTAGTCGGTTCTAAATAAGCAATTGTCCAATCACACAATTCTTTCTCATCCTCGAGGAAGACTCATCAAATACTAAGCTGAGTAATAACTTATCATAACCCAACCTCGAAACTCACTCACAAAGAATGGCCCCGGGTTTTGTTATGAATTATTACACATCTCAACCTTTCGATGACTCAGCTCGACCCTGAGCATACAACACATTCCATATTATTACGTAAGACTACGAGTCTTACCCACCCTCGAGGTAATCCATCAAAAATCATAGGTTGTGTAACGTCCCATACTTAATTCCATCTCGCACTCAATCAAACATGAGGCCCACTGAAGCATAGTTAAGTATTGTTACACCTCTCAACCTTTTTGAATGAATTAGCTCGAAACTGGAGATTACTCACGACCAATTGTCAACAAAAATTCACATAATGTCTCTAGGGTTTGTTATATAAAATAAAATTGTGGGAAAATTGTGTAACTCACAATCCCAATATATGTTCTACCGTTCACATATCAAAATATATTACATGTCTAAGTGCACTACTCAAGCAAGCGAACTCATGTAAACAAGTAATAACATGACACGCAACGAGCAATAACAACCATGCATTGCAAATATTCATATAGCAACGGAATAAGTATGATGTGATGAGTGTTACTACTAGATAAAAAGATGAGAGCCGGTTATAGTCTAGAGTTACTAATGCAACCTGGTTCTCTATAACCAAGGCTCTGATACCAATCTGTCACACCCCCAAATTCACTGCAGCGGAAGACTTGCTTTGGGGACTTGTGACTTCATGAGTATTCGAGAGCTTGATCCGAGAACGACCTCTACATGCCAAAAAACCACAAAGAAGACTCCAAATAATCCACATAGTCAAGTACCTGAAATACATGCTTAAAAATATCAACATAAAGTTGGTGAGTTCATAAGTTTTGTTTAAAGGTGTTTATGAAAAAAATAGATTTTATGTCGACCACTACACCTTGCAGTAAAAATATAAGTGTTTAAAAATCATGGTTTCTTTGGTAAAATGCGTTTCTTGATGAAAAACAGAGTTAATTAATAATAACAAAGTTTATGATAAAACAGAGTTCATTGATGATAACAAAGGTTAATAACAAAGACAAAGTTCCCATTTAAAAAGAGAGTTTATTAATAATAAGCAGAGTTTACTAATAATAATAGATGTAATCGTTAATAGTTGAGTTACTTGATAATAAAAGATATTTCAGTTAACAAATAAGAATTTTTGATAGTAAATGAAGTGTTTGATGAAGCACAAGATTTTCCTAAACATGGTGGCAATATAACAAATACAAAGCCACAAAAAATGCGTTTATTATTGTCTAAGCTCATGACACCGAAGCGTTAACAACACCGGTAGTATAATCACATAATGCAGCCCCTACAGATGCCTAACCCACGACATCCGTCCTCAGACTCAAATGAAACTGTGCCCGCTTGTCCTCTGTTGGACCAAGCCGGACAGGGGCGTCAACCCCGATAGATCTATCCATAACATTCGCGCTTTCGAACGGTCATCCAGTCCGAAATTAACGGTTCATGATAATGGGCCAAAGTAATTGGGTTAAAGCGGGACTTAGACCAATACATAAACGAGAGTATATGCACTTATGTTCATTCTTGCAAGCATTGTCTCTACCCGAGAACCAGTGAAAAGCAGTTAAAGTTTTGGGTTATCAAACTCACAATATAAATTTTAGTATCAGTATTTACAATTATAACAATTTGAGGAGTTGACCACTCAGCACGTAACAATTAAACCAGTTTAAAGATAATTTATGAGCAACCAAGTAAGCTTAAAATTTGCTTATGACAATCTAGTAGTTTATAAACCGTTACTGACAACCAAACAAGTTTATAAGTAGTTTCTGACCAAGCATGTACCTCCCCCAAAGAGCAATTATAAAACATTTGTAATTCAATTTAAAGCAAGAAAAGGTGGGGTATGAACTCACCTCGACGGTGTAGAGCAAACGCTAGTGATGCTAATAATACGCTTCGCACAAACACAAATCGAAACGGCTCGGTCATGGTGTTGTGGTTTAACTAATCGGCTAAATCCAGTAACTTAAAAATATGTATTTGAGTTCTTGATAGATACGTACATCAACGTGACCCGTTGATAAAATATTTAAGTTCCAAGTATAATAGTTCGGTGGTTGGTCAAATAAATTTATTAAGCACGCACCAAGTATATAATGTATTCCGTACACATTATGTAAACCAGACGATTTTATAATTCTTATGTTGAATTATATAATAGTGATAACAATTTTTACAAAATAAATCAAAGTATATATTTATTTTGTATTTACAATATAAAGATCGTGATAAAAATAATTAGAATTCATAGTTCGACTCATTTTAAGAAAATCACCGCTTAATTAATAATTGCTATTTTTAGATAAAAAATATAACTTTTATCGGTTTATCGAATCAATTTATTTTATAATATTATTTAATTATTTTATCGGTTTACAAATATAATAGTAGTTTGTAGCGAACAAAATATAAAGTTTTATAGAAATTTCGACATGACCTATTCGTTTATACAACTTTTTCCATATGAATCAATTATCAATATTCTCCATTTTTCCAAACAACCTACGATATGCAAGTCATGTTTTAACTTATAACCAACTAGTTATTTAATCACTATAATTAAGTAATAACCCACACAACCTATGTGTTTCAAATCAAAAGACAAACGCCCTAAGTGGGCTATTTAAACACATATTTTAACGTATAATTATTTTTATAGTTCTTGTGATAATGATAATGTTCGACATATTTATTTAACCACTTATATATATTTATATATGCATACCACCGTTTTATTCGTTTTAATTAATTACTAAAGTTATATACGTTATTAGCCGATCTCTAAACCACAACAAACCATGAGCTAAGATCACCCCGACACTTCTAAACCATTGAAGTTCCCCGTCCACATAAACCTAAACACACCCTTATCGGCGGGTGATTAACCCAAATACACCCTTATACGCTGTCTGCAGTCCCAAACGCTCTTTATACACTGTATGCAGTCCCAAACGCACCCTTAATGTCCTGCTGCAGACCCAAACACACCCATATGGTTCCCTACTAACCCCAACACCCCTGTGGTGTTTTACAGCAGCCCCAAACACACTTGTGGTGTTTTTATCAGTAGATCCAAACACTAAATACCCGACATAATAGTAACACAACAAGCCCGACACCCTCGGGTGCAGATGTGGTGGCCGGAAAACATAACCAAACACCACTAATGTGGCGGTTTCGGTGGTGACGAATGACAAACACCCCCGCACGTGGCTGGACATGGTTTTGATAGTAACCAACCCCTTCTAATTGCTGGTGTTACTCGAAATCAAGGGTAAAACACCCTTATGGGTCTGAATCGTATGGATCTGTGGTTGGCAAGATGTTTTCGAGGTGATGAAGATGGTTGATTGAACACGACGGTAGTTAAACCGTCGCATGGTTATGAATCAAGGTGGTGAAGATGACGGTAGCAGCTCGAGTTTGTAGTCACGATGGTGACGACTGGTGGAGTATAGATGGTGGATTTGATGATGTAGGTGGTGGTTATTAGTAGAGGTGGTTATGTAGTGGTCAGGTGGCGGCGGTAAGCCAGTGATAAGGTGGTGATGCGACGGCCGACGAGTTTTGTGGATCTTTTGGTCGGAGTAGGTGGAAACGAAATAGGTGAATGGGTGGCGTCAGTTTTGGCGGTGCTGCATAAATCACTTCGATTTATCATTTAAGGGTTGCGGCGGCGGCAGGTTTAGGTGGCCGGAAAATATTTCCGGTGACCGGAAAACAAAAGGAGGCGCCGGATATTATGTATAAGAGGGAGAGAGAGTTTTTGGTGGCTAGGTTTTGTTAAAAATGAGATGGAGAAACCCTAATTTCCCTTTATATACTACTACTCAAAAGTTTTTAAAACAATTTGCAAAGTGTGTCATAGTGAAGGGTTAAGGTTGAAAATATTATTGCAGGGACTAAAAACGAAAATCTCTTATATCTTTTGTAAATAAACGGGTCGGGACTCGTTAATATTCAATAAAATTTAATTCGATTTACGAGTTTTGCGCCGTTGGTTTTTAATTAGTTTTTCCAATAAATTGGAGTATTTACTCGACCAATTTCTCGTAATCATTTACATCTTTATTTAAAATAGTTATTATTTATCGGTTAACTCGAATAGTTGCGTTCAAAGAAAAAAAAATTTAATTTGAATGCTCTCGTTTTCAATATACATTATTAAAACTAAAAGAGAGGTATCAGATAACTTAATAAACCTTTTATCAAATATTTCTGAATAATTAAATATAAATTTAATTTGTATCGCGTCAGTTCTCATATTTTACGCAGTCTTTTACAGTATGTAAAATAAACCCCCGTTTTCGAATCAAATAACTTTGATATCTCTCGAAAACGAATTTCGATTAATAAATAATATAATTTATTATTATTTAAAGTATAGAAAATTCCCGGTTGTCACAGTGATGTTGTTGGAAATACGTTTTGCGTATTAATACTATTGATTTTGCAACCAAAAGTATCAAAGTTCAAGTTCGTTATAGTTCCGAATCTTTTCGAATTGAAAACCGGTCTAAAGTGCGACTCAATCGTCTTTTGGTGAATCAAAGGTTTGGTTGATTTGTTTTAATCTAATAGCACGAATTTAAAGTGTCGTTGAGTAAAATGGAAGTTAAAAGATTAAATTGGGTGACGAGTAAAAATAAATGCATAAAACTTTAAAGGTGACAAAGGAAAAATGCTAACTCACTAAATTAAACTAACACTTGGAAAATTTTCAGAAAATTAAAGTACTATAAGAAAATGCTATCGAAAGAAGCCAAAACAAACCAACAAGAGCCCCCGATCGGAATGTATTCCGATCGGATGGTCGGAATATGGGTAAAGGTGATACGATCGGAATGTAGGGGCACAAAGGTCAATCGGAATAAGCAGAAAATTCCCAATCGGAATACGTAAGCCTGGAAACGATCGGAATGTCAAATCAAGGTAGCCAATCGGAATGCACAACAAGCCCTCGATCGGAATAACGAGCACGCAAGCAATCGGAATGGGCAAGCAATGAGCCAATCGGAAAGGATAAACCCTAATCCGATTGGTCCAATCGGAATGTTGGGTGTGGTGCCGTCGGAAAATCAATACAAATCGGAAAGGGGAGTTTGTTCCTCCTCCTAAAATTGTGGAAATCGGTTAAGCAAGTAAATAGCTATATTTGAGAGCTTATCACAACACTAGCCCGAATCAATGCTTAAACCGGATCAAATAAGCACTAGAATCAACTTATCAACCCGAAATCAAACAACTTTTTGTATCAAACAATCAAAACATCAACTTTTTAATAAACTTTTTAATAAGAAAAATAAGATAATCATAAAAATAAGCCAATAAGCACAAAAGTCTTAAAGCTTAATCAAATGAAAACTTATAAAATGATCAAAAGATTAACTTTTAGCATGAAATCAATTAGAACAACACGGATCACATGATAATCACACCAAAATCAACCTTAAATCAAAGAAAAGTAGAATGAGATTAAGAGATAAAAGCTTAAAATAGAACTTTGATTAATGAAATAAGCAATACAAAGATGTAATCTTGAAAGATAAAAAGAAAAAGATGAACTAGTGAGAGAAAGTTTAAGACTTTCTCTCTCTAAAAAACTAAAAAGTGAAAATTAACTAAAAACTCTAACCACCCTCCTAATGACAATTAGGAGGGTATTTATAGGGAAGGAGTGCATGTGTTGCATCTTCTCTCTTGCTTTCTTCACGTTTTCTCGACTCGACTTTAATTCTTCGTCTTTGTCGTCTCGGGATTTGAACTTGTCTTTAATTTTCTTCTTCTATTAGACTTAAGTTCTTCGACTTCGTTAAACTTCCGTCTCTTGACTTTTTCTTCGATAAATCTTCAGAATAGGCCTTGGACTTCCGTTCTTTTTGCACTCTTGATCTTTTGACTTCGTCTTTTTCCCGTTTTCTTCAGTAAAAGCCCGTGAAAGCCCGTGTTTTCTCCCTTTTTCACATTTAGGTCCTAAAACACAATAAAAACACAAACCACGCATAATTCCGACTTTTACGACATAAATCACACGTTTTGGTCTTGTTATTATTGGAAATAAGTGGTGAAAGGATAAGTGTTTTCACACTTATTAAATCCCCTACACTTGACCATTGCAATGCCCTCATGCAATGCATTAATTTTTAAGCACGGTTTACATTTTCCATCATAAATAACCCACCTTGGCCTTTATTAAATTCTAAACATAAAAGATGGAAATAAGTAAAGAAATTAAAAACTTACATTGGGTTTTGGCGGCCATGAACGTTTGTCATCCTCAATTTTCACGTTCCCCAAACCAAGCTTAGAAACGAGATCATTGTTATTATAAGTTAGCAAACTATCACAAACTCATGTGGGCCAATTATTCACTTAGACTCCCTTATTCCTAGGTGTATCTCTTATATTTTATTCTTGTCTTGAATGATCACGAGGATGCATAGTTTGACTTATTTCGATAGTTATTTAGTCCGAAAATAAGGTGAACGATTTAATCGATAGTTAGCTAAAGGACCAAATCTTTTAAAACTGCTTCTCGGGATATCAGAAAGTTCATATCTTGGCATAACTTGGTTCGCGATTTGAGACCTTTCTCGGGCCGATATTTGGCAGCGACTTCATCCTTCGAATCTTCGAGAGACGTTCTTGAAATTATGGTCTTCTCTTCATCATAGGAATTTCTTCACTTGAAGTTTTTGAGAGATTCTTCATCTTTGGACCACGACTTCTTCATTTTTCTCCAATCTTTATTTTGGACTTTGATATACAACGATCCGCCTCCTTTTAGGACTTGGATCTATTTATCCTCATACCTTGTTAGGGTCTTTTCGGATAGACTTCTCCATGACTTTTGAGGAGTTCTTGCTTTTCGTCGTGTGTCTCGATCCTTCATATAGATTTTTGATAAATGATTCTTCACATCACTTTTGGATCTTTAGCAACAAAATGTAGCCCTCATGCCTTGTTAGGGCCTTTTCGGACTCGCCAATCTTCGCGCCCCGCTTCATAAGTTATGCCTTGGCTATGAACTCTCGTCATTACCGAGCAACTTTTAAACGATCTGGGGCTAGAAGCTAAGTAACCTTTTAAATCGTACAACCTTATTTATTAGCAGGTAATTTATTAAGCAAGCGGAGGGAGAGTAGGCTCATAATTAACTCACATAAATTCACGAAAGAATACCGAACTTATAATTGACTCTATCATCTCTCGTTCTCCACAGTTTAAAATCTCAAGGAATGAGACTCGTGGATGCTTAGCCAATTAAATCAAAGTTTTGGGTTTTCGGGTCACCTATAGGATCTTGCAAATTCTTAGACTCTTTCAAGTTTAGAAATCGCGTTTTAAAGTTCCCTTGATAAACGACTCTCTAGGATCAATTATAGGAACTTGCGAAAAGTTCTTGATCTTAACCCGCGAGAGTTAAGACTTTCGCGTTTTATAGCTCCCTATATAAAAGCCTAGCAAAACTTGACTTAAACACGTTAAGGATACTAGCTAGAGTGAACTTAGGCAAGTAAACTCGGGTTGAGTCAAAATGTTCACGACTAAGAAAAGTCTAAAACCACTTTATTGAAAAACTATTCTAGCAAGGGAAGAAAATAAACATAATAAAGGAAAATGCAACTATACAACTAGGCCAAAATAGATTAAAAATTTTGAAAAATGTCGAAAAATCAAATTTTCCGGTTAAGATGAGGGCAAATTCATGGAAAAGACCACTTACTTCGATAGAAGTCCCCCTACACTTGAGATAAACATTGTCCTCAATGTTTAAGCATGTGGGAGTAAACTCCCCTACACTTAGGACATTGTGCACTTTGTTTAAATCTTGCTAAGGAAAGGACAACTAAAGTGAATTCAATGTGAACATATAGAATATGAAATATTGAATCACAAGAGTTTAGGATAGAACCGGGAAGATGGGAAACACGGTATCACGGTTCGTCAAAAGTCATCAAGATGCTCTCTGAAGCCTTAATCCCTGCACAGCACAAGAAACAAGACAACAAACATATGCGGGGCTCCCCCTACACTTATTATGAAAGCAGGATAGAACACGGGTTGCCTCCCGAGAAGCGCTTGTTTTTGTTCACCGAGTCATGAGCCTGACTCGACCCAATTTTAGTTCATGGGGAACGTGGTGAGGGATGGAATCATCTCTTGAGAGATGTCCTCACCAAAGTACAGCTTCAAACGCTGGCCATTCACCTTGAAATTGGGCCCATTCGGCTGAGAAAGCTCAATGGTCCCATACGGAAAGACTTTGGCGACGGTGAATGGACCGGACCAACGGCTCTTCAACTTGCCAGAGAAGATCTTCAACCGAGAGTTAAAGAGTAGAACGTGATCTCCAACGTGGAACTCGCGGTTCTTGATTTTAGCATCGTGGATCATCTTTGTCTTCTCCTTGTAGATCAGCGAGTTCTCATAAGCTTCATTCCTCAGTTCTTGTAGCTCGTTGAGTTGAACCTTGCGATGATCACCGGCTTTTATGATGTCGAAGTTCGCCCACTTCAAGGCCTAGTGTGCCTTATGTTCCAGCTCGATGGGTAGGTGGCAGGCTTTCCCGTACACAAGACGATAAGGTGTACAACCGATCGGGGTCTTGTAAGCAGTACGGAAAGCCCACAGAGCATCATCTAACTTATCGGCCCACGCGGCGCGATACTCTCCCACAGTACGCTCCAAAATTCTCTTCAAGCCACGATTGGAAATTTCGGCTTGCCCATTGGTTTGGGGATGATAGGCGGTGGAAAGATGGTGATTGACACCATACTTTGCCATGACTCTTGCAAATTGATCGTTGCAAAAATGAGTCCCGCGGTCACTGATGATAGCACGAGGAACGCCAAATCGAGCGAAAAGCTGCTTCAAAAAGTTCACAACCACCCTCGCATCATTCGTAGGAAGAGCCTTAGCTTCAACCCATTTAGAGACGTAGTCGACGGCGACGAGGATGTACTTGTTCCCTTTGGAGGATGGAAATGGCCCCATAAAGTCGATGCCCCATACATCAAAGATTTCACATTCCTGTATGAAATTTTGAGGCATCTCATCCTTATGTGTGATCTTGCCTTGACGTTGGCAAGCATCACAATGCTTAACCATTTCGTGAGCGTCACGATAAATGGTGGGCCAGTAGAATCCAGAATCAAACACTTTCTTAGCGGTGTAGTTGGGACCAAAGTGACCACCAGTGGGTCCTTTGTGGCAAGCTTGAAGAATGTCAAAAGCTGCCGGTCCGTCAACACATCGACGAATAATCAGATCAGCACACTGTTTGAATAGATAAGGGTCATCCCAAAAGTAAGTCTTAACATCGTTCAAGAACTTCTTCTTTTGTTGGGATGTTAACCCTTGGATGAGAATACCACCCGCTAAGTAGTTTGCAATGTCCGCAAACCACGGGGTGCCATCAAGATTAAGATTTATAGACATTAGAGTCTCCAGGGGGAAAGAGTCATTGATCTCTTTGTTCGGATGATCCCCCTGATATGGATCCTCAAGTCGACTCAAATGATCCGCGGCCAGGTTTTCGGCTCCCTTCTTATCACGAATTTCGATGTTGAATTCTTGAAGGAGCAAAACCCAGCGAAGAAGTCTTGGCTTAGAATCGTTCTTAGTCATCAAGTACTTCAACGCGGAATGGTCCGTGTATACGATGGTGGTGGATAAAACAAGATAGGGGCGAAATTTCTCAAAAGCATAGACAACAGCTAAAAGCTCTTTTTCGGTTGTCGTATAATGCAATTGAGCCCCCGTCATTGTTTTGCTAGCATAGTGGATTGGTTGGAAGTGTTTATTCACTCGTTGGCCCAAAACCGCACCAATAGCAAAGTCGCTAGCATCGCACATCAATTCAAAGGGCAGCTCCCAATTAGGGGTAACCAAGACCGGTGCCTTAGTTAGCTTATCCTTGAGAAGATTGAAGGCTTCGAGACACTCTTTAGAGAAGATAAAAGGAGTATCTTTTTCCAAGAGGTGGGTCATCGGGCGAGCGATTTTAGAGAAATCTTGAATGAATCTACGATAGAAGCCCGCATGACCCAGAAAGCTTCTCACACCCTTCACGGTTGAAGGTGGAGGTAATTTGGCTATGACATCAACTTTAGCACGGTCGACTTCAAGACCGGCTTTAGAGATTTTGTGTCCTAGCACAATGCCTTCTTTTACCATAAAATGGCATTTTTCCCAATTCAGAACAAGGCGAGTGTCTTCGCACCGCTTAAGCATACGTTCCAAATTGGCAAGGCAAGCAGAGAAGGAATCCCCGAAGACCGAGAAATCATCCATGAAGACTTCCATGGTTTGCTCAACCATGTCATGGAAGATAGCCAACATGCACCTTTGGAAAGTCCCGGGGGCATTGCATAAGCCAAATGGCATTCTTTTATAAGCAAATGTGCCGTAGGGACAAGTGAATGTTGTCTTCTCTTGATCTTGGGGATCGATGGGTATTTGAAAATAACCCGAGAAACCATCAAGAAAGCAGTAATATTCATTACCAGCTAGACGTTCAAGCATTTGGTCCATAAAAGGTAGAGGGAAATGATCCTTTCTCGTGGCATCATTGAGTTTGCGGTAGTCTATACAAACTCTCCACCCAGTAACGAGACGGGTAGGAATTAACTCGTTGTTTGCATTGGGCACAACGGTTATACCACCTTTCTTAGGCACACAATGGACTGGACTAACCCACGGTGAATCCGAAATAGGGTAAATCATACCCGCATCAAGAAGTTTGATAACCTCTTTTTTGATGACTTCATGTATTTTAGGATTCACCCTTCGTTGACTTTGAATTGTGGGTTTAAAGTCGTCCTCCATGAGAATTTTATGTGTGCAGAAATGAGGATCAATTCCACGGATGTCCGAGATTTTCCAAGCGATAGCGCGTTTATGCTTCTTCAACACAGCGACAAGTCTTGCTTTTTCGTCTTCCGTCAGATCCTTAGCAATGATGACCGGTAGCTTCTCGTCGTCTTCCAGAAAAACGTACTCAAGATGAGGCGGTAGGTCCTTAAGCTCGAGAGTGGGAGAATCCTCAGTAGATGGTGAAACTAACGATGGATCATCATTAGTCACCTCTTTAGGAGCAGGAGGAGAGAATGGGTCCTCATTGAGAAGTCTCTCAATAGTACGAATATCTTCATCCCAATTGGTGGACAAATTATCATACTTAATATCGAGAGGACCCAAGCTAGCTTCGAAATCATCCAAGTCACTTTCTCCAAAAGGAGTCAATGCTGGAGCAATTGAGGCAACGGTCTCAACATTGGATAGGGAAGAAAGAGTACTGTTGCAAGCATCATGAAAATGTTCTTCACAAGCCTCATCGAGAACATCAATAGCATTAATACTCTCATAAGAATAAGGTTGCTGAGAAATCTTACCCATGTTGAAGACAATTTTATCGTCACCAACTCTCATGATTATTTCGCCCGCGGCTACATCAATAAGAGTGCGACCGGTCCTCAGAAATGGACGTCCGACGATTAATGGAACACGGGGATCCATCTCGTAATCAACGACGACAAAATCCGCCGGGAAGGTGAATTTATCGACGCCAACAAAGACATCTTCGGCTATCCCCACTGGATAAGCAACCGTACGGTTGGCTAATTCCAAAGTCATTCGTGTGGGGACTAGCTCGGGGAGAGATAATTGCTTCCAAACACTTAAAGGCATTAAGTTTATACTGGCACCTAGATCGGCTAGGGCCATGCAATTCTCTGCTCCCGGGAAGTTGCAAGGAATCAAGAAGCGACCCGGATCACCAAGTTTGGTGGGCAATTGCCTTAAGAGCACTGCGGAGCAATTCTCATTAAGGTGGGTCTGAGCAATGTCCAAAAGCTTTTCTTTATCACTTAAAAGATCTTTAAACATCTTAGCGTATTTGGGCATGTGAGCGAGAGCCTCGGCGAAGGAGATGTTAAAATTCAGTTGTTTGAACATTTTAAGGAAGTTCGAAACCTGAATATCATCCTTGCTCTTTTGCTTCTCTTTCCTCAACCTTGAAGGATAAGGTATATTGGATGAAGAAGAAGGCTTTAAGGGAGTAGGATCACTCACAACCACGGGTGGTGGGGAAATGGGGATAGAAGGTGAAGGAGGTGAAGAAAGTTGCTCTTTTTCCTTGTTCACAATCACCGGTGGAGGTGTAGGAAGCTCGGGTTCCATATAACCTTTTCCACTACGAGTGGTGATTGCTTTCATCTCCCCTCTTGGATTCGCAACGGTATTACTCGGAAGAGTACCCGAGGAAGAGGGTTGATTACCTTGGATGAGCGAACCAATCATATCACGAAGGTGAAGAGCTTGATTGTTGAAAGAGTTTTGCATGTTGGCATTAATATCATTGCTGTGTTTGGCCATATCATTCCTTAGCTCGGCTCGAATATCGCTCCCTTGTTTCACCATGTCATTCTTCAAGTTAACAAATTGACTCTGAAGATTCGTCACCATCTCACGATTAGTCTTCATGAATGTCTCGACGTCTTGGTTTACGGCCATCGGTTGATTGAGAGGTGGAGCCTGGTAAGCTTGAGAATTTCCTTGAGTTGGGTATGGGTTTCTTTGGGATTGATACTGATTTTGAGCACGAGGTTGGGATTGGTTGTTTCGGTTGTAGCTTTGTTGTTGGTTTTGGTTTGCAGGAGGAAAACCGGGGGGAGCAAGATAATTGTTGGATCGATAGCTTAGCAAGTTACGGTCTCCTTGAGGGCGAGCTTGATAGCCTCCCGTGGGATAAGTACCATATGCTACGTTAACGTCTTCAGTATAATTGCCGTGAGTAGAAGGACACTCATTGTAGGAATGAGGACCACCACATGTGTCACAAGAGATAACAACGGCTTTAGCTTGTTGAGTTTGGTTAGAAGTCAAAATTTGGAGACTTTTGTTGATATCAAGAAGAGCACGTTCCAAAACAGACGAGTTGGTGGTGGTAGAAGTAGACGAAACATTGACTCTCTGATTAGATCTTGAAGATGCAGAAGAATCCCAATTCTTGTGGTGAGTAGTCATGTTTTCAATCAACTCTCGACACTCTTCCGGTCTCCTTTTCATAAAAGTACCACCGGCGGCGGCATTGATCGTGTCACGATCACGAAAGGTGAGACCATTATAGAAGGTGTCAATGAGAGTGACGGGGAGCATATTGTGATTAGGACAGCGGTCGATCAAATCATTGTAACGTTCCCAAGCATCAAAAAGCGATTCATCATTCTCTTGCATAAATCCACTGATTTGGTTACGAAGGCTAGTGACCATGGATGGGGGAAAGTAGCGCGATAAAAAGCGTTGAGTCATGTCGTTCCATGTATGAATAGAATTCTTAGGAAGACGGTCAAACCATTTTTCGGCATGGTGAGAAAGCGAGTGTGGAAAAAGTTGAAGGCGAAGGTCATCCATAGAAACACCGGGGGACTTCATGCTTTGAGTGATAGTAATGAATTTGTCGAGGTGTTTGTTGGCATCATCATTAGGCATTCCGGCGAATGGATTAGTTTGCACTTGTTGGATCATGTGATGCTTCAACGAAAACTCCTGAGCCGTGATATGCATCGGTGCAATCGGGCCTCCGCGTCCATTCATGGTGGGTTGGCACAATTCCTCCATGGTTCGTAAATCAGGTAGAAGGACATTGTTGTTGTTGTTGTTGTTGTTGTGGTTGTTATTCAAATTATTTTGAGGTGGGTGATTATTGTTGTTGTTAACACCAGCCATATCTAAATCTTCACGATTCTCGGGCTCAGAATAGTTTGTAGATCTAGTACGCATGCACCTGCAGAAGAAAAATATACACAAGGAATATCTATATAATCTTTTTGGTTTTTTATAGGTTTTTTTTTAATGTTTTTGTATTTTTGAAGAGTTTTATATTTTTTATGGATTTTTGAAATTGTTATAGCACGAAAATAACGTTCAAAGAACGGATCCCAAAATTCAATGCGTCTCTCACTAGAAACCGTTTATCTTAACGAAAAGAGCCGGCAGCGGCGCCATTTAATACTATTGATTTTGCAACCAAAAGTATCAAAGTTCAAGTTCGTTATAGTTCCGAATCTTTTCGAATTGAAAACCGGTCTAAAGTGCGACTCAATCGTCTTTTGGTGAATCAAAGGTTTGGTTGATTTGTTTTAATCTAATAGCACGAATTTAAAGTGTCGTTGAGTAAAATGGAAGTTAAAAGATTAAATTGGGTGACGAGTAAAAATAAATGCATAAAACTTTAAAGGTGACAAAGGAAAAATGCTAACTCACTAAATTAAACTAACACTTGGAAAATTTTCAGAAAATTAAAGTACTATAAGAAAATGCTATCGAAAGAAGCCAAAACAAACCAACAAGAGCCCCCGATCGGAATGTATTCTGATCGGATGGTCGGAATATGGGTAAAGGTGATACGATCGGAATGTAGGGGCACAAAGGTCAATCGGAATAAGCAGAAAATTCCCAATCGGAATACGTAAGCCTGGAAACGATCGGAATGTCAAATCAAGGTAGCCAATCGGAATGCACAACAAGCCCTCGATCGGAATAACGAGCACGCAAGCAATCGGAATGGGCAAGCAATGAGCCAATCGGAAAGGATAAACCCTAATCCGATTGGTCCAATCGGAATGTTGGGTGTGGTGCCGTCGGAAAATCAATACAAATCGGAAAGGGGAGTTTGTTCCTCCTCCTAAAATTGTGGAAATCGGTTAAGCAAGTAAATAGCTATATTTGAGAGCTTATCACAACACTAGCCCGAATCAATGCTTAAACCGGATCAAATAAGCACTAGAATCAACTTATCAACCCGAAATCAAACAACTTTTTGTATCAAACAATCAAAACATCAACTTTTTAATAAACTTTTTAATAAGAAAAATAAGATAATCATAAAAATAAGCCAATAAGCACAAAAGTCTTAAAGCTTAATCAAATGAAAACTTATAAAATGATCAAAAGATTAACTTTTAGCATGAAATCAATTAGAACAACACGGATCACATGATAATCACACCAAAATCAACCTTAAATCAAAGAAAAGTAGAATGAGATTAAGAGATAAAAGCTTAAAATAGAACTTTGATTAATGAAATAAGCAATACAAAGATGTAATCTTGAAAGATAAAAAGAAAAAGATGAACTAGTGAGAGAAAGTTTAAGACTTTCTCTCTCTAAAAAACTAAAAAGTGAAAATTAACTAAAAACTCTAACCACCCTCCTAATGACAATTAGGAGGGTATTTATAGGGAAGGAGTGCATGTGTTGCATCTTCTCTCTTGCTTTCTTCACGTTTTCTCGACTCGACTTTAATTCTTCGTCTTTGTCGTCTCGGGATTTGAACTTGTCTTTAATTTTCTTCTTCTATTAGACTTAAGTTCTTCGACTTCGTTAAACTTCCGTCTCTTGACTTTTTCTTCGATAAATCTTCAGAATAGGCCTTGGACTTCCGTTCTTTTTGCACTCTTGATCTTTTGACTTCGTCTTTTTCCCGTTTTCTTCAGTAAAAGCCCGTGAAAGCCCGTGTTTTCTCCCTTTTTCACATTTAGGTCCTAAAACACAATAAAAACACAAACCACGCATAATTCCGACTTTTACGACATAAATCACACGTTTTGGTCTTGTTATTATTGGAAATAAGTGGTGAAAGGATAAGTGTTTTCACACTTATTACGTATTAAGAAGGATCGGTCACTCCAGCAATAGTCCATGTAATAGCTCGTAGTTTAGTTATTTACAATTATTAAACAAAGCCCAAACCGAGTCCATAAGTTGTATGGGCCGGCAGCCAAATGTACGCCCAAGCCCATGACATGGGCTTGGGTATATAAACCCTCTCCTTAGATGGAGAGGGTGGTGATTTCATTTTAATTTACACATAGTTCTTAAACTTTCTCTCTCTAGAAGTGTGAAATCATCTATCTTTCTCTCTCTAAAACATAAGCAAGATTTACATATCCTACAAATGGTTCAAGAGCCATGGGATGATTGTTTGGTTTTTGTGTTTGTGTTCTTGATTATCTCGCCTATTTTGATCCGAATCCACACGTACCAATTTATTTTTTTTTGTGTTTTTTATGGTTCAATCTTGATATACTTTTACTTATTATAGTGATTTGGTATTGGTATTTTGGTTAAAAACACAAAATTTTTGGGTGTTTGATTCGTTCTTGGCTTGAAATTCCGAATTTGTTGTGTACTATCCGAGAAAAGTGGCACTTTTGTCTCCATCGCAAATTTGGCATCCATCGCAAAAACCAAGAGTTTCTACATTGCGATAGAAGGGTATTCCGACACTTACTCCGATCGTGCATTGCGATAGCTCCTTGCTTCGTACATTGCGATCGGGTATAAGGCAATATTGAAACGTTACTCTGCTAAACTTTTATTAGCCACATTCCGACAGGTATTGTGATCACTCATTCCGACAGGTATTGCGATCACACATTCCGATAGGTATTGAGATCATACATTCCGACAGGTATTGCGATCAAACATTCCGACAGGTATTGCGATCAAACATTCCGACAGGTATTGCGATCATACATTCCGACAGGTATTGCGATCAAACATTCCGACAGGTATTACGATCAAACATTCCGACAGGTATAGTGATCAAGCATTGCGACAGTGTGCATTCCAATAGTTATTGCGATCAAGTATTGCGATAGGTATTCAGAAAAGTATTGCGACATAACTTCTTTTGTGCATTCCGATAGAGTGACAAGATTTCCAAGATTTTTCAAAAACGTGTTTTTCGTGTGTAATTTCGTCTTGGAATTTTTGGTTTATCGAGAACATAATTTAGGGGATTTCAACATTATTTCTCGGTTTTAACACACAACAACAAACACATTAACTTTATCTCATTGTTCGATCAACGTTTGTAAATCTTAACTTATAGAAATGGAGTACACATCTCTTACGGATAAGTCCATCCTCTCGGGTACGGATAATCGTCCACCAATGTTGGTGAAGACTATGTATGAGGAATGAGCTTCCCGAATGGAACTTTATATGTTGAACAAGGAGAATGGACACCTAATTTGGGCATCGGTGCTCAATGGACCATTGGTATATGGTACTGTGACGGAAGGTGCTGTTACTCGTCCTCTCACTACGAGTGAATTAACTGGAGATGCTAAGATACAAGACAAGTGTGATAAACAAGCTACAAATATCATTCTCCAAGCCCTTCCTCCAGATGTCTACAAACTCGTCAGCAAACATAAAGTTGCCAAAGAGTTATGGGATAGAATTCGTGTGCTAATGCAAGGCACCTCGTTAACTAAACAAGAACAATAGTGTAAGCTATATGATACTTTTAATAAGTTTACCTATGTGCCAGGGGAGACTCTCAATGATTACTATCTGAGATTTACCCTATTGTTGAATGAGCTCAATATCTATGGCATGGCAATTCATACCTTTCAATTGAACACCAAGTATTTGAACACTCTTCCTTCAGAATGGAAAAAGTACGTGACGGATGTTAAATTGGCTAAGGAATTGCATAACACCAATGTGGATCAACTTCAAGCTTTTCTTCAACAACACGAATGCCATGTGATTGAGGCTCGGTTTTCTACACCTCAAGTTCATGATCCACTTGCCATGTATGCTTCTCAACAAAACATGGCTTATACTTATCAACAACCATCATATTTGCAGCAGCCACCACCACACACATATCAGCAACCACATCAACCATCTTATCAACCACCAATGATGCCACAGCAAGCATTTCAACAAAGTGTTCATCAACAATCTTTCCATAGCAACCATCATATCAGACATCACCGTCACAAGCCAATACTTCTCCAATGGGCTATACTCCTCAGTAAGGATACTTTCCAATTGAAGCACAACCAGTACAAGCCTTCTACTCTAATGAACTTCCACCAATCCAAGCACCAATATTTACTCCAAATGATACGCCAGCGGATGTTCTAAACCATTGATAGGTGTGAAAACACCCATCTTTTTACAACTTAAATACAATAATAACCGGACCAAAACGTGTATTTTAAGTCATTTATGTCGGAATTATGCGTGGTTTGTGTTTTTGTTGTGATTTAGGACGAAAAGGTGAAAAGTGGAGAAAACACGGCATTCACGGGCTTTTATCGAAGAAAAAGACGAAAGATGAAGTCGAAAGATCAAGAGTGGAAAAAGAACGGAAGTCCAAGACCAATTTTGAAGATTTATCGAAGAAAAAGTCAAAAGACGGAAGTTTACTAAAAGCCGAAGAACTCAAGTCTAATTTATTGTAGAATTACGAGACGAGTTCAAAGAAATTCCGAGACAAAAGCATTAAAGTCCAAGATTAACAAAAGATTAAGAAGACAAGGGCTTAAGTGTGCAATTAAGGAAAAGAAGAAAGAGGGAGGAAGCTTCCTAAGCTCCTCCCTAATCTCCCTATAAATAGATTGTTATGTTTTCATTTTCAGTTCGTTGGTGGCTTGACAACCCACTCTTTCACCATTTTCATTTCTTGTTAATTAATTTCTTGCACTTTAATTTCTTGTTTTACACCTTTAATCCATTTAATTTTCAACTAAGTTTTGTTTTATTGTTCTTGAATCTTTACTTTTCTTGTTTAATCTCTCATCTTCCTTTCTTGATTTTAGTTTACTTTTGGTGCGAAATCTATTTGATCCGTGTTGTTCTTAATTTTTTCGTGCCTAAAAGTTCATCTTTTTATAGTTTGATTTTAAAGTTTGCTTGTTTTTAAGTTTGATAAGTTGTTATTCATGCTTATTGAGTTCATTTTACTTTAGATTCGTTCTAGTTTTGGGTGTTAGCTTATCTAAATAGCTTATTGCCTTTGCTTAAGTTTCGGATCAAAAGGGAAATCGGAAAAGGTCTAAACCCTTTTCCGATCAGCATCTATTCCAACTGCACCCCTTATTCCGATCTGTTGATCGGAAAAGGGTTTTGCTCATTCCGATTTGAGCATCATTATTCCGATAAGCCCCTAGTTGCCTTATTCCGATTGCTGCTTAATTCCAACATTCCGATTTGACTCTAGTTCTAGTATTCGATTTGCTTTCTAATTTGACTTTATTCCGACGAGGTTTGGTTTGATATTCCGATCAGTGATGGTTTCAAACATTTCGATCGGCGTTCCTTTTGCCCATTCCGATCTGGTACATTCCGATCGGATTCCAGTTTGGATTCCGATCAGATGTATTCCGATTGGTGGTTTTGTTTTGTTTTATAATTTTGTTTTAGTAAATGTGACAAATTTTACTCGTTTGTTTTTAGTCTATTTTAATTTCGATTTGCATTTTTATTTAATTGACAATTTACTTTTCGTTAAGTTTTAATTTTACGTCATTTAATTTATCGTCATTTACTTTTAAAGTTAAATATTGCACCGTTTTACGTTTCAACTAGTTGTAGTTTTAATTACCCGTCATTTATTTTAAAGTCTTGCACGTTTATTTTACCAAAACCAAAAATATTATTCTTTACCGAAAACAACTGAGTCGCACATTTAACCGGAAATCAATTCGAGAAGATACCGAGAAAACGAACTTTTTCAACCTAGTAAAATCATAACATTAAAATGGCGCAGCTGCCGGCTCTTTTCGTTAAGATTAACAGTTTTTTGTGAGAGACGCGTTGACTTTTGGGATTCGTTCACTCGTGAACGTTATTTTTCTTGTCAAAAATTTTCAAAAATCCCAAAAACATTTAAAAAATCATAAAAGCATTTCTTTTTCAAAGTTTTGCACCAAAAATATTCTTCTTGCTCATCTATTTTTTTTATGGATTCTTATGTCCATTGCGTCAGATGTGGGAGACGATTGTACGGGAACGACTCTTGTCAATGGTGTACATATGAGCGGTGCGGAAACGATATCGACAACACACAATTCGGATTTTGTCCTTTGTGCAACTCGACTAATTCGTCCTTTTTGAACCCACCTCCTGTTCCCCCGTGCATCTATTGTGGAAGCGATTCTCATTGGCATGTTTCGTGCCCGGTTCAATACCCGTATGGTCACGGGCAAGAACCGGGGTACAATTATGGCAATGATAATAGCTATCTACAAGACGCACCCAGTCTTTCTCCTTACCCGTTTTGCAACAACTGTGGGGGTCCTCACAATACCTATTATTGTCAACCAATGAATTATTATGAGCAAAATCCGTGTCCTCAGTTTTCTTCACCAATGGATTATTATGAACCAAACCCGGTTTCTAATTCTTCTCAACCGATGAACTACTATGAGCCACAACCATGCTATAATTCAGGTTTTCAACACTTTAGCCCCCACATCACACCCTCAATCATCAATCCTCTCAGCAAATTAGTCTTGACCAACAACTCACTTCTTTGAACCATATTCTAGAAGGTCTAGCTCAACTCCGAGCTGACTTGCATCAGGAAAGGCAACCGTTGCTTGATGTGGACGAAACCTTGAAAACCACCGACACCTTTTTGAGCCAATTTAGTCGTTTTCCCTTCTTTTCTACACCAAAATGTTTAATTACAGCGTGGGATAGAATTGGTGAAATTGAACATACTCGGGGCGATGAACAACAAAGGTTGCTGCATGAGCTTCTTAAAGATGTGGAGGTTATCAAGGAAGAGTTAGCCGACTACGTCACTCCTAACTGGACTCGTCCCATCTATTATGATGATGACGACGACGATGATGTCTACACTTTCAACCAATCTTCTGAAGTTGCTGCTCCTACTCTCGATGTTCCTACTGCATCTAAGGATCTAGATTCGTTGAATGAGCTTAGTGATGTTGGTCTCGACAAGGTATTGGATGATGAGGTTTGTGACTTACCTGCTATGGAGCCTGAGGATGACGTTGCTCTTACGGAAGAGGTCGATCCTAGTGATGACGATTCTTCTCTCCGCTATGAGAATTTCACTTTTGAAATTTCTCAATCCCCACCGGGAGATGCGGGTGATGACGATTTATTCTCTCCGGCTTACGAGAAGTTCACCGATGAACTTGATCTTGTGGATGAGGTGGAATACGTGCTTCTTTGCGATAGATTACAGAAAGTGCACCTTCTTATTGCTCAAATCAAAGAGTTGACTTCTCCTTCTCTTTCCAAGTCTTTACCTCCATCTATTCCTCCCGTTGAAGATAATGACCCATTGCTGGAAGAAATCGATATCCACTCCATCCCTCCAGGTATTGATGATTATGACACGGAGGGGGACATTATTTTTGGTAATTTGCTGCAGGAAAGTATTGACCCAAGTCCCCCTCCCGAGCACCTTTCATCCTCCCCTTTAGCCACTATCACAGAGGATGAGTGCTTTGACCCGGGAGGTGACACTGATTATGCTATGATTGATAACAATACGGCTTTGTCGCTTGCTCAGCATCTATTGTCTTTGGGGGAGGACAATGTGCTTACTTTACCCACCCCACCTCCTGTGGATCTTGATTTCACATACTTTACGTATGTTGAAAGGACTTTCTCCCATACAAGACTTATCCCCCTGTCTCTCCTTTGTTGATGTCAACCGGGAATGAGGACAAGGTCTTTGATCCCGGTATCACATTCGAGGCTTCCCCATGGACTATTTAATTTGGGGACGAGTCAGGCTCGTGACTCGGTTAACAAAAACAAGCGCTTTTTGGGAGGCAACCCAATTATCTATCTATTTTCACCATAAGTGTAGGGGGAGCCCCGTGGTGTTTCTTGCTTTCTTTCTTATCATGTGCAGGGATTAGAGCTTCAAAGACACACTCTTGATGACTTTTGATGAACCGTGATTCCGTGTTCCCTTCTTCCCGGTTTTATCCTAAACTCTTTTCGATTCACTATTTTATATTTCTCAATATTAAAATAGGAATCTCTTTAGTTGTCCCTTTCTTAGCGAGATTTAAACAAAGTGCACAATGTCCTAAGTGTAGGGGAGTTTACTCCCACATGCTTAAACATTGAGGACAATGTTTATATTAAGTGTAGGGGGACTTCTATCGAAGTTAAGTGGCCTTTTCCTTGTATTTGTCCTCATTTTAACCGGAAAATTTGATTTTTCGACATTTCTCAAAATTTTTAATCTATTTTGGCCTAGTTGTATAGTTGTTTTTACCTTTGTATAGTTATTTTATTTCCTTATTAGAATAAAGTTTGAATAAAGTGGTTTTAATTTTCAAACGTTGTGAATATTTTGACTCAACCCGAGTTTACTTATCTAAGTTTACTCTAGCTAGTATCCTTAACGTGTTTAAGTCAAGTTTTGCTAGGCTTTTATATAGGGAGCTATAAAACGCGAAAGTCTTAACTCTCACGGGTTAAGAACAAGAACTTTTCGCAAGTTCCTATAATTGATCCTAGAGAGTTGTTTATCAAGGGAACTTTAAAATGCGATTTCTAAACTTGAAAAAGTCTAAGAGTTTGCAAGATCCTATAGGCGACTCGAAAACCCAAAACTTTGATTTAATAGGCTAAGCATCCACGAGTCTCATTCCTTGAGATTTTAAACTGTGGAGAACGAGAGATGATAGAGCCAATTATAAGTTTGGTATTCTTTCATGAATTTATGTGAGTTAATTATAAGCCTATTCTCCCATCGCTTGTTAATAAATTTATCTGCAATAAATAAAGTTGTACAATTTGAAAAGTTACTTAGCTTCTAGCCCAAGATCGTTTAAAAGTTGCTCGGTATGGATTAGAGTTCATAGCCAAGGCATAACTTATTGAAGCGGGATGCGAAGATTGGCGAGTCTAAAAAGGTCCTAACAAGACATGAGGGCTATATTTTGTTGCTAAAGATCCAATGTGATGTGAAGAATCATTTATCGAAAATCAATATGAAGGATCGAGACACACGACGAAAAGGAAAAACTCCCCAAAAGTCATGGAGAAGTGTATCCGAAAAGACCCTAGCAAGGTATGAGGATAAATAGATCCAAGTCATAAAAGGAGGCGGATCGTTGTATATCAAAGTCCAAAATAAAGATTGGAGAAAAATGTAGAAGTCGTGGTCCAAGTATGAATCTCTCAAAACTTCAAGTGAAGAAATTCCTATTATGAAGAGAAGGCCATTATTTCATGAACGTCTCTCAAGATTTGAAGTATGAAGTCGCTGCCAAATATCGGTCCGAGAAAGGTCTCAAATCGCGAAGCGAGTTATGCCAAGATATGAACTTTATGAGGTCCCGAGAAGCAGTTTTAAAAGATTTTGTCCTTTAGCTAACTATTGATTAAATCGTTCACTTTATTTTCAGCCTAATAAACTATCGAAATAAGTCAAAAATGCATCCTCGTGATCATTCAAGACAACAATAAAATATAAGAGATACCCCTAGGAATAAGGGAGTCTAAGTGAATAATTGGCCCACATGAGTTGGTGTTAGTTTGCTAACTTATAATAACAATGATCTCGTTTTTAAGCTTGGTTTGGAGAAAGTGAAAACTTGAGGATGATGATTATTCATGACATTTCCAAAACACAAGGTATGTTTTTGATTTCTTTATTTTGAATGTTTATAATTTTCTATCTCTTTAATAAAGGCCAACGTGGATGGATTATGATGAAAAATGTAAACTTGCTTTCTAACTAATGCATTGCATGAGGACATTGCAATGGTTAAGTGTAGGGGATTTGATAGGTGTGAAAACACCCATCTTTTTACCACTTAAATACAATATAACCGGACCAAAACGTGTATTTTAAGTCATTTATGTCGGAATCATGCGTGGTTTGTGTTTTTGTTGTGATTTAGGACGAAAAGGTGAAAAGTGGAGAAAACACGACATTCACGGGCTTTTATCGAAGAAAAAGACGAAAGATGAAGTCGAAAGATCAAGAGTGGAAAAAGAACGGAAGTCCAAGACCAATTCTAAAGATTTATCGAAGAAAAAGTCAAAAGACGGAAGTTTACTAAAAGCCGAAGAACTCAAGTCTAATTTATTGTAGAATTACGAGACGAGTTCAAAGAAATCCCGAGACAAAGGCATTAAAGTCCAAGATTAACAAAAGATTAAGAAGACAAGGGCTTAAGTGTGCAATTAAGGAAAAGAAGAAAGAGGGAGGAAGCTTCCTAAGCTCCTCCCTAATCTCCCTATAAATAGATTGTTATGTTTTCATTTTCAGTTTGTTGGTGGCTTGACAACCCACTCTTCCACCATTTTCATTTCTTGTTAATTAATTTCTTGCACTTTAATTTCTTGTTGTACACCTTTAATCCATTTAATTTTCAAGTAAGTTTTGTTTTATTGTTCTTGAATCTTTACTTTTCTTGTTTAATCTCTCATCTTCCTTTCTTGATTTTAGTTTACTTTTGGTGCGAAATCTATTTGATCCGTGTTGTTCTTAATGTTTTCGTGCCTAAAAGTTCATCTTTTAATAGTTTGATTTTAAAGTTTGCTTGTTTTTAAGTTTGATAAGTTGTTATTCATGCTTATTGAGTTCATTTTACTTTAGATTCGTTCTAGTTTTGGGTGTTAGCTTATCTAAATAGCTTATTGCCTTTGCTTAAGTTTCAGATCAAAAGGGAAATCAGAAAAGGTCTAAACCCTTTTCCGATCAGCATCTATTCCGACTGCACCCCTTATTCCGATCTGTTGATCGGAAAAGGGTTTTGCTCATTCCGATTTGAGCATCATTATTCCGATAAGCCCCTAGTTGCCTTATTCCGATTGCTGCTTAATTCCAACATTCCGATTTGACTCTGGTTCTAGTATTCCGATTTGCTTTCCAATTTGACTTTATTCCGACGAGGTTTGGTTTGATATTCCGATCAGTGATGGTTTCAAACATTCCGATCGGCGTTCCTTTTGCCCATTCCGATCAGGTACATTCCGATCGGATTCCAATTTGGATTCCGATCAGATGTATTCCGATTGGTGGTTTTGTTTTGTTTTATAATTTTGTTTTAGTAAATGTGACAAATTTTACTCGTTTGGTTTTAGTCTATTTTAATTTCGTTTTGCATTTTTATTTAATTGACAATTTAATTTTCGTTAAGTTTTAATTTTACGTCATTTAATTTATCGTCATTGACTTTTAAAGTTTTAAATATTGCACCGTTTTACGTTTCAACTAGTTGTAGTTTTAATTACCCGTCATTTATTTTAAAGTCTTGCACGTTTATTTTACCAAAACCAAAAATATTATTCTTTACCGAAAACAACTGAGTCGCACATTTAACCGGAAATCAATTCGAGAAGATACCGAGAAAACGAACTTTTTCAACCTAGTAAAATCATAACATTAAAATGCCTACTTGTCAAAACTTGTTGCAACTAGAGGATTTCCACCAACAAACAATCAACTCCGCACCTCTTCAAATCCTCAACAACAAGCTACTGTTCAAGATGGTCAAATAACAGTGCAACCTATTCAGGGAAGGCAAAATTCATATGGACCTCCTACAAGGACTGTGAATGCTCAAGCTGTGAATTCTCAAGCTAATGGAAATGGAAGCCCAATGGGTCCTCAAAAGGTTGTGACTTGCTACAATTGCCGAGGATAAGTTCATATGGCTAGGCAATGCACTCAGCCGAAAAGGAGAAGGGATGAAGCGTGGTTTCGTGAGAAAATGTATTTGGTTGATGCTCAGTCTAAGGGAAAGATTTTGGATTCAGAGGAGTTAGCATTTCTTGCAGACCCAGGGGCAGCAGATACTGAAGGCATTGCAGTCGTTTCCACTTCTAATGCAGCTTATCAAGCAGATGATCTTGACGTCACACCATTTAATAAGGTCCCTAGGACTAAACCATCTCAAACTTTGGTCACTAAAGATAAGGCGGAATCAAAACCAGCTTCTAATATTCCCGTGTTGCCTTCTACAGGAGTAATCACCACTACTAAGGCTCAAATATCTAAGCTTAAAAGAAAAAAGAAGAATAATAGGATCTTGCCCCCATCTAGTAGTCAAGAGAAGAAGAAAGTAGAAGCCCATCCTAGGAATGTTATTTCTGTTTTAAATAAAAAGAATCATGTAGCTAAACCTAAAGGCTCTGCGGTTGTGCAGCGTTCTAAGCCTACTGTGAATTCTAATTTGAAATGTTGGAATTGCAATGAATGTATGTTTTCTAGTCGTCATGATTCTTGCCTTATTGACCATGTGAATGAGATGAATGCCCAGAAAAATGGATTAGAATGGAAACCGACTGGGAAAGTGTTAACCCAAGTTGGTTGGATGTGGCACCCCACTGGTAGAACTTTCACTATAGTAGGAAATACGTGCCCTTTAACTAGGATCACTCCCACTAAAGTGAAGAAAGCGTGCCCTTTAACTAGGAGTACCAAGGCTACCAAAACACAAAAGTGTCCTTTAACTAGGAACACCGACACTACTAAAGGAACCAAGTGCCCTTTAAATAGGTCTACTCCCACTGTAGTACCCGCGAATAATCCAAAACCTAAGAAAGTTGGAACAGTAAAAACTGTTAGTGCTAAAACTCACATTAGAAAACGCAGGAAATCTAAGGGTCACACAAATGCTAGCAATTCTGATAATCTTATATCTGTATCTGCTAACAATCAGGAACCAATAGTTTCCGATGCATTGTCTACTGTTGTTATTGAAAACAGGTGGTCCAAATTGTTCTCTGGTATTTGGACTCTGGTTGCTCCAAGCATATGACCAGAGATCGCTCTCAGCTCAAAAATTTCGTCAGCAAGTTTCTTGGTACGGTTAGATTTGGAAATGATCATATTGCAAAGATAATGGGTTACGGTGAATATCATATTGGGAATGTTATAATTTCAAGAGTGTATTACGTGGAAGGTCTCGATGACAACCTATTTTCTGTGGGACAATTTTGTGATGCAAACCTAGAAGTTGCTTTTCGAGAGCATACCTGCTTCATTCGTAATTTGGAAGGGGTTGATTTATTGAAAGGTACTCGAGGGAATAATTTGTATACTTTGTCTCTACAAGACATGATGGCCGCTTCTCCCGTATGTCTTCCCTCCAAAGCATCGAAGACTAAGTCATGGTTATGGCATCGACGGTTATCTCATCTTAACTTTGACGCTATTAATAATTTGGCGAAAAACGAACTTGTTCGTGGTCTTCCTAAACTTTCATTTCACAAGGATCATTTGTGTTCCGCGTGTTCAATGGGGAAAAGCACTAAGAAATCATACAAACCCCAGACTGAAGACACCAACCAAGATAAACTTTATTTGTTGCATATGGATCTTTGTGGGCCAATGCGTGTTGAAAGTCTTAGTGGTAAAAAGTACATCCTCGTCATTGTCGATGATTACTCTCGGTTTACATGGGTGAAATTTCTTACAACAAAAAATGAGGCACCTAAATTCATCATCGGATTTCTCAAGATGATTCAAGTGCGTCTCAACACTACTGTCTAACGCATTCGTACAGATAATGGAACCGAAATTGTGAATCAAATCTTGCGTGATTATTATGAAGAAGTTGGCATATCTCATGAAACATCCGTTGCATGCACTCCACAACAAAACGGTGTCGTTGAAAGGCGAAATCGCACACTTATGGAAGCTGCTCGAACGATGTTAATTTACGCACAGGCTCCATTGTTTTTATGGGCAGAAGCAGTATCTACAGCAGTGTACACCCAAAACCAGTCGCTAATCCGTAAACGCCATGGTAAAACACCTTATGAGCTTCTCCATGGAAAAGTACCAGATTTATCATATCTTCATGTATTTGGTTCTCTTTGCTATCCAATGAATGATGGTGACAATTTGGGAAAACATCAACCAAAGCCTGATATTGGTATTTTCATTGGTTACGCACCCGCAAAGAAGGCATATTGAATCTACAATCGTAAGTCTCGTAAGATCCTCGAAACTATGAATGTTGATTTTGATGAGCTGACAGCAATGGCTTCTGAGCAAAGCAGCTCTGAACCCGCACTTCATGAAATGGGACCCAGTAACATTAGTTCTGGTCTTGTCCCAAACAACCCTACTTCATCATCATTTACACCACCTTCTAAGGTTGAATGGGATACGTTGTTTCAACCGTTCTTTGATGAATTCTTTACTCCTCCAAGTATTGTTGCTCCAGAACCTGAGGTAATAGCTCCGGTAACCGAAGTTGTCGCTCCAGCAACCGAAGCACAATCTGATACGTCTGCAACTACAATTAGTCAAGATATACAATCAACTAGTAATTCTCAACCAACACCCGAATCAACCACCCAAGTCATGTCTATTGATGATGAAGAGGATGATGATGATCATGATTTGGAATTCGCTCAAATGCGTGAACTTCCATTCTTTGGTGTACCTATTCCCAACTCTAATCAAGCCGGATCGTCCACCTCAGAGGAAGCTCCTACTACGATTTACTCTAATCCACGGATTCGTGAACATGACATCAAGTGGACAAAGGATCATGCTATAGATTCTATTATTGGTGACCCTAATCGTCCGGTATCCACACGAAGTCAGCTACAAGAAAATGCAATGTTTTTTCATTTTGATGCTTTTCTCACTGAAGTTGAAGCTAAGACATGGCAAGAAGCTTTTACTCAATCCTGTTGGATAGAAGCTATGCAAGAAGAACTTAATGAATTTATACGTCTTGAAGTATGGGAACTTGTTCCATGCCCGGATCAAGTGCAGTTACTCGCTTTGAAATGGGTTTACAAGGTGAAATTCGACGAGTTAGGCGGAATATTGAAGAAAAAAGCTCGACTAGTAGCTCGTGGATACAAGCAATTATTGGGCATCGACTTTATGGAATCATTTGCACCTGTTGCCCGTTTGGAAGCTATTAGAATATTCCTCACTTATGCAGCCCATATGAATATGATCGTCTATCAGATGGATGTGAAGACGACATTTCTTAATGGTGAAATCAAGGAAGAAGTCTATGTTCAACAGACGGATGGTTTTGTGAATCCTAATTATCCTAATCATGTGTACAAGCTTAAGAAGGCTCTCTATGGGTTGAAGCAAGCTCCACGCGCATGGTATGATCTATTGTCACAATTCCTCATTACGCAAGGCTTCGCTAAAGGCAAGGTGGATCCCACGCTGTTCATTCAGAAACAAGGTAAAGATATGATTATGGTACAAATATATGTTGATGATATTATATTTGTAGCCTCGACCCAAACCTTATCCGACGAATTTGGGAAACTCATGTATTCCAAGTTTAAGATGTCAATGATGGGCAAGGTATCATTCTTCTAGGTCTTCAGATATCTCAGAGTCCCAGAGGCATCTTTATCAATCAATCCAAGTATGCCCTTGAATCTCTTAAGAAATATAAGATGGAATCTTGCGACCCCGTGGATACTCCAATGGTGGAACGAACAAAGCTTGATGCAGATCCACATGGAGTTGCCGTTGATCCGACACTTTATCGTGGAATGATCGGTACTCTTCTGTATATCACAGCTAGCCGACCTGATCTTCAGTTTGCTATATGTATGTGTGCTCGGTATCAAACTCGACCTACTGAGTTACACTTGGCTACTATGAAACGGATCTTTTGATATCTTAAAGGAACCATAAATCGGGGACTTTGGTATTCGAAGGACTCTTCGATTGCACTTATGGCATATGCAGATGCGGATCACACGGGTTGTCAAGATACTAGGCGTAGCACGAGTGGAACTTTGCAACTACTAGGAGATCGACTAATCAGTTGGGCATCTAAAAGGCAGAAAAGCATTGCAATTTCAAGTACGGAAGCAGAATACATAGCTATGTCCAGATGTTGTGCTCAAATTCTTTGGATGAGATCGCAATTAACCGACTATGGTCTAGGTTTCAACAAAATTCCGATGTACTGCGACAACAAGAGTGCAATTGCCTTATGCTGCAACAATGTTCAATTCTCCCGGTCGAAGCATATTGACATTCGCTACCATTTCATCAAGGAGCAAGCAGAAAATGTAGTAATAGAGCTTTACTTTGTCCGATCTGAGTATCAATTGGCGGTTATTTTCACGAAGGCTTTAGATCGCGCTCGAATGGAATTTTTGGCCGACAAGCTAGGAATGAGAACCTTCTCGCCTGAGACTCTAAAGGAATTGAAAGATGAAGCGAAAGAATAGTGATGGTAAACTATTCTCCGTATCCTTGGTGATCATCTGTATATATTTTTTATATGTTTATCCACAAAAGAAAAATACAAAATATAAAACCATATAAAAACCATAAAAATTGAAAAATTCATAAAAATCCAAAAATATTTTTATTTTATTTTTCAAAGGCACGTCTTTTGGTACGATAATATTTACGGCCTTAGGAATGTCGATTAATATTGACACGGCGCCATAAATAGAGTTCGTATTTGTAAATATTTCATAAAACATGCCCATAGGCTTGTAGTTATTTTAGACTGCAACCCGGTTTTCTCATTAAAGTAAAGTATTTCTTATGAAAGCTTTGGCTCACAACGGGAATTAATTTTCTCGGGCAAGGTTTACTTTAAACCTTGTAAGGGATCAAGTTTACTTTATAACTTGGTCTAACACAAATCTATGTACGTTTCAGTGCATTTATTTGTTAAAACAAGAGAAGTCTTGTTTTTATGAAGTTATCATCTCTACAACCATAGCTATCTACAAGTGGTATCTACATACTCGACGATGTGACTACTCAAACAGCGACTACAGCTCTTTCAATAGAACACGGGTCAACAATTGAGGGGGAGCAATTGTCAAGCATTCAGAATCTTCGATGCCGAATGTGCCAAGCTCACTAACTGGTGTCAAGACAATAATACCAATCGTACACGTGGTGTCAAGAGATGACTTTAGAAATGACGAGGCGACCAACGTATGCTGACAAGAACCATTTGAACTTATCATATGATGTTCTCATCAATCAGGTCCAACCTTGTCAATTTCTTCTAATATGGTGAATATGTGATCATGTTATAAATCGGTATCATATCTCATACATTTGGTATCATGAAGATAAAAAGGACTTGCATTTTTCTTCCCAAAACCTTTGTTAAAACTTCATTAAATCAATTGATATTAAAAACATCGATTGGGTTAATATTTTTAATATGGTGGAGAAAATGTGATTTAATATGGGAACTAATCACGAATGGTTTGACTTAACGTGATGGCTCATCCCGACATGTACGAAATGTTTTCGAATATTGTGGCATATGTTAAGGGGGAGCAAAACGGATTTGCACATCAAAAATGGATTTCATGGTGATTTATACTTACCCACAACCCATTTATTTCACGACGATGAAGATTGTGGTGACATAAGGATGGTAGGATAGGTTAAGTCCTATGATTCTTCCAGAACCGGAGGAATCTTCCCAAGGACATTCAATAGCTAGAAATAGTAGTCCTTAGGAAAGATGGAGAAAGATTGTGAACGTAGCTCAATGCCGACCAAGTACTTAAGTTAGCACTGGAACAATCACAACAAGGTGCTAGTTATGACGTATTGGTAAGCATTGAAGGGGTTGAAGAATGAAAAAGAATTGTAAAGATAAAGGGTGTAAAGAAAGAAGCCCTCCTTACAACATTAGGCAGAAACCGGGTCAATACATATGCTACTGAGATCATTTTTCAATGATTCTCGATATTGAAGATAGACATCATGGACCCAGTGATGCAATGCACAACCCATTCCAGCTAACTCAGATATCTCTCAAAAGGTATTTGTTTTAATCACACGGAGACAACACGTTATCTATCGATTTATTCACTCCGAATAAATTGGTATTGAAATGGTGGCACTCCTCTCCAGCCTTCGATCACTAAAATCAAAAATCAACGATCGAGTCTAGAGCCATTTGAGATCATCAAATATCTCACTAGGACACACTTCCATATTTCCTTGCTTTTTCACACACTGTGAAAAGTAAGAAAGATCTTAAGAGTCCTACGCAAAATCTTCATGATCTTGCCTGAACATCCGAGTAATACGAAAGTATTTACAATTAAGATGGAAATCCTTCTTGAGCGAATATCAAAAAGCTCATGGTAGGTGACTTGTGCGATTCTTTATGAATCAAGCTTGTGATAACTGGAAAGCAATAGTGGTTTAATTCTTAACTGAACTTAAACACGTTCCAGGCCTCTACGCAATATCTAAATGATCTTGCTAGAACACTCAGAGTGATACCTTAGTGTTCACAGTGATGAGTGGAAATCCTTCTAGTGTTAACCTTAAACAGCACTTGGTAGGTAACTTGCAAGATTCAATATGAATCAAGCTCGTGACAACTGGAAAGCAACGATGGTGCGATTCTTTGACGGCATCAATCATGCGGATAATTCTATCCAAATGATTCACTCTTTACGTTCACAGTCAGCTTTGGACGGTCGAGTAAAGACAACGGGTTTACCCGCGAAATCTTGTCAAGGAGATTTTTAATTAAATCTACCTGTCACAAGTATGATATTTAATATCGTCCAACGGTCTTCACCAACCGGAGGTAAAATGCCACCGATATAGAATGAAATGTTCAAAGCCATTTCGTTCGTGTCTACTTATGTTGCGGCATTTGAAGACGGCGGCGTTGCGGAATCCGGGAAGAAGTCGTCCCCGCATGTTTATACTTTATGAACTTAATACCTCATCTAATTCAAGAAAGCCTAAAAGTTAAGTCTTCCGCTGTATCGAACTCTGAAGCTTTCAAGAATTACGAAGGTATAAGTATGTGGGACATGAAGTCACGAAGAGGCGAAGATCACAAGTGATGGATGCACAAGATCAAGGCAAGAGATTAATGCTCAAGATTGATATCAATGATCACATCAGCATGTTCACCAAAAAAGAAAAAGAAAACAAAGACGAAGACTACGAGCTCAAGACAAGCACAGTATGCTAAGTTTATTTTATTGTTGTAACTTGGGTAACACCCTTGTTTGGAGTGACCTCCTTTAGGGGGAGATTGTTGGAGATACGTTTTACGTATTAAGAAGGATTAGTCACTCCAACAATAGTCCATGTAATAGCTCGTAGTTTAGTTATTTACACTTATTAAACAAAGCCCAAACCGAGCCCATAAGTTGTATGGGCCGGCCAAATGTAAGCCCAAGCCCATGACATGGGCTTGGGTATATAAACTCTCTCCTTAGATGGAGAGGGTGGTGATTTAATTTTAATTTACACACAGTTCTTAAACGTTCTCTCTCTAGAAGTGTTAAATCATCTTTCTTTCTCTCTCTAAAACATAAGCAAGATTTACATATCCTACATATGTCCCTACTTTTGCTGAGCTTACGGATGAGGTCGCTCTTAATGATGATGATTTTACTCCATGCTATGAGAATTTCACCTTTGAAATTTCTTAATCTCCTCCGGGAGATGAGGGCGATGTTGATTTATTCTCTTCAACTTACGAGAAGTTCACCACTGAACTTGGTCTTGTAGATGAGGTGGAAGACGTTATTCTTCGCGACAAATTACTGAAAGTTCATCTTCTTATTGCTAAAATTGAAGCGTTGAATTCTGCTCCTATTTCAGAGTCTTTACCTCCGTCTATTACTTCAGTTGAGAATAATGATACAGCTATGGAGGAAATCGACATTCTCTCAATACCTCCGGGTATTGATGATGATGATGATACGGAGGGTGATATTCTTTTTGATAATTTGTTGCATGAAGATATTGTCCCAAGTCACCCTCCCGAGCACCTTTTATCCCAACCTTTAGAAACCATTACCGAGGATGAATGCTTTGACCCGGGAGGTAACACTGACCATTCCATGATTGACACCTTTACGGCTTTGCCGCTCAGTGATAATCATATGTCTTTTGGGGCTGACATTTTGATTCCTTTACACACCCCACATCCTGTGGATCATGATTTCACATATTTTTCGTATGTTGAAAGGACTTTTCTACCCTTCAAGACTTATCCTCCGGCCTCTCCTTTATTATTTTCCTCCGGGAACAAGGACAAGGTCTTTGATCCCGGCATTACATTCGAGGCTTCCCCATGGACCATTTAATTCAGGGACGAGTCAGGCTCGTGACTCGGTTAACAAAAACAAGCGCTTTTTGGGAGGCAACCCGATTATCTATCTATCTTTATCTGTTTTTTTATAATAAGTGTAGGGGGAGACCCTTGTATGTGTTTGTTGTTTTCTTTCTTATCATGTGCAGGGATTCGTGTGACAATCCGTCAATTTATGGTTTATATTTTATTCTCAAATATTATTTAAAAACATTATTTTAATGTTATATTATGAACTCACTTACTTTTGGGAATAAATTTGGATTTACGTCTTGAAGTAGCATCGACTACGTCTAAACCGGAGGATTCTACGTTACGTGCTTACGTTTACATACACTGTTTTTGGTGACAGTCCGACATTTCAGGAAATAAATTTATCCGTGAATATTATTTTGGAATTTTAAATTTGTGTTGGTTCATAAACTCACAAATTTACGAGAAGAGATTAGGACTTACGAGCATAATTTAACGTCCTTCACAACTAAACCGGAAACCTTAGGATTACGTATTTACGTTTTCGAACTCCGTTTTTGATGAGACAATTTTTATTAGATTCGTTTTGTGCCGTTGATTCATAATTTATAAAAACGTTTTTCGTAAAACGACCCGAGGGCACACAAATCGAGGAAACTAGAATCGAGGAATACCCGTAAATTAATGGGGATGAGAAAAGTTTACACTTGCCCACCCCCATAATAAGTGGTGGCAAGAAGAGCTAACACCACCCTTTGGTGGCAAGCTAACACACAATTATAGGACACTTGTCCTACACTTTTGACCAAAACCATTTGTAAACTTAAAACCACTAAAGCTAAACTAGTTACTCATTCTTACATGCAAATCTCACACACAACTCTCTCCTCTCTCCCTATGAACGTCTCATATCACCCAAAAACACCCCATTAGATCAAAAATTCAACCATAAATCATATGTATAATTTACATATGATGAAAACCCATTGAAGTTATGAAGATTGGAGGTGATTTTAACAACCAAAAAGGAGTTTATATGGAGATCAAGGGCTGATTTTGGAGGAGTCTACAAATACTTGGTGATCCTAGAAGTGGTGTTGATATCTCATAAGATTGGGTACCCAAAACCAAGTCTTGTTCATCCAAAAACTCATCATTTCATCACTTTGGTGTTATAGAGATTGTTTCTTCCTATCCTCTTGTTATTTTGATTATGTAATCTTGTAATTTCTTTATTTATGTATATGTATATGATCATGAATGATGATTAAAAATATTATGTGGGGATTTGGTGTTGATAGATTTGATAAACATGGGTAAAAAGATGGAAAAACCACATATAAAAATGGTTAAATCATGGCTAAATTAGGAGGCTGTATAAAACAGTGAATACTCTTATGATAAACTGATAAAATGGCTTGGATAAATTAATATACAGTAAGCTATGAGTCTTGTACACATGTGAGAGTTGTCCATGCAATGGAATCATAAAAATGAGTGAGATATGATCAAAACAAGTTTAGAGTGCAAATCTGACTACACTATTTTGGACGAATTTTATAAAATACTTAGATGTTGATTCATCAGTAGCTATAATAGGAATAAAATGAAGCACATATCATGTAGTTTTGTGTGATAAAAATTTGGGGTTCTATCTCCATGTAGAACTCTAGATATGACCATTTTAGTAAACTAGATTTTTAGGACTGATTTTGTATAAATAATATATAATATAAGCACTCAAAATTTATATAAAATATATAAATATATAAAACCCACTAGTGGATAATAATTATAATAAAAGAGTTATATAAATATTGATATTAAAATGGGACATGTTATATAAATTACAAGTATAAATGTTTTTCCAAGTTATAAAAACTATATACTAAGTTTTACGTCTTTTCGGCTAAAACCGAAAGATTAACGTTTTTGTCAAATAAAACTTAGACGGTCGTACCAGTCTAATATAAACTTTTATAAACTCACATACTGATATATGAACTTATATAACAAGTAAAAACCGATAAAACCCGAGCTTTACAACATATAGACGTTAACGGGCCAAAGTAGCCTTATTGGACTATAAACCCGACTAGTTAGTAAAACACTTATAAACTTACTTATTGGGCTTAACCCATTTGGGCCCAACATGTAAAGTATAATACTGATAATAAAAGTATAATTGGGCTAATATAATATATTGGGCTTGTAAAGGGCCCATTGGGCCTCAAAATATAAACAAGTTGAACTAGTGTAACTAGTCTTGAAAATTACCAATACATAACACTAAAATGAGTAAATGAGAATATATAAACCCACTTGATCATCATATATATAAAATCATCATATGTATACATAATTGTTATTTTTGTAAAGTCATTGGACAAGAGTCTAAGACAAGTATTATTTGTCTAGGTTTCCGTGATTGAAGCACGTACCATACATCCGAATTGCCGATAACCCGCCTTCCCACATCAACGTGAGTTCATAGCCTCGCACCCTTTTAAATGTTTTTATGAAATGTTTTATAAACCCGCGAGGGAGATAACATGTTAGTTTTTATAAAATAGTACACTAGTTGTCCCGATTGCTTGTTTATTGATTTGGACCCGAATGATTGTATGACCCGATGAATGATTTTATGACCCGATAGATGAAAGGAAATGGATTATTAAAGTTAGGTTATGTCACTAAAAGTCCTATTAGCATAAATTGTGAACTACCGGGATTTGGTAGGCGCTTATGCATATAATAGTACTATTTGGGGACGATCACCCCAGTTCGCGCCTTGACGGTTGATCCCCGTCGTGCCACATTGATTGGTAAGCGAATTTATGTATGAGAAGATTTACACAAGCATGATTATTGTGACGACACGCTAATTTAGATGGGCAAATGAGTTTCGGGCTAGCTACCCGTTGTTTGTTGTAGTAAGGTAACAATGTCATGCGGCTTGTAATAATCCAAAAATAAATGAAATACTACTATACGCATTGAATGACCATATATTGCCTGACTAGCAATACGGGGTCATATTATTGATATTATGTTCGTGTTTTGGTTTTTCATAACCATATTCATATAACGGTTTTTATTTAACTTTATACAACGTTATAAAACGTATGGTATGATGTTTTTAACGACAATGGTTCGTATAATGATTTTGAAGGCGAAAGCCAATATTATGATTTTGATAAGGATTTGTATAAAATGACTTTGGCTATTCTATGGCCTATTAAAAAGATTTGTACAAAATGATTTTCGGTAATAATTTTATACCGATGTTGTATTGATGGATTTCATTAAACTCTATGAATTCACTCGGCGTTATCGCTGACCTTTTCTTCTAACATGTTTTATCTCAGGTACTTGAAGGTAATTCTCGAGAAGACAACAAGAATTCATGGCCCGCACCTAAATAATAATTTCCATTCAATTGTTTTGTAAAACCTGTATGAAATACAATGACTTGGGACCTATGTAAATTTAATATTTATGAATGGAAATGCTTTATTATTAAACGACGCGATTTTTATGTGTTGTCTATGATGTGAGTAATGTGCTATCCCGTAACACCAACGAGTGTTCCGCTGTATTGAATTGTGTAAATTTGGGGGTGTTACAATTCGAGCTTTCAAAGATCCATTCTTGATGACTTTTGACGACCCGTGATTCCATGTTCCCGTCTTCCCGGTTCCATCCCCAACTCTTTTGATTCATTATTTTATCATTGATGATTGAAATAGGAATCACTTTAGTTTTCTCTTCCTTAGCAAGATTTAAACAACATGCACAATGTCCTAAGTGTAGGAGAGTTTACTCCCACATGCTTAAACATTGAGGACAATGTTTATATCAAGTGTAGGGGGACTTCTATCGAAGTAAGTGGTCTTTTCCATGAATTTGTCCTCATTTTAACAGGAAAATTTGATTTTTCGACATTTTTCAAAATTTTTAATCTATTTTGGCCTAGCAGTTTAGTAGTATTTTCCTTTGTTATCGTTATTTACAATCTTTGCTAGAATAAAATTTTCAATAAAGTGGTTTAATTTTTCAAATTCATGAATCTTTTGACTCAACCCGAGTTTACTATTCCAAGTTTACTCTAGCTAGTATCCTTAACGTGTTTAAGTCAAGTTTTTGCTAGGCTTTTATATAGGGAACTTTAAAACGCGAAAGTCTTAACTCTTACGGTTAAGAACAAGAACTTTTCGCAAGTTCCTATAACTGATCCTAGAGAGTCGTTTATCAAGGGGGCTTTACAATGTGAATTCTACACTTAAAAAAGTCTAAGAAGTTGAAAGATCCTATAGATGACTTGAAAACCCAAAACTTTGATTTAATTGGCTAAGCATCCACGAGTCTCATTCCTTGAGATTTTAAATTATGGAGAACGAGATATGATAGAGTCAATTATAAGTTTGGTATTCTTTCATGAATTTATGTGAGTTGATTATAAGCTTTTTCTCCCATCGCGTGTTAATAAATTTAATTACAATAAGTAAGGTTGTACGTTTTGAAAAGTTACTTAGCTTCTAGCCCAAGATCATTTAAAAGTTGCTCGGTATTAATTAGAGTTCATAGCCAAGGCATAACTTAATGAAGCGGGATGCGAAGATCAGCGAGTCTGAATAGGTCTTAACAAGACATGAGGGCTACATTTTGTTGCTAAAGATCCAAAGTGATGTGAAGAATCATTTATCAAAAATCAATATGAAGGATCGAGACACACGACAAAAAGCAAATACTCCCCTAAAGATCATGGAGAAATCTATCCAAAAAGGCCCTAACAAGGTATGAGGATAAATAGATCCAAGTCCTAAAAGGAGGCGGATCGTTGTATATCAAAATTCCAAATAAAGATTGGAGAAAAATGAAGAAGTCGTGGTCCAAATATGAAGAATCTCTCAAAAAGTTCAAGTGAATAAATTCCTATTATGAAGAGAAGACCATTATTTCATGAACGTCTCTCAAGATTGAAGTATGAAGTCAATGCCAAATATCGATCCGAGAAAGGTCTCAAATCGTGAAACGAGTTATGCCAAGATATGAACTTTATGAGGTCCCGAGAAGCAGTTTTAAAAGATTTTGTCCTTAAGCTAACTATTGATTAAATCGTCCCATTTTATTTTCGGCCTTAATAAATTATCAAAATAAGTCAAACAATGCATCCTCGTGATCATTCAAGACATCAATAAAATATAAGAGATACACCTAGGAATAGGGGAGTCTAAGTGAATAATTGGGCCACATGAGTCTGTGTTAGTTTGCTAACTTATAATAACAATGATCTCGTTTTTAAGCTTGGTATGGGGAACGTGAAACTTAAGGGTGATAAACATTCATGACATCCCAAAACCCTAAGGTAAGTTTTGATCTTTTTACTTGTTTTTCTTCCTTTGAATATTTTATAATTTTCTATCTCTTTAATGTCTTGTGTTTAATAAAGGCCAAGGTGGATTGATTATGATGGAAAATGTAAAACTTGCTTTGTAATTAATGCATTGCATGAGTACATTGCAATGGTCAAGTGTAGGGGATTTAATAAGTGTGAAGACACTTATCCTTTTACCACTTAATTATAATAATAACCAAGCCAAAACGTGTATTTTATGTCGTAAATGTCGGAATTATGCTTGGTTTGTGTTTTTGTTGTGATTTAGGACCAAAATGTGAAAAGGGAAGAAAACACGGGTTTTCACGGGCTTTTATCGAAGAAAAAGACAAAAGAATAAGTCAAAAGATCAAGAGTGCAAAAAGAACGGAAGTCCAAGGCCTATTCTAAAGATTTATCGAAGAAAAAGTCTCAAGACGGAAGTTTAACGAAGTCGAAGAACCAAGTCTACTTAATGAAGAAATTAGAAGACGAGTTCATTTTATTTATCGACAAATCCCGAGACAAATCGAGAATGACGAGTTTATTGTCAAAGACGAAAGACGAGAAAGAAAGAAAGAAAGAACGAAGCTTCCAACCAACCATACACTCCACTCCTATAAATACCCTCCTAATGGCACATTAGGTGGTGTTAGCTAATTAACAACTAGCTCTCCACTTTATTTTTATAGCACTTTTCATATTGTCATTTACTTTAATTGTCTTTCTTTTCAAGTAATCCATGTAAGTTTTTACTCTTTAATCTTGTCTTTAATCTTAATCTTTTATTTTCAAGCTTTTTAATCATCTCCTTCTACCTTTCTTCTTTGCTTAATCTTAATCTTTTTCATCATCTTTGTTCGGGTTGATTTCATGTTCTTAATCTTCATTTATTTCGTCATCTTTTTATATAAACTTCTTAGCTTTTTGCGTTTCTTGGTTCGTGTTTAAAAAGTTTTACAAGTTATATCTTTGATCTAGGATTCTTGTTTAGCTTATTGGTGTTTTTGTTAGCTTATTATCCCTTAAAAGTTGCGAAAAGAGTGCCCAAATTCGTCCTTTTACGAGTTCTCCTTTTTTAGGAAAATTTGATTCAATTTAGCAATTTTTGTGTATTGCGACATTGAACTTTTTTTGTGAATTGCGACATTGAACTTTTTTATGAATTGCGACACTGAACTTTTTTATGAATTGCGACATTGAACTTTTTTTGTGTATTGCGACATTGAATCATTTTGTGTATTGCGACATTGAATCATTTTGTGTATTGCGACATTGAATCATTTTGTGTATTGTGACATTGTGGCTTTTTCACTATTGCGAAGTCTTGGTTTTTCACATTGCGAAATCTTACCTTTTCAGGCATTGCGAAATCATTGATTTCGCATTATTACAAAATCTTTGTCATTTCAAGATTGCGAAATTATACTTCTTATTGCGAAATTATTCCAGATTTTCTTTAAATTGCGAAATCTTTGTTTGGAATTGCGAAATTAATTATTTTAATTGCGAAATTAATTCAAAAAATATTTATATTGCGGAATTAATTAGTTTTAACTCCTAAGTATTTTCAAATTTAATTTTTCCCGCCAATTTCTTTAAGTTTCGTTTTACTTATTTGTTTAATTTTACGTAAACTTTATTTTAACTTGTCATTTCTTAGTTTAATTTTAAACGTGTTATATATTATAGTTTTCATTTCTTTACGTTTTAATTTCTCGTCACTTATTTTTAAGAGTCTTTATTTTTAGTTTAATCTTTCCTCGCTTTATTTTTATTTTAATTACTCAACGACACCCTTTTATTTTATCCACCAAAGACGACTGAGTTGCACTTTCAACTGGTAATCAATTCGAAAAGACTGGAACAACGAACTTTCATACGAGAAAATCTCTTGTATCAAAATGTATTATGAGAGAGGATCACTGTTCCTAGGGGAACGTGATTTCCCTCTATTATTAAAGATACAATACAATTTGTAGATCGATTACCAAATGCTTTTGCATTGACGAAACAACATGTTTTTGGCATTTTCAAGATGTTTTGTACCACACAAGATTAAAATAAGGAATATAAAAAATTAAACATTTTCCATTCATGCATTTCATCAGATAGTTCGAGATCACCACATAAGATTAAACTTTCTCTAAAACTCACTCATGTGAGCATGAGCAAAAGAAGTGTAGAACAACACTATACATGGAAAACATATTAAAAGAAAAAACTAACCTTGATTTAAAGTTTCATGTATCCCCTTAGTCATTCTCAGAAAGATGAGCTAAAAAATAGGTAAAAACATAATAAAATTATTAGGATAATTGTAATAATCTTACTTTAGAATTCATAGAAAGTGTAAATAGCATTACGTAAAATAAGAAAAGCTATGAATACAAGACTTTTTGCTTTGAAGAATGAAGATGTGATTTGAGTTTCAAATTTAGACCTAGATTTTTAGATAAAGCAATACTTCGAAAATATCAAACATAGAGAGACTCTAAAAAAAGTAAAAAGCAGTACATACTTTGCAGATATGTGTTTTGTTAATATTCGTTCAAAAAACAAAATTAAAAGATAATACAAATACATTTATGACATCATCTTTTTCTCATTGAAGCATTAATACATAGCTTTTTGTGTGTGCTCTTGAAGTGTTGTTCGTACTCGATTCAATCCGAATTGATCACGGTTAATGGTGGAATTATTGGTGTTGGTCACTAAAAGAGGGAGTTTTGGTTGACTAATCTACTTGTAAACATAAAAACTAAATATATACAAATAACTGAGAAATCTAACCTTGATTAACTATGTAAACTAACCTCTGAATTTCTTGAAAATCAACAAGTTCGGAATAACTACATCTTCGGAAAAACAACATAAATTCGGATAAAATGGTAATCTTCGGAATAATTGGGAAATTCAGAACTCTTGAAGTTTTTTGGATAAAAACCTTCTTTTTGGAAAAATAGATATCTTCGGAATAAACGAGTATTTCGGAATAATCGCTATTTTCGGAATATGGGAGATTTTCGGATAAGCCTTTATTTCAGAATAAGTGGATCTTCGGATAATGGGTATTTTCGGATTAAGAGCTATTTCGGAATAACTAGATAAATTCGGAAAAATGGTATTTTCGAAATGAGTTGACCTAATTCAGAGAAATGTAATATTTTCGGAATAAACACATTATTCGGATAAAGAGAGTATTCTAGAAAAAATAGAAAATTTCGGATAAAAGGGTAAGTTTTCGGAATATTGGTATTTTAGAGAAATGACTAATTTAGATAAATGAACAAACTCAGATTAAATGGAAATCTTCGGAATATGGATCTTCAGAATAAAGAGCAATCTTCGGAATTTCAAAACCCCTTTCCGAAGATTTTGAAGAACAGATAAACAAATAACAGCAATATCAAAACTAACGAAATAAGCTACGAATAAGCACAAATCAAATAAGCAATTAACCAAAACTTTAACCAAATAAATTTTGAGAAAAATTAAATAAGCCATAAATTAAAAACTACAAAAACACTAAATAATCAAAACAATTAAAATCAAAACTATTAATCTATTAAATCAACTTAATCAAAAATAAACCAAACACTAATAAAGCAACAATCACAATGAGCTCAAAACATCCACCACATCAAAACTATAAGATCAATCACATGAATAAATCAATCACATAATCAAATAGATAAAATCAACTACATGATTAATTAAATCACCACAAGATTAAGAAAGGAAGAATGAGAATTTATTAAAAAGCTTGATTATATTAAAGATTAAGATCAAAGATTACAAGATGAAGGTTTGATAAGCTTGAGAGGAAAACTAGAGAGAAGAAAAATAAAAAACACATAATTCCCTACTAAAATTAAAGACTAAAAATTAACTAACTCCCTAATGACTATTTTCTAAACTATATATAAGGGAAGGAGTAGGTGCTTGTTTCTTCCTATTTTCTTTTTTTCTTTCTCGTCTTTTAAATAACTTGCTTTCTCGACTTTGTCTCGGGATTAGTCGAATGATAACTTGAACTTGTCTTCTAATTTTCTTCTTTTAGTAGACTTGGTTCTACGACTTTGTTAAACTTCCGTCTTTAAACTTTTTCTTCGATAAATCTTCAGAATAGGCCTTTGACTTCCGTTCTTCTTGCACTTTTGATCTTTTGACTTCGTCTTTTGTCTTTTTCTTCGATAAAAGCCCGTGATAGCCCGTGTTTTCTTCCTTTTTCATCTTTTGGTCCTAAAACCCAATAAAAACACAAACCACGCATAATTCTGACTTTTACGACATAAAATACACGTTTTGGTCTTGTTATTATTGGAAATAAGTGGTAAAAAAGATAAGTGTTTTCACACTTATTAAATCCCCTACACTTGACCATTGCAATGCCCTCATGCAATGTATTAATTTCAAAGCATGGTTTACATTTTTCATCATAATTAACCCATCTTGGCCTTTATTAAATCTAAATATTAAGAAAACATAAAAAGATAGAAAATTGAAAATTATTTAAAGGAAGAAATAGTAAAGTAATCTAAGACTTACATTAGGGCTTTGGTATGTCATGAATGTTTATCACCCTCAAGTTTCACGTTCCCCACACCAAGCTCATAAATGAGATCATTGTTATTATAAGTTAGTAAACTAACACAAACTCATGTGGCCCAATTATTCACTTAGACTCCCTTATTCCTAGGTGTATCTCTTATATTTTATGACTGTCTTTAATGATCACGAGGATGCATTGTTTGACTTATTTTGATAGTTTATTTAGGCCGAAAATAAAGTAGGACGATTTAATAAATAGTTAGCTAAAGGACAAAATCTTTTAAAACTGCTTCTCGGGACCTCATAAAGTTCATATCTTGGCATAACTCGCTTCACGATTTGAGACCTTTCTCGGACCGATATTTGGCAGTGACTTCATACTTCGAATCTTTGAGAGACGTTCTTGAAATTATGGTCTTCTCTTCATAATAGGAATTTCTTCACTTGAAGTTTTTGAGAGATTCTTCATACTTGGACCACAACTTCTTCATTTTTCTCCAATCTTTATTTTGGATTTTGATGTACAACGATCCGCCTCCTTTTAGGAATTGGATCTATTTATCCTCATACCTTGCTAGGGTCTTTTCGGATAGACTTTTCCATGATCTTTAGGAGAGTATTTGATTTTCGTCGTGTGTCTCGATCCTTCATATTGATTTTTGATAAATGATTCTTCACATCACTTGGGATCTTTAGCAACAAAATGTAGCCCTCATGCCTTGTTAGGGCCTTTTCGGACTCGCCAAACTTCGCATCCCGCTTTAATAAGTTATGCCTTGGCTATGAACTCTAATTAATACCGAGCAACTTTTAAACGATCTTGGGTTAGAAGCTAAGTAACTTTTCAAATCGTACAACCTTATTTATTGCAGTTAAATTTATTAACAAACGATGGGAGAAAAAGCTTATAATTAACTCATATAAATTCATGAAAGAATACAAAACTTATAACTGACTCTATCATCTCTCGTTCTCCACAATTTAAAATCTCAAGGAATGAGACTCATGGATGCTTAGCCTATTAAATCAAAGTTTCGGGTTTTCAAGTCATCTATAGGATCTTGCAACTTCTTAGACTTTTTCAAGTTTTAGAATTCTCATTTTAAAGTTCCCTTGATAAATGACTTTCTAGGATCAATTATAGGAACTTGCGAAAAGTTCTTGTTCTTAACCCGTAAGGATTAAGACTTTCGCGTTTTAAAGTTCCCTATATAAAAGCCTAGCAAAACTTAACTTAAACACGTTAAGGATACTAGCTAGAGTAAACTTAGATAAGTAAACTCGGGTTGAGTCAAAAGATTCATGACGGGCCTAATATATCAACAATAGAGGTGGCAAATCTTGCCCATTTTGATACATATGGGCACTTTTTGCCCATTTTCAAAAAAGGATGGGGCACTTTTTGCCCATTCTTTATAATGAATGGGCTAAACGGGCGCATATGTAAGAAACTAAATGGGATTAACGGGCGCACTTGTAAAATACAAATTAGTATACTCGACGAATATTTTTTATTAAATTTTTTATCCCGACTTTCAAACAAGTATTTTTATTTTTTATTTGTAGGTTTTTATATGTTTTTTCCCCTTTTTAGCTTGCGCCCGTTTAGCCCGCCCGTTTTGCCCGCCCATTTCGCCCGTGCCCGTTTAGCCCGCGCCCGTTTAGCCCGCCGCCCGTTTAGCCCGTTGCCCGTTTAGCCCGCCGCCCATGCCCGCCCGCCCGCCCATTTTGCCACCTCTAATCAACAACATCTAAACTCACTAAAATCATTTTATTTAACTTTATTTTTCTCTTTTGACTTTATTTTTGAAATGAAATATATACATACGAAAAGGAAAGAACACAAAAGAGAATAAATGAAAAATACTACTTGGCCAAAATAGATCAAAATTTTGAAAAATGTCGAAAAATCAAATTTTCCAGTTAAAATGAGGACAAATTAATGGAAAAGCCCACTTAACTTCGATAGAAGTCCCCCTACACTTGATATAAACATTGTCCTCAATGTTTAAGCATGTGGGAGTAAACTCCCCTACACTTAGGACATTGTGAACGTTTTTTAAATCTTGCTAAGGAAAGGACAACTATAGTGATTTCAATGTGAACATATAAGATTTGAAATAATGAATCACGACAGTTTAGGATAGAACCGGGAAGACGGGTACACGGGATCACGGGTCGTCAAATATCATCAAAAGTGCTATTTGAAGCTTTAATCCCTGCACATCATAAGAAACAAGACAACAAACCCTATGTTGCTCCCCCTACACTTATTATGAAAACGGGTAAAAAGGATAGATCAACGGGTTGCCTCCCGCGAAGCGCTTGTTTTGTTAACCGAGTAACGAGCCTGACTAGACCCAGACTAATTCAAGGAAAACATGGTGAGGGATGGAATCATCTCATGAGAGATGTCCTCACCAAAGTACAACTTAGCACGTTGGCCATTCACTTTAAACTAGGACCATTTTGTTGAGAAATCTCAATGGTGCCATAAGGGAAGACTTTTGCGACGGTGAATGGATCAGACCAACGGCTCTTAATCTTGCCCGAAAAAATTTCAACCGAGAGTTAAATAGTAAAACTTGATCACCTATGTGAAACTCTCGGTTCTTAATCCTAGAATCATGAAGGAGCTTGGTTTTCTCCTTATAGATCAATGAATTCTCATAAGCTTCATTCCTCAGTTCATTAAGCTCGTTGAGTTGGATCTTCCTAAGATCACCGGCTTTGTTGATATCGAAATTAGCCCACTTCAGGGCCCAATAAGCCTTATGTTCCAACTCAATAGGGAGGTGGCATGCCTTCCCGTACACAAGATGATATGGAGTGAAACCAATAGGTGTCTTATATGTGGTACAGAAAGCCCACAAAGCATCATCTAACTTATCAGCCCATGAGGCACGATGCTCTCCCACAGTTCGCTCTAATATTCTCTTCAATCCGCGGTTAGAAATCTCGGCTTGACCATTTGTTTATGGGTGGTAAGCGGTGGAAAGACGGTGATTGACACCATACTTAGCCATGACTCGAGCAAATTGATCATTGCAAAAATGAGTCCCGCGATCACTGATGATAGCACGAGGAACACCGAATCGAGCAAATAGTTGCTTCAGAAAGTTCACAACCACCCTCACATCATTAGTAGGTAAAGCCTTTGCTTCAACCCATTTAGATACGTAGTCAACGGCTACGAGGATGTACTTGTTCCCTTTGGATGATGGAAATGGCCCCATAAAGTCGATGCCCCATACGTCAAAGATTTCACATTCTTGGATGAGGTTTTGAGGCATCTCATCTTTATGTGTGATATTGCCTTGTCGTTGGCAAGCATCACAATGCTTAACCATTTCGTGTGCATCATGATAAATGGTGGGCCAATAAAATCTAGAGTCGAAAACTTTCTTCGCGGTGTAATTGGGACCAAAGTGACCACCGATGGGTCCTTTATGGCAAGCTTCTAGGATTAATAAAGCTTTCGTCCCATCAACACACCGACTAATGAAAAGATCCGCACATTTTTTGAAAAGGTAAGGGTCGTCCCAAAAATAGTGCTTAATGTCTTTATGAACTTTTTCTTTTGTTGGGACGTTAACCCTTCCATGAGAATTCCACCCGCCAAATAGTTTGCAATGTTTACAAACCATAGGGTTTCATCAAGATTGGAGTTAATAGACATCAAGGCTTCAAGGGGAAAAGAGTCATTAATCTCTTGATTTGGGAGCTCCCCTTGATAAGGATCCTCGAGTCTACTAAGATGATCCGTGGCTAGGTTTTCCGCTCCCTTTTTATCACGAATTTCAATTTTAAATTCTTGTAGGAGCAAAACCCAACGAAGAAGTCTTGGCTTGGAATCTTGTTTGGTTAACAAGTACTTCAACGTGGAACGGTCGGTATAGACAATGGTAGTGGAAAGTACAAGATAGGGGCAGAACTTCTCAAAAGCATACACTACAGCTAAAAGCTCTTATTCGGTAGTGGTATAATGCAATTGAGCCCCCGTCATTGTCTTGCTAGCATAATGTATTGGTTGGAAGTTATTATTCACTCTTTGTCCCAAAACCACTCCAATAGCAAAGTCACTAGCATCACACATCAGTTCAAAAGGTAACTCCCAATTAGGGGTAACCAAGATCGGTGCCTTAGTTAATTTATCCTTAAGAAGATTGAAAGATTCGAGACACTCTTTAAAAAAGATAAAAGGAGTATCTTTTTACAAGAGGTGGGTCATCGGGCGAGCGATCTTAGAAAAATCTTGAATGAATCGACGATAGAAGCCCGCATGACCAAGGAAACTTCTCACATCCTTCACGGTTGAAGGTGGAGGTAATTTAGCAATCACATCGACTTTAGCACGGTCAACTTCAATACCGGCTTTAGAAATTTTATTACCAAGGACAATACCTTCTTTTACCATGAAATGACATTTTTCCCAATTAAGAACGAGACGGGTGTCTTCACATCGTTTGAGCATACGTTCTAAATTGGCAAGGAAAGTAGAGAAAGAATCACCATAGACCGAGAAATCATCCATAAAGACTTCCATAGTTTCTTCAACCATGTCATGGAATATAGCCATCATACACCTTTGGAAAGTCCCGGGAGCATTGCATAAGCCGAAAGGCATTCTTTTGTAAGAAAATGTTCCATAATGACAAGTGAATGTGGTTTTATCTTGGTCTTTTGGATCGATGGGAATTTGAAAATACCCGGAGAAACCGTCTAAGAAGCAATAATAATCATTACCCGCTAAACGCTCGAGCATTTGATCCATGAAAGGAAGAGGGAAATGATCCTTACGAGTGGCATCATTGAGCTTGTGATAGTCTATGCAAACTCGCCAACCCGTGACAAGTCGAGTAGGAATCAACTCGTTGTTTTCATTAGGAACAACGGTTATTCCGCCTTTCTTAGGCACACAATGGACGGGACTAACCCATGGCGAATCCGAAATAGGGTAAATCATTCCGGCATCTAGAAGTTTGATAACTTCTTTCTTGATGACGTCATGAATTTTTGGATTAACCCTTCTTTGGCTTTGGATTGCAGGTTTAAAGTCATCTTCTATGAGAATTTTTTGAGTACAGAATTTAGGATCACTTCCGCGGATATCGGAAATATTCCAAACATTTACTTTCTTATGATTCTTCAGCACGTCGATAAGTCGAGACTTTTCATCCTCTTTCAAGTCCTTTGCAATGATGACGGGTAACTTCTTTTTGTCTTCAAGGAAAACGTATTCGAGATGAGACGGTAAATCCTTAAGCTCTAAATCCGGTGGATTTTCGATGGAAGGCGTAGTCAAATTCGGATCAGCGATTGTAACATCCTTAAGAGAAGGTGGAGAAATATGGTTCTCATTGAGAAGTTTCTCAATGGTACGAATGTCTTCTTCCCAATCGGTGGGAGAATCGTCATATTGTAAGTCCACATTCCCTAAAGTTGCTTCTAATTCTTTCAAAAGGAAATCACTTTCTCCAAGTGGAGTTAGTGAGGGAGCAATAGAGGCAACGGTCTCAACAATGGGTAGAGAAGAGGATCCACTTTTACAAGCGTCTTTGAGTTGCTCTTCACAAGCCTCATCAAGTACGTCAATGAAATTAACGCTCTCGTATTCAGAAGGTTGCTTAGAAAGTTTACCCATTTTAAAAATGATTTTATCGTCACCAACTCTCATGATTAATTCGCCCGCGACTACATCAATGAGAGTGCGACCAGTCCTCAAGAATGGACGTCCAACGATTAATGGAACACGGGGGTCCATCTCATAGTCAACGACAACAAAATCCGCCGGAAAGGTGAATTTGTCGACACCGACAAAGACATCTTCGGCTATCCTCACCGGATAAGCAACCGTACGGTTAGCTAATTCCAATGTCATTCGTGTGGGGACTAGCTCGGGTAGAGATAATTGTTTCCAAACACTTAATGGCATTAAGTTAATACTAGCTCCTAGATCGGCTAGGGCCATACAATTCTCTACCCCGAGGAAGTTGCACGGAATGAGAAAGCGACCCGGATGACCAAGTTTGGTTGGTAATTTCCTTAAGAGAACCGCGGAGCAATTCTCATTAAGTTGGGTCTGAGCGATATCAAGGAGTTTCTCCTTATCACTGAGAAGATATTTAAACATTTTAGCATATTTAGGCATGTGAGCGAGAGCCTCGACAAAGGAGATGTTGAAATTCAATTGTTTAAACATTTTAAGAAAGTTAGAAACTTGAATATCATCCTTGTTCTTCAACTTCTCTTTCCTAAACCTTGAAGGGTAAGGTATATCGGGTTGAGAGGAAGGATTTGGAATGGAATTCTCACTCACATCCTTGGGTGGTGGAGGGATAGAAGTAGAAGGTGGAGGTATCGGTGAAGGGGACTCGTTTTCCTTTGTCACAATCACCGGTGTAGGTGTAGGAATCTCGGGTTCCTTTAAACCTTTTCCACTTCGGGTGGTGATTGCTTTCATCTCCCCTCTTGGATTAGCAACGGTGTTACTCGGAAGAGAACCCGAACCAGAGGCTTGATTACTTGGGAAGAAACTTGCCATCATATCCCTTAAGTCATTCGTTTGACTGCTAAAAGGGTTTCTCATATCGGCTCGAAGATCATTCCCTTGTTTCGCCATATCTCCTTTCAAGTTGATGATTTGACTCTGAAGATTCTTCACCAGCGCGTCATTAGTCCTCATGTAATTTTCAACCTCGTGATTAAATGTGGTGGGTTGGTTGGAAGTAGGAGCATGGTAGGCAGGTGGTTGATTAGTGGGTTGTTGGTAAACTTGATTATTTCCTTGAGGTGTATATGGGTTTCTTTGGGTTGGATATTGAGTAGGAGCTCGAGTTTGGTTTTGATTGTTGTGACTGAAAATGTTTTGGTTTTGAGGAGTAAAACCGGGTGGTGAAAGGAAGTTGTTTGAACGATAACTTAGCAAGTTGCGGTCACCTTGAGGACGAGCTTGATATCCTCCCGTAGAAAAGTTACCGTTAGCCGCAGACACATTTTTCGGATTGTCATGAGTCGAAGGACAATCAGTGTATGAATGAGAACCCCCAAAAATCTCAGAAGAGGTTGCTACAGCTTTAGCTTGTTGAAATTGGTTCGTAGCCATAGTTAAGAAGTTTTTGTTCATCTCAGCTATTTGGCGGGTAAGTTCAGTTATCTCGGGGTTTGATGAAGTAGAAGAAACATTGGCCCTCGGGTTATTTCTTGAAGATGCGGATGAATCCCAATTTTTGTGGTGAATGGTCATGTTCTCTATAAGCTCTCTACACTCCTCAGGTCTTCTCTTCATGAATGTACCACCGGCGGTAGCATTAATCGTATCACGATCACGAAAAGTTAAACCATTGTAGAAAGTATCTGTCAAAGTGACGGGGAGCATGTTATGGTTTGGACAACGGTCGATCAAGACATTTTAACGTTCCCAAGCATAAAAAAGCGACTCATCAGGTTCTTGAGTGAATCCACTGATTTGATTGCGAAGACTAGTGACCATGGATGGTGGAAAGTAGCGCGACAAAATTTTTTGAGTGATGTCATTCCATGTATGAATTGAGTTTTTGGGAAGACGATCAAACCATTTTTCGGCATGGTGGGATAAAGTGTGTGGGAAAAGGTGAAGGCGAAGAAAATCCATGGAAACACCGGGAAATTTCATTCTTTGAGTGACGGTAATGAATTTGTCGAGATGTTTGTTAGCATCATCATCCGGTAATCCGCGAAATGGACAAGCATTTTGAACTTGTTGGATCATGTGATGCTTCAACGAATATTCAGGAGCCGTGATTTACATCAGCGCAATCGGTACTCCATGTCCGTTCATGGTTGGTTGACAAAGCTCCTCCATCGTTCGAAGGTCGGGTGGAGGGACATGGTTGTTGTTGTTGTTATTATTCAAATTGGGGTGAGGTGGGTTGTTATTATTATTATACACACTAGTCATGTCTAAGTCTCTAAGAGTCTCGGGCTCAGAATAAGACGTAGATCGAGTACGCATACACTAAAAGTAAATAAAATATTTTTGTTTTTTTTCTCTTTTTTATTGTTTTTGGATTTTTGAAATTTTTAGATTTTTTTAGGATTTTTTTGAAATTTTTTTTTGTGTTTGAAAATAACGTTCCCAAAAGAACGGATCCTAAAATCCAATTTTTCTCACTAAAAACCGTTAATCTTTACGAAAAGAGCCGACAGCGGCGCCATTTAATACATAGCTTTTTGTGTGTGCTCTTGAAGTGTTGTTCGTACTCGATTCAATCCGAATTGATCACGGTTAATGGTGAAATTATTGGTGTCGGTCACTAAAAGGGGGAGCTTTGGTTGACTAATCTACTTGTAAACATAAAAACTAAATATATAAAAATAACTGAGAAATCTAACATTGATTAACTGTGTAAACTGACCTCTGAATTTCTGGAAAATCAACAAGTTCGTAATAACTACATCTTCGGAAAAACAGCATAAATTCGGGGAAAATGGTAATCTTCGGAATAATTGGGAAATTCAGAACTCTTGAAGTTTTTCGGATAAAAACCTTCTTTTTGGAAAAATAGATATCTTCAGAATAAACGAGTATTTCGGAATAATCGCTATTTTCGGAATATGGGAGATTTTTGGATAAGCCTTTATTTTAGAATAAGTGGATCTTCGGATAATGGGTATTTTCGGATTAACAGCTATTTCAGAATAACTAGATAACTTCGAAAAATGGTATTTTCGGAATGAGTTGACCTAATTTAGAGAAATGTAATATTTTCGGAATAAACACATTATTCGGATAAAGAGAGTATTCTCGGAAAAATAGAAAATTTCGGATAAAAGGGTAAGTTTTCGGAATAATTGGTATTTCAGAGAAATGACTAATTCAGATAAATGAACGAATTTAGATTAAATGGAAATCTTCGGAATATGGATCTTCGGAAAAAAGAGCAATCTTCGGAATTTCAAAACCCCTTTCCGAAGATTTTGAAGAACAGATAAACAGATAACAACAATATCAAAACTAACGAAATAAGCTACGAATAAGCACAAATCAAATAAGCAATTAACCAAAACTTTAACCAAATAAATTTTGAGAAAAATTGAATAAGCCACAAATTAAAAACTACAAAAACACTAAATAATAAAAACATTTAAAATCAACTTTTAATCAAAACTATTAATCTATTAAATCAACTTAATAAAAAAATAAATCAAACACTAATAAATCAACAATCACAATGAGCTCAAAACATCCACCATATCAAAACTATAAGATCAATCACATGAATAAATCAATCACATAATCAAATAGATAAAATAAACTACATAATTAATTAAATCACCACAAGATTAAGAAAGAAAGAATGAGAATTTATTAAAAAGATTGATTATATTAAAGATTAAGATCAAAGATTACAAGATGAAGGTTTGATAAGCTTGAAAGGAAAACTAGAGAGGAGAAAAATAAAACACACTTAATTCCCTGCTAAAATTAAAGACTAAAAATTAACTAACTCCCTAATGACTATTTTCTAAACTATATATATGGGAAGGAGTAGGTGCTTGTTTCTTCCTCTTTTCTTCTTTTCTTTCTCGTCTTTTAAATAACTTGCTTTCTCGCCTTTGTCTCGGGATTAGTCCAATGATAACTTGAACTTGTCTTCTAATTTTCTTCTTTTAGTAGACTTGGTTCTTTGACTTTGTTAAACTTCCGTCTTTAGACTTTTTCTTCGATAGATCTTCAGAATAGGCCTTTGACTTCCGTTCTTCTTGCACTTTTGATCTTTTGACTTCATCTTTTGTCTTTTTCTTCGATAAAAGCCCGTGATAGCCCGTGTTTTCTTCATTTTTCATCTTTTGGTCCTAAAACACAATAAAAACACAAACCACGCATAATTCCGACTTTTACGACATAAAATACACGTTTTGGTCTTGTTATTATTGGAAATAAGTGTTAAAAGGATAAGTGTTTTCACACTTATTAAGCATCCTACTGCTTGACACGTAACCAAAAAGCTAATTTCATGACATATGTAAAAACTGATTTTTAATAGAATGTATAGATATGACTCATTATTAGGGGTATGATTCGGTCGAGTTGGGTCAATTTGGTTCAGAGTAACTCTGGTTGAGACTAAAAATTTCATACTCGAGCCCGAATCTAATTAGAACTCGGGTCTATATTCAGGTTCGAATTAATTTTAGTCAGGTCAATTCAGGTTCAGTCAAACTGAATATAAGTAAAAAGTATAAAAAGTGACTTAATAAGTATATATTTTGACAACATGCAATTTGTAAAAGTGAATAGTAAAAAAACAATGTTAGGTACTTTAAAAAGCTAAAAGTGACTGGGTTGGAGCAAATTTCATTCATTCGTAACACTTAAAATTTATATAAAACTATATAGTATATACTCTTTTGTGCAATTTTAATTTAAAACAATTTTAATTAAAAACCATATAATTTAAATCAAGGTTTTAAAAATAACAACTTTTAATAATACTATTTCTTAATATACAAGTTTATATAAATACAAAACAAACTCATTAAACATTGCTACTACGTTTTAAATAATATTATTTCTTATTGATATTTAAAAATGTTAACGCTAATATTTAACTAAAAAATTATAAACAAAACAACAAATGAAACAATTTGTAACACCCCATTTTGGTAAATAGAATGTCACGCGTGATTATGGCGTGTCATCAAATCATACAAGGATAAATGTATAAAACATCACATGACCATAAAGGAAATACCAGAAACAAACATCGGTACCCCAAAAGTAGAACTCATCACACACAAACATAAGTACTGTAAATAAAAAGAACTAAATAATGTCCATAGAAATGAGTATCAAAAGTATGAGGAAATGCATAAAGTAATGAAGCCTAGGAAGCTTCCAATCCATATGCACGTACGCTTAAAGTCTACGAGCGTCCTTGAGTACCTGCCGTTTTGGGAACATGAAAGGAAAAACGGCTGAGCATAACGCTCAGTGCACGGATATACAAGTATAGCATGAATAATATAAGCATATAAGCATATAGCAGCGGAAATGTCTAAGTCCTGGAAAACGTGGTATAACTTAGTAAAACTGGTTTTATAGTTTAAAAAGCCTTATGTTTATCTTATAAAAACTGTTTAACATGTTAACCATTAAGCCAATATAGGTCATGAAATATCAACGTGCATGAATACTTGGAGGGGTGACCTCGTCATGCAATTAGAGGGGTTGCCTCTAATTAATATAAATTTGGGTAGGAGGGATCAGCTCCTTGTGAAGGATGCAAGGCACACACCACATTCACCTGAATAATCTGTAAAAACATGTAACCTAGGATGCACCCATACGCCCCACATGATAATAATAATATGGCCAAAAGCTGAAGGGATGCTACGAGCTATCACTCCGCCATGGTGAAGTCATAACACTAGTGCCGACAGTGTTATGGTTATGGTACCTCCATAACTAGGTGAAACTAGTCATGCATGTATATGGCTTTCGGTATCTAATTAAACATAAGCAATTCAAAAACATATAAAACATATATTGGGAAAACAGTTGGCTGCATACGGGAAATCCTAATAAGGAAAGAATGTCCATACTAAAAGGACAGAGAATCCGTACCTTGTGTCCAGTGAACGAAGAAGACGAACGGAAGAGAGTCCTACTTCGATACCACTAATGCTACATAAATAATACACATGTATAAGTATTCTGATTACTGTATACATAACTGGTTTTATATCATGTCTTAGCTTGTTTTATATGTTCATGTCATGTTTCATTGATTTTAACGTTATGCTGTGTTTATCATGTATTTTGTCTATTCTAATTAAGTATTACTTGTATTTCTTGTATTATTATACTTGTCGTTTAATAATAAGTAACTTTCTAAACATAGCATGTTTCCTAAAATAGAAAGTTTCTAAAAATAGAAAGTTTCCAAAAATAGATTTACTGCTTAAAATAGATAAGTTTCTAAAAATAGAAAGTTTCCATAAATACATTAGCTGCCTTAATTAAATAAGTTTCTAAAAATAGAAAGTTTCCATAATTAGAAATAAGCTGGATTATTAAGCTAATAATATAAGCTTAAGTGTTTACTGATTAATATTCTAAGTCATGTGATTAAATAGTATAGTTTATTGATTATTACATGTAAATTAAATAACTATAAGTTAAAGTATTTAAATAAATATAATCATGATTTAATTAAATTAAGTGTATAAAATACTTAGGTTAAAACGTGTACTAATATTTATATTAATATAACCTAAGTCATGTAAATTAATTAATTATAACGCATGTTTAATAATTAATTAATTATATAGTCTAATTAAATAATAAGTACTTAGGTTAAAATCCATGTATTATTCATAATAATAATAACCTAAGTCTTGTTGTAATTTAATTAATTATGTAACATGTTTAATTAATTTAATTAACCTTGTAAAAATTAGTCTTGTAAAAAAAATAATTAACTTGTAAAATTAATTAAGTCGTGAACCGTGTTTTAATTTACTAAGCGTGTTGTGAACCGTACCCGTAAACTCGTGAACCGGACCCATGAACTGGACCCGTGAACCGGCCAAACAACGCACCCTTAATAGTGGCAAACCGGCTTGGCCGGTTGCCACTGTTTGCAAAATAGCCATCGGCCAACGTCGGCGGTTCCCTTGGTCATGGCTAGCCGCCGGCTAGCAAAAGTTCCCACCGGCAGTTAGCCGGTGGTTCCCCATGCTGCCGTGGCTGGTGTTCCCCCTGCTTTCCATATTTAGCCACCGGCTTAAGCCGATGGTGTTTCCTCCTCAATTTTAATGCCGTTTATCATTCCGGACTTCCTGCTAAGTGCATCTGCCACTACATTCGCCTTGCCGGGATGATACTACAGATTAATGTCATAATCCTTCAACAGCTCTAACCATCTCCTCTGTCTCATGTTCAATTCACGTTGAGTGAAGATATACTTCAAACTCTTGTGGTCCGTGAAAATGTCGCATGATTCTCCATATAAGTAGTGCCTCCATATCTTCAATGCAAACACGACTGCTGCAAGTTCCAAGTCATGCGTAGGGTAATTTTCCCCATAAGGCTTAAGCTGTCGTGAAGCGTACGCGATCACTTTCCCATGTTGCATGAGAAAACAGCCAAGTCCCTTCCCTGATGCATCACTATAGATCTGAAATCCACCTGTACCAGATGGGAGAGTAAGAATCAATGCAGATACTAACTTCTGCTTTAGGTCTTCAAATCTCTTCTCTCTTTCTTCAGTCCAGACGAATTTCTCCCCTTTCCGCATCAGTTTGGTCAATGGTAGTGCTAAACGGGAAAAGTTCTCCACGAACCTACGGTAGTAACCAGCTAAGCCTAGGAAACTGCGGACTTCAGTCGCTGATGTCGGTCTTGGCCACTTGGTAATAGCCTCAACCTTTGTTGGATCCATAGTGATTCCTTCTGCTGATACAATGTGACCTAAGAACGCCACCTTGTCTAACCAAAACTCACACTTGGAGAATTTAGCATACAGCTGCTTCTGGCGAAGAATCTCTAATATTGTACGAAGAGGGTCTTCGTGTTACTCCTTGGACTTAGAGAATATCAGAATGTCGTCAATGAAAACAATGACGAACTTGTCCAGAAATTCATAGAAGATTTTGTTCATTAATTCCATGAACACTGTTGGAGCATTGGTAAGGCCAAATGGCATGACTTCAAATTCGTAGTGGCCATAGCGTGTACGGAAAGCAGTCTTAGCGATGTCCTGCTCTTTAACCCGTAGTTGATGATAGCCTGACCTTAGATCAATCTTGGAGAAATGTTTGGCCCCTTGGAGTTGGTCAAACAGATCGTCTATGTGTGGTAGAGGATACCTATTCCTGATGGTAATCTTGTTGAGCTCGCGATATTCTATGCAAAGACGCATATTGTCGTCCTACTTCTTAACGAATAAAACCAGTGCGCCCCATGGAGATGTGCTCGGTCGAATGAAGCTTCGTTCTAGAAGTTCTTGCAATTAATCCTTCAGCTCCTTCAACTCTATGGGATGTAACACCAGAGAATTTTCTGTACTATTAAATAATAATAAATTATATTAATTATTATTCGAAATTCATTTTTGAGCACTACCAAACTTATTGGATTCAAAATCAGAATATATTATGACTAAATCTGAAAAATTGCGCAGTTTGCTTACGGACATGATAAAAATTAAATTAATATTTAATTTTCACGAGATATTTAATAAATAGATCTATTAAATTAGTTGATGCTTTTGACTCAATAATGTTTGCTAAAAACAAGAAATCTTTAGGTTAAAGACCGTCTTACTTTAAAACGAAGCTTGACCGGGGTACCTAATAGATAATTAACATTTTAAAAGAGTTTACGAAATATTCTTGAAAAATAGTCAAGTGAATAGTCAGTTCTAATGGAAAATTCTATTTTAAAAACAATGGAGTAACTTTCGTGTCGTGAATCGAATTTTATCAATCCCGATCGAGCCCGAGTCACGTTTAAACAAGATAAAATACACTTTATTAGTTATTTACATTTTGAACCCTCAAGTAAATACAACTTTCCATTTACTTTTAAAAACTTTTATTTATATTATATAAATACTAAATTAATATATTTTCTCATCACTTCCATCTTTATAAAAACACACACAACCCTAAGTTATAAAACTCTCTCTCCCCTCAAAGTTTTCCGGCGACTGTAACCCTAATCCGGCCTACGGAGTCCGGCGCCGCCATTTTTCCGGCGAACACCAAAAAGCCTTTTTTTCGCCCGAACTACCCGATCTGTAAGATTAAACCACCGGTCTATTACTTTTGGCCACCTAAACTAACACCGCTACCACAGCCATCGCATGGCCGTCCCCACCACTCCATTATCATCATCATCTCCGGCCACCACCACTGTTCGCTTACACCACCACCACAACCAAGTAGTAACCACAACCACCATCACCAGCCGCTATTCGCCACTCCACCGCCATGATCTAACACCAGATCTGCCACTATCTTGGTCTTCACTGGTCAACCACAACCACGACCATCCACCACCATCCCGGGTTACCGCCGCTGTTCAAAACCACCACTACTCACCGTCGCAGCCCTATCTTCAACACCATCACCTAATCGTCACCACCACTGAATCCAATACCATGACGCCACCACCTCCACCCTTGTGTCATCTCGCTGCCATCATCACTACCTCTCCCTACCTATAAAACTGCCACCATCACAGTGGTCTTCCACCACTGTTCGCTGCTGTCAACACCACGGTTATTCAGAGTCGTGGTACGGCCACGTTTATCACCAGCCGTATAGAGGTGTTCATGGTTGTCGTGTGTTTGCTGTTTGTTTGTGGTTATGTTCGAGTTACATCAGCCCCGAAGAGGTGTTCGTTTGTTGCTTGTATACCACCGAGACCACCACAAAGTGGTGCTCGTGTGTGTCATCTCCGCAGCCACAACCGCACAAAAGGTGGTGCCGGCTCGTGACTATATTGGTTATAGTTATTGATATTTTGTTGAAATGTTGTCTACAAATGATATTATGTTCGCTTTTGTGATTTGATGACCGTTAGTGTCGTTTGGTTCGGTTTAACAGCCGCTAAGGGAGTTAGTTATGAGGTTGGAATACGTCAATGGGGCGTTTGGTGTTGTGATTAATGAATGGTTGAAAGTGTTGATTACCGAAAGTGATAATATTGAAAGTGTGTTATTTACTCGATTATTGGTATTTACTCGACAACAATTAATTTGATATAATGAAAATATGTCGATATTTGAAACACAAATTGATTGTGAAAGTGGAAATATTATATTTTGTGATTATGGAAAACGTTATATAAACGAATAGGTCATGCCGAAAATTTTATAAATCTAAAATTTATTAGTTTTCTTAAAAAATTTCTAGAAACTAAAACGCTTTTGAAAATATTATATGGATGATTAAAGAACTGACGATTTATAAAATATTATTTTATGAAATCGTAATTATTGTGTATCCTTTTGAAACTTAAAATGTGTGTCCCCTTTTATAAAACGGTCTTTATTAAATTAATTGTTGATTCTGAGAATGTGTCGAATAATATTGGTTTTATTTATTTTCTTGTTTATAAAATAGTTGCAAGGTATTATAACTTTGACTATTTATTTCTTGTGATTGTCATTTTTCTTGAGTCTAGTACATGTCGTCTGTCATGTACATTCTGAGTTATTCATTCGTTGTCTGTTCTTGTTATATAATTCAAGCTATGATATATACATGTTCCGTTCTTTCGTGTGTAATATATACTAGGAGTATATATTACATACATGGTGGTGTCTTCCGCTACACCTTACCGAAACCAATCACTGAACCTATTACTGAATCGATTACGGAACGATTTCGATATGGGATTTAAACGGTTTATGAAGCGATGGTATTGAAGAAACCTTTCAATGGCAAAGCTTGGATGCATTGATTTGGGATGCTGGGAGATAATCGATAAGATAAACGACAACTTCTGGTGCTGAGCCGTTTTGGTTTACGCTACGCAACTCTTGGTTTCGCATATCTACTAATTGCTCTACAACATCCATGTGAGTTCATACCCCCTCTTTCTCTTTTCAAATCGCTTTATAAATGCTTTGAATCTCTTTGGGGGAGATACATGCTTGTCGATGTCAAATACGTGTTTGTGCATTTCAATGATTTTTGCGATTTATATGTCTATTCTTTACAAGTATTATTGTGATACATATGCGTTGATATCTTTTCGAAGATTGTTTATATTACGTACGTGCTTGTACTTTTGAGGTATGTTTACGTGACATATGAGTTTACACTTTACAATTTGTTTATGATTTATACTTGTGAATATCTGAGCTATCCCATATCTCTTGTTAAACTGCTCTGAATGTTAAATACTGTGAAATGAAATAACCGCTTGTGCTTGCTTGTGGACGCAATAAAACTGATTTTTGTGAACGCTTAGTGAACTTCGTTTATGATTAGCCTAAGTTGTGTTAGCCATAGTCCCCACTATCATGAATCGTTAATTACTCTGCCGGAGTAAGCTCTTATGTTATGGATAGATCTATTGAGGCTTGACAACCTCCACTCGGGCATTCTGACGCCAGACGGGTGTATATCATTTGTGTGAACTTGGGTAGTCTTGGCTAGACTCCCACTTGGGGAAACTTATATGTACATTGTGGTGTACGTACTGGATCATTAGTTTCGATATCATGAGCTTAGCGCTATCATAAACACTGAAACACCCGATTTATCCTACACTTGGAACTATATCTCCTATAGTTGCCTTAGGTACTTGAACTGAACTTTTGCGATCCATCTTGCTATGAATCTTGAATGTGAATGCTGACTTTGATCTTGCTATGAATCTTTAATGTGAATCCCGACTTTGATCTTGCTATGAATATTGATATGAATCTTGACTACGATCATGTAGTGATCTGATATGAATCTTAACTACGATATTGATATGAATCTTGACTGCGATCATGTAGTGATCTGATATGAATTTTAACTATGATATCGACATGAATCTTGATTATAGTAATGAAATGCTCTTGACAAGAATTTATTATGTGGTTCTGACATGATTCCTGCATGAGATATGATAGGATTATTGTACGTGGTTTGATCTAATCCTTAGGTGTGGTATTGACGTGATTCATGCATGTGGTTTTTATATGACACTTATATGATGGTTTGAAATGATGTTTGCATGCTGGTTTGATATGATTCTTGTGTGCTAGTTTGACATGATGTTTATATGCTGGTTTGATATGATACTTATATGCTGGTTTGGTATGATGCTCATATGCTTATTGCCATAGTTCTAATATGTGATCTCGATTGTGATATTGACATGAACCGATAACATGACATTGTTATGTATGTTGACCGTGACTGCTGAACTGAACTGGGGTGTGAATGAGTTCATGAACCTAAAAACCAAACTGAAATGAACTGTGAGCATGAACGACAACTTGTGTATGAACTGAAGTTTTTGTGTTAACTGTTATGCTAGTTCTAAACTTTGATTTATGACCGAACTTTGTTACAATGTCTCTTTATTGTGAAACTCTGGATTCGTGAACGTTTTTGCGACACTACTTTAATTAGTTGTCCTTGTAGACTTTTAAAGTGTCTTAAACATATTAATAAAACTTATGAACTCGCCAACCTTTGTGTTGACACTTTTAAGCATGTATTCTCAGGTACTTGACTGAATGATTATTTGGAGTCAACATTGTGATATTTGGCATAGAGGTCATTCTCTCGGATCGAGACTCGGATAATCATGACGTAACAGGCCCCAATACTCGTGGGCTTCCGCTGGGCCAATATGGGGGTGTTACAGATTGGTATCAGAGCCTTGGTTATAGAGAACTAGGTGTTATTGTATAGGCGTAGACTATAACCGATGCTCTCTTGTGTTTTAGCATGTCATTATGCTTATTCTTCTTATATATGAATACGTGCTTTAGATAATACGATTACTTATTGTTAAACATGGGTTCACATGAACACGGGTAAAAGATCCGGAGGTCGGGGAGGATAGAAGTGTTGTTTAGCCATGGTAGAGAGAGAAACAAGTAAGAATAAATGTGTGTTTATTCTAGTGAGAGAAAGACAAGAAGGAAATGATAAGCCTCACCCCTCCATGGAAGTATGGAGGGGTTTATATAGCCCGGGACTTTGACTTTACATATGACAATATTAGTCCCTGCAAGTCCCGGCTATGAAACTAATGTAATTCCGTTAGTCGCACACATTTTAAGGCTAACACTTATCCGCTGCTATATGAAAACTTTTCATGCATATTTGCAATCTCTCGTTTCGCTATTATATGAATGTTTACTTTACATGTTGTGATTGCTTCCTGCAATGCCATATGAATATTCGATCTGCATGTTTGTTATTACCTTATGCGTTGCTCATATAGTAATATACCATATATTTCGTTAATTTTATTTTTGCATTGTTTAGATCTATGCATGTATGTCACTTATCATGTGTATTCTTGAAAATGAAGGAAGTAAATTATTTTTCTACATGGTATTTTTAGACCTATACATTTTTATGTGGATCTACTAAATCTATATATTTTAAAAACATAAATATAGTTTTTTTCTATAAAAATATATGTTGTTGCATTTATAGAATCTTCGAATATAAATGTGTTATTGGTGAATTATTGGTGTTTATTAGTTTTGGGTACAAACTAGTAGTGTTACTATAACTAGGTGCGTTTAAAAGCGGTCAAAATGTATTTTTACAAAAGTTATGCATTCTGTCCGAATTTGATATTGAGCTTAAAGGGTTGTAAATATTGTTTCGACACTAGGCTAGTACAAGATTATGAAAATATAAGTTAATATCATCATTTTGATATATTATAAGCTAAAATCGGATTTAAAATGAGCAAGATATGGTCGTTTGAATTTTGTTGTCGGAAACCTTAATTTTTACGAAAACTTAAAATGCGTTTGCTGTCTATAATTTAAAATTGGTCGAAATGACGTTTTCGAGATAAACAAAATTATTTTGAGTGTCGAAATGAGTATAAAATGTTGTATATGATTGTTGGAAACGTTTTGAAAATGATAAGAGCACGTGTTGAGAATATTTGATGATTGTGACCACTTGGACGCGGTGAATGACAATTTTGCGTAAGAAGTGATTTATTGGTTGATCGTGATTTGAAAAGGTGTTGAAAATATGGGAACTTAGATTGTGATTTGGGTACTTACTAAAAATGGCAAATTTTGAAATGGCGTCGAAAGGCTGTCGAATTTTCCGTAAAAAGTGTGTTGCGAAATTTACTAAATTAAATTCTGGTAAACTACAATTTACGTCGAAAGACTTTTGAAATCCCGCCAAGTTGAAAATGAACACTCTTGCCTAAGTATAAGATACTAATATTAACTATATGATTTCGACGAGTCATATTTTATCTATAAAACTAAGCACATGATTGGCGAGTGACATACGTGATAGACTTATGTGATTTATTTGTCCGCACCTGAACTATAGTATTGTGTTTAGATTTCTGCTAGTGTTGTTCGCTATTACTTGACCTTACTTGTGCGGATTTAATCTTTGCTTGAGATCTATAATCCATGTCGAACTGCTTCATATGTTTAATGTTTTGGGATGCAATAAATGCTTGATTTACGTGTTTGCTATTACCTTATATACTGCTATGTGACTTCTGCTTACGATTGCTTTATGCATCGTAGATATCATTGCCTTATCTGCTTATGATTGCTTTATACGCTGCAACCTGACTACTTTCGTTACGTAGTTACGATTGTTTTATATATGCATTCGCACTTATTTATGAGTCTTCCTCGGTGATGAGTGAGACTTATGTGATCGACTAGATCTTTTATGATAACTGTTATAATATATCATTATACTATATACGGGTTCCTTGTTTAGTACGTGTTATTACGCACATTATTGCGTGATTGACATTTATTTTCTCCCGCTTATGAATTTGAAATGGAAAGCAACTCATTGACGACTCGTGCGCATGCTTTTGACAATTTCCTCTAATAACGTTTTAGAGATTATAACTATTTTCAATGAGATTGTGTCGCTGATAACTATTATGATATATTATCCCATTGATTACGTTATATGGACGTACACTCCATACATGTCTACACCCTCGTTATCGCAAACGCTTGTTATTGGAGTGTAACTGGTCGACGTCTCGTTTTGATTATCTGATGTAATTTTATGTGATGTCATTTTGATAATTTGCCTGTCTAAATGCTGCGGTGTGACTCCAATCAGGGTACTTATAATCTCATATTTAGATGGAATAGGACGTTTAAATATGGAACATGAGTCTCTTGACGATAAGTTAATTATGGTTTCGTATTGAGATGGTATGAGACGTTTGAGTACGGAAGGTGTAAATAAACTAGTTGTAAACTCTTTTGGTAATATCTATTTTCTTAGATACTTTATCTATTTTGATGGTAAATCTTGTCGAGAATATTGATTAAGATGAGTTATGAGGTCTTTATTGAAATGGATTGGGACGCCTTTACATTTGAATAAAGAAGTTATAAATCGCTTAACCAAAGGTTTATTATTTATATATACATAGATTGGGACGCCTCTATATGTAAATGTGAATTATAAGCAAGTGGCCTTAAGCACTGATGGTGTAGTATTTTTGTATACCCTTTTAGGAAAAAGAGGCAACAAAGTAGTGGTAAGCGTTAAGTGTCGGTTTAGGAAAACCAAGCACTTATGACCCTTAAGAAAGGTGAGTTCGTTCTCTCGAGGAGGCACGTGTGTTGTGTAATGAATGATTTTGATTGATGATTTTATTAAGAAGAAAAGAGAAGAGAAAATGACGAAGACGTAAAAATAAAAATTAACGAAAACCACTACTAGAAAGTTAAGACGTAGAACCGTAAAAACGACAAAAATTAAAATTTTAACCTAGAAATTCCTAAAAATTACTAAAAATCCACAATAATATTCTAAGAGTTTACAAAAAATCAAAACTTGCTAAAACCTTTTAATTAATTAAATAATTACTTTTAATGCTAATTAAAGCCCTAAAAATCACAATTAATTATTAAAAAGCCCCAAACAAGATTTTATAGTTTGTAAACCTCAAAAATGACCTAATTAAGCTAAAAACTATTTTTAAAAATTTTAAAACCAATTTAAACTATTTTTAATTACTTAAAAACTATTAAAATCTATTAAATCTTAAATTAATTCTAAAAATTAAATGAAAAGCCTAAAAAATATTTGGAAAGTTACAAAGTTCCTAATTTAATGTCTATAACCTAGGAAAAATGAAAAAGGTAGAAAAAACAAACTTTGAATTTTTGGGAATAAAATAATATTAAAATATTCTAAAAATAAAAAGTTTTTAAATTAATTCTGAAAAATTACCAAAAATCCTAAATATTCTAACTAAGATAAAAATGCAAAATAAAGTTCCTAAAACCTTTTTATTAATTTTATATTAAATTTTAAAGTTAATAAAAAACCCTAAAATCAAATAAAATCAAAAATAAGACTTTTTGAAAACTTTATGATATGTAAACCTCACATAACTTAAATAAAACCTAAAAACTATTTTTTTGGATTTTTAAAATGCTATTTGCTATTTTTAATTAACTTTCTAAAAATTAAAATTAAAATAATCCTAATAAATAAATAAATAAAGGGAAAAATCTACTTTTAAAACAGAAAAGTCTAAAATACTAATAAGATCCTAGGAAAATTACTAACTACCAAATAAGATTGATGAATAAGCTGAAATAACCAAAATAAGCTACGGCTTATTTATGAAAAGCCAAAACCAAAACACCTTAAATAACTATTGAAATGAAACATAAACGTAAAAACCCATCTAGATCACTGGTTAACACGTTACTCCTCCAATAGAGAGGTCGCGTGTTCGAGCCCAGGCAAGGTGAGGTTTTTGATTTTTATTTTCTTTTTTTTTTACTTTTAAAACTCAAAACAGTAACCTTGTTAATCACTAAAACTCAAATCCAAATTCAATTTAACCAAGAATTAAACAAAAGAGAACCACAAACGTGCTCAGTTGAGCTTATGAAGAACACAAGGAACTTTGTTTCTTCACTTGTGCAATGACAGGTCAAGAGGGCTTGACTTTGATTCTTTGGTGGATGTTTTGATTGGACAAAGGCACCCCTATACTCTTTGGAGTATATGGAGTCAAGAGCAAGCAGAAAACAAGCAAGTTCAAGCCAAAATTCACACAAAAATCAAGTAAATACCCAAATGAAGGTTGCTGATGTGGTTTACTAGGTCTGGGGGTATATTGCTGAACTAAAATGCACAAACATGGAATTTAAGGTCCCAAATCTTGCATACAAACTCACAACATATCACACAACCAATTCACAATCCTATAAAATCCTATAACCTAGCAGATTATCAAATTTTGAAGGCAAAATCAACAAAATAAGCAGGAACAAGGCAGTTACTGAATTTAAGCTTCTTTTTCAACTTTTTGGCATGCAATGCTTTTTAAACTACCACAAACTGAAAACCAAGTACATATAACACTTAACAAGCACCCAAGTAGTGTTTTTAACCAGGCCTTAACACAATAATCTTATCCAGTTCTTGGTTAATTCCTTAATCCAAACACCCCTTAAAGTGACTGAAAATCAACTTAACAAAGCAAAACGTATCAAAACACAATCAAACTGATTTAAATACTTCTAAACATGCATACTAACTCACAATAAGCATAACCAATCAAATAGAACAACACTTCGCACCCTTCATGCATATTCCACAAAAATCACATAATAAGAAAAATGAAAATGGTAAAAGATTTTTACCTTGAGGGACTTACATCCAAGTCCCTCAGTGACAGCCAAGTCACCTCCTTCAGGCTGGGGCCTGAGCTGAACCTTGGACAACAAAACTCAACAATCCTGCAAATCAAGAACAAACACAAGCCAAATAATACCTTCTGAATTTTTAAACTTTTTTCTTAACCTTGAAACCAAGTAACCAAATAACTTAAACACGTTTTAAGATCAATCTCAATATCAGAAAATCAAAAATCAAAGTCCACTTTCACTTTCTTTGATTCAAATTTTCTGAAATTCAAAACCTATTTTAAAACCTCCAAAAACACAAAGTGTTTATCAATTAAAATGGAACTCAGTTCTTAGCTTTCAAACACACACACACAACTTTTAACACTTATAAAAAGGAATTACACTTGTTTAAATCACAAATACCAAACTTTTATAATATTAAAAAGGAATTACAATGGTGAAAGCTAAAAACTGGAACAAAAGATAATAGAGGCACATACGTCTATATTTATACAAGCAAATGGAAAATACTAGAAGGTAAAACCCTAGTTACTGAAATCTCTAAAATGCCCTTGGTCTTCAATCTTCAAATTGGTCAAATTATGCCATGTGATGAGCCAGCTGTGGAGAGTGATGTTTGTGATGATCTTAGTTGTTGAAATGAACTTGGGGGCCAATGAGTGTGATCCTACCGTTTCTTTTGTCGGGTTTAGGGTTTTGGGTGAAAATGATGTAGCAGGGGAGCATCCCACAAGACACATGGGTGTGTCTTGTGGCGTTTTGTGATGTGGGTTTTGGTGAGGTGGAGTGTAATCATCAATCTGGAGCAATTTATGGAAAAACCCTTTGTTCTTGATCTTGATTGTGACTGGGGATTATTAGGGTTTAAGTGGGGGATTAAGGTCGGTTTAATCCAAAAAGGGAAAAGGTTATTTTAAATTTGTTGTTTGGTGGGAAAAAGGGTAAGTTTGACTGGGGTTTGACCCTGGTTTAATAAATAAACTTGGGTTTGGACGGGTAGGGTTATGGGTTTGGGTAGGTGTTGGGTAAATGGGTGAGTCATGTGACGTGGCAAGTGGTGACTGGTGGTAAGAGTTTGGATGTTTGGCAGTTTAGGTCCCCAAGTTTTCCTCTTCTTTCCACTTTGTAAATAATTCCATCAACGCCTATTTTTCACTTAACAACTTTTGGAAAGTTGTCAAATATGGCACAAAAGGTTTATAAACTTGAAATAAGGGCTTCAAATGCATATTTTGGATTTTCCAAGGGCTGATCTTGTACAATCTTCAAACATGGAGGATCATACTTGTACAAATGACATTTGGAGGGTCATTTGTGACAAGTTCTTCAAAGATGAGGGACCAAAATTGCCAATCTTCAATTCTTCAAGGGTCATTTTGCAAAATTCTAAACTTGGGCCCGATTCATTGTGCGGCTTCGTTTCCCGTGTTTGTTTTTGAATGATTCTTGTGATCTTTTGCCATTTCCTCAATATCCGTACCTAAAAATACACAAGTAACAAACACGAGCATATATTTGGTATATTTGATGATATTTTATGCATTTTAAGCTCGTGTTGGACGATGAGACCATGTATAAAAGCAGTCTCATCACTCCCCCATACTAAACCATTGACGTGCCCTCACGCAATGCTAGAATAAAGTATCGTAGCATCTCTAAAATTCATTTTATTCACTTTATTGAAATGATAAACTAGCTACACTAATACTATTACTATTACTTGTGTTTTAGACATAATGTATGATCTTCATCGCAAAATGGGACGTTTAGGTTCATAGAATAAGAACACGTGAATGCTTCGTTAGAAATAATTTCATCGTCCTCGATTTTCACTCCAATTCCATGCCAAGCGTGCAACGAGATCATTGTCATTATAAGTTAGTAATGCTAACACTACTCATATGCCCTAATCACGTACTTATTCTCCCATTATTCCTAAGTTGTATCTCTTATATTTTATTATGTCTTAATGATCACGAGGATACATCATTGACTTATGCGATAATAGAGATTTAGGTCTAAAAATAGAGTCCTAACGGTGTAACTAAGACCATCAAATCAATAACCCCTCCTAATAGACAACGATGTTAAAAAATTAAGTTGACAAGAAGAATCGATAAACACGGTTTTATAACGGTTTTGAACATGAGACTTATTACCAAGACTTTTATACGCCCCCTAACGGAAGGACCTTATTATCTTTGGTTTACCTCCATCTTTTATTCAACTTCGCCATGAAGCTTTTATTATGACTTCGGTCTTTCCTTGCCTTTTATTATCCGCCTCATCGGTGGTCTTATTATCCAAAGACGTATATCCTCACGCTAAAGCGAATTTTGGATCTTTAAAGCTTCGAAGATTAAGGCTTGATTCACTTTCAATTTTGCATAGATTTTAGGCCTTGTGGGGCTTCAAATTGTTTGCTAGATTTTGGTGAGCACTTGAAATCTTATTATTGGGTGAAGCTTTCGATTATTCGGGTGTCAATACTTCAAAACCGTGACGCTGGCGATACCTTAATGTCTTCCCAATTTAATTACACGGAAGCTACTAGAAAAGACTAGAAACCCAACAATCCTAACTAAACCGCTAAGTCAATATTTATTAAGCAAAAAATATTTACAAACGAAGGGAGAATAAGCAAACAACGAGAACACATGAGTTTTTGAAAGAATACGAGTACTCTACGTTTAGCATAGTAACTTATAATTAACTCTATCATTTCTCGTCCTCATTTAAGAGACTTAGCCTAATGTGTAGTTAAGGAATCAAAGCTAAGTGCTCAACACGCACGGTCGAGTCAAAAATTACTCTTATTCTCGCCATCGGAAAATCTACATTCGTGTCTTCAAACACTTATAAAATATGAGAAAAATTTTAAAATTTGGCCATTTTTAGCCTTATTTTGCAAGAAAAACGATAAACAAAACGATAAACTTTGGAAAGCGTGAAGGTTTGGCAAGGCAAGTATCTATTCACCCCCCCATACTAAAGTTAAACATTGTCCTCAATGTTTCGAGTCTAGGGGTGCAAACACCCCCATACTAGAGACGTAGTCGAATGCCTAATCTAGCATGAAAAGGGTGTAACCAATAAATTAATAGCCGTTTATGAAGTGTGCTATAAACCTAAGGTTAGAACATATAAGGATATATCATTTGGATATTGAGAAATGTCTCCAAAGCAAACGATCGAGTGCTCCCATAAACGAACACGAGAGGCTCCAATCGTGAAGATCATGATCTAAAATCCACAATTCACAAACAACCACGAAACAAAGGTTGGAAGGGCACAAATCCCTTCACATTAACTAATTAGAAAGCAATAATATGTACATGGATAAGCATGGGTCTCCCCCACGAGGCTCCTTGTTTTTGATAACCGAGTCAAAATCTCGACTCGAATCCCCATAAATGCGATCATTCAGGGATAATCATGGTGTGGTCAATTTTTAGTGGGGCTTACATGATAAACAAGGCCAAAAAACAACCGGTATAAAGGACTAAGTCCTTTGATGGTGCAAAATACCGGGGTCGAAGATGGCGTTCTCGTTTTCATTGGAAAAACAAATCAACGCCACTTCATCAATGGTCAACAAAAACTCAAAGAGTTTCAAGAAAATAGGAGAGAAGAAATAGAAGGGTGGGACAATGGGTAAGTCTCTAAAAACATGAGCTACTCGAGGTAGACTCGCACCAATCAAATGAAAAGATTTTCCATTTATTGCATCGGTGGAAGACCGAGATTTCCCTATATAAGCAATTCCAGGATCAAATATCTCGTCCTCGGTGGAGAAAGGGGAGGGAACATAAGGGGATTCCCCCACACTAAGTCCACACAAAGCATCGTCAAAAGGAGAAGACGAGCTTGTAGTACTCAATACACGCGGTGATGACGGAGTTAGAATTTTAGAAAAATCTTTTAAATTAAAGTTAAAATCTTTTCCTTTTTCATCTTTTACACTCTCCTTGTGAAAACCCGATTTAATTATGTCAAAAATATTTGGTGTATCTAAAGCAATGTTAGTCACACTAAAAATTCTCACATTTTGAAATCTTTTTGGTTTAGGTGGTGGTAAGTTTTCAAATCTTTTGTCAACAAAGAAAACTTCCCCATCGGGATCAACGTATTCATCATCCGAAGAATCACTCGAGATTGGAATTGTAGGCTTAACACTCTTAATCTCCATCGGCGGAGGGGACGGAACTTCATTTTTCTCAACAACTCCTAAAACTCTATTTGAAATCTTTTTGCAAATGCTTTTGGTAGAATTGACATTGTACAAAGATGTGATCGAATACACATGAGAAAGAGTGGAGTTTTGGGTTGCATTAATGACGAGTTCTTCCTCATTGAAACGAAGAGTGATTTTTCTTGCATGCACATCGATAAGTGCTCTCGAGGTATCCAAAAAAGATCGACCTAAAATTAACGGAACTTTAGGATCGATGGGAATGTCAACAACAATAAAGTCTACAGGATAGTAGAACTTTCCAACTTTCACAAAGACGTCCTCAGCAACTCCACAAGCTAGAATCGTAGAATGATCGGCCATTTCGATTGACATTCTTGAAGGAGTGAGATTTGGAAGATTGAGCGATTTAAAAATCTCAAGAGGCATCAAATTAATACTAGCACCAAGATCGGCCAAGGCGTAGCATTCTTCCATGTCTTGGATAGCACATGGGATTAAAAACTTTCCAGGATCACCGACTTTTTGAGGTATGCGGCTTAGAAAAACCGAAGAACAACTAGACGATTTTTGCAATTTCTCTTTGTTATTCAACATACTTTTGAAGTTCGCGGCAAATCGAGGCATCATGACTAAGGCGTCGGCAAAACTTATATTGAAATGCAAGTCACGAAACATTTTCATAAAGAGTTCAAATTGATAATTATTTCGTTCTTGTGCCTTTTCCTTGTCTCGTCTTGATGGGTAGGGTAAAGGTGGTGTGGGTTGGGGCAATGTAGGCAACGGCCTTAGAATCTTGGGTTCCATGATGGGTGTAGGTTCAACCGTAGGTGTGGTTTGAGCGGTACTTCGTGGGCTTGTAATGTGCTCCTTTTCTACCACAACCTCGGGTTCTTTCTCTTTTTCCTTCTCCATAGAAGTACTTGGACGAGAAATGGGTTCTTTGAAAGTTTTACCACTACGAGTAGTAATAACATTCAATTCTCCTTTCGGGTTTACGATGGTATCACTAGGAAGACCACCCGAAGAAGAGGGCTTACACATGATAGCTTCAAACATTTTAGCCATTCGGTCCTCAAATTTTGATTGCCTAGCATCCGCTTTTAACAACTCTTGCTTAATCTCATGTTGTCCTTGCTCCATTTTTTGTTGATTTTGTTGGAGACGTGTGACATTTCCTTCCATTTTATTAGCATGAGTTTTAAGTTCATTAGCAAGTTCGTTTTTAAGCTCGTTTTTCAACTCGGATCTTAAGCTAACCATCTCACGTTGCATATTGTCAAACTTAGCATCATTAGCCTTTGCATAATTCAAAAATTCTCCTTGAAGATTTTTGGTGTGATCATTTTGAAAACCTTGAGTCGAAGTTTGAAAATCACAGTTTTGGTTTTGGTTTGAAATTTGCCCATTTCCACTTTGATAATTACCCTTGTTATAATTCCTTTGGTTTCCTTGGTAATTTCCACCTTGGTTGTTGTTGCGATAATTATTAGCATTTTGATTTGGTGGAGCTTGATTTTGGCGGGAACCTTGACCGATTTGGTTATAATTTCCCGTGGCTACATAAGCACTCGAAGTGTTACCATCCGCGGTAATGCACTCGGAAAGATCATGAGCTCCCCCACACGACAAACAACTCTTAGAAACCGCTTTAACCGTTCGAAGCTTCTTGATTTTTCCAATGGTTCATAAGGTTAGCAAATCTATCAAAAAATCGGGTTTCTTCATTTGCTTCATCATGTAAGCATTAATGGAACGAGACGATGAAGACGAGCCCAATTTGGCAACACTCGGTGTGTGACGAGGGCTATAAACCTTAGACCTATTCTCAATTATGACCAAAGCTTCTTCAACCGTTTTACACAAAAAATTACCACCCGCGGCGGCATTCAAATAATCTCTTTCATGATCGTTAAGTCCATTGTAAAACGTGTCTATTTGGTGCAAGTCGGAAAAACCGTGATGAGGACATTCATGTAACATCTCCTTAAACCTATTCCAAACCGTAGAAAAACTTTCATTTGATTCTTGTGAAAATTTAGAAATCTCATTTTTCAAATGCGTAGTCTTATAGGACGGAAAAAATTGGTTCACAAATTTCGAAACGAGATCCTTCCACGTCAATATAGAATTGGGTGGCTCTTTCTCTAACCAAATTTTAGCGGGCCCCGCTAAGGAATACGGAAAAAGCATCATCTTAATCGAGTCATTCGAGACATCCTTAAATTTGCACGTGGCGGTAAGACGATTAAATTGGCGGATATGGTTGTGGGGATTGTCCTTCTCATCACCACGGAATTTGTTGTTTTGGATCATCGACAACAAACCCGTTTTCACCTCAAAATTCTCCGCAAGGATTGCGGGAATCACAATAGCTTCTCCATAACCCTCGGTGGGTGCTTGAAGTAACTCCATCATAGTTCGATTAGCCATGGTAGGTTCTTCTCGTACAATGGGTTCGTCAATAGGAGACTCCTCACTAGAATGAGTTGGAGTGGGGGTTTTGTTCTTTCGTTTACGTGCACGTTTTGCTTTTTACGAGTGAGCATAAACGTCACGTACAACGTGGAGACGAGCAAAGAAGATTCTTTTTGGTATTTTGTGTTTTTCAATTTTTTTTGTGGTTTTTGATTGTATTAACTTTTTTGGAAATTGGTGAAATGTATTAGGTAGACAAAAAGTCCACAAATCTCCTCCTTAATCAAATCTCTTGATTAAAGAAGCCTCAAGGAATGAAAACGATCACGTGGAGTGAACGCCTTCGATGACTTTAGAACGATGGTGGAACACCAAATCGTTCAAGAGGGTTTAATCAAATAAAACCAAGAAAATATATATGATATGTAATAATACTTTGGGCGGCAAAACCCTCGATTCACTCTCAAAATCAAATACGCACAAGCAAGCGGAGGAAACGAGGCGGCGCGAAGCACTTAAGAGCCTTTTTCCTTTATGTCGTGCAATACAACCGCCTTATACCCACCTTATAGTTTGTATTATCAAGATTAAGCTTCACGAAAGTATTTATCTATTTTTGCCTTTTTCTTTGGTTTGAGATTCGAATACAATGATCGAGTGATGAAATCCCGAATCAAGGTTGTGATTGCTCACGTATTTGGAGTACTTGTGAATTTATTGTTCTACGTATACAATATAGTAATAGTATTCACACAAAAATCGAAAAACGATAATACGTATTAGTATAGTGCTACTAATACAATTACTATTTATGGTAATATAAAAAAAACAACAATGGTTCAATCAAAAGACAACACGCCTCCCCGGCAGCGGCGCCAAAATGATGGTGTAGTGTTTTTGTATACCCTTTTAGGAAAAAGAGGCAACAAAGTAGTGGTAAGCGTTAAGTGTCGGTTTAGGAAAACCAAGCACTTATGACCCTTAAGATATGGGGATCGTTATCTCGAGGAGGCATGTGTGTTGTGTAATGAATGATTTTGATTGATGATTTTATTAAGAAGAAAAGAGAAGAGAAAATGACGAAGACGTAAAAATAAAAATTAACGAAAACCACTACTAGAAAGTTAAGACGTATAACCGTAAAAACGACAAAAATTAAAATTTTAACCTAGAAATTCCTAAAAATTACTAAAAATCCACAATAATATTCTAAGAGTTTACAAAAAATCAAAACTTGCTAAAACCTTTTAATTAATTAAATAATGACTTTTAATGCTAATTAAAGCCCTAAAAATCACAATTAATTATTAAAAAGCCCCAAACAAGATTTTATAGTTTGTAAACCTCAAAAATGACCTAATTAAGCTAAAAACTATTTTTAAAAATTTTAAAACCAATTTAAACTATTTTAATTACTTAAAAACTATTAAAATCTATTAAATCTTAAATTAATTCTAAAAATTAAATGAAAAGCCTAAAAAATATTTGGAAAGTTAAAAAGTTCCTAATTTAATGTCTATAACCTAGGAAAAATGAAAAAGGTAGAAAAAACAAACTTTGAATTTTTGGGAATAAAATAATATTAAAATATTCTAAAAAATAAAAAGTTTTTAAATTAATTCTAAAAAATTACCAAAAATCCTAAATATTCTAACTAAGATAAAAATGCAAATTAAAGTTCCTAAAACCTTTTTATTAATTTTATATTAAATTTTAAAGTTAATAAAAAACCTTAAAATCAAATAAAATCAAAAATAAGACTTTTTGAAAACTTTATGATATGTAAACCTCAAATAACTTAAATAAAACCTAAAAACTATTTTTTTGGATTTTTAAAATGCTATTTGCTATTTTTAATTAACTTTCTAAAAATTAAAATTAAAATAATCCTAATAAATAAATAAATAAAGGGAAAAATCTACTTTTAAAACAGAAAAGTCTAAAATACTAATAAGATCCTAGGAAAATTACTAACTACCAAATAAGCTTGATGAATAAGCTGAAATAACCAAAATAAGCTACGGCTTATTTATGAAAAGCCAAAACCAAAACACCTTAAATAACTATTGAAATGAAACATAAACGTAAAAACCCATCTAGATCACTGGTTAACACGTTACTCCTCCAATAGAGAGGTCGCGTGTTCGAGCCCAGGCAAGGTGAGGTTTTTGATTTTTTTTTTTTTACTTTTAAAACTCAAAACAGTAACCTTGTTAATCACTAAAACTCAAATCCAAATTCAATTTAACCAAGAATTAAACAAAAGAGAACCACAAACGTGCTCAGTTGAGCTTATGAAGAAAACAAGGAACTTTGTTTCTTCACTTGTGCAATGACAGGTCAAGAGGGCTTGACTTTGATTCTTTGGTGGATGTTTTGATTGGACAAAGGCACCCCTATACTCTTTGGAGTATAGGGAGTCAAGAGCAAGCAGAAAACAAGCAAGTTCAAGCCAAAATTCACACAAAAATCAAGTAAATACCCAAATGAAGGTTGTTGATGTGGTTTACTAGGTCTGGGGGTATATTGCTGAACTAAAATGCACAAACATGGAATTTAAGGTCCCAAATCTTGCATACAAACTCACAACATATCACACAACCAATTCACAATCCTATAAAATCCTATAACCTAGCAGATTATCAAATTTTGAAGGCAAAATCAACAAAATAAGCAGGAACAAGGCAGTGACTGAATTTAAGCTTCTTTTTCAACTTTTTGGCATGCAATGCTTTTTAAACTACCACAAACTGAAAACCAAGTACATATAACACTTAACAAGCACCCAAGTAGTGTTTTTAACCAGGCCTTAACACAATAATCTTATCCAGTTCTTGGTTAATTCCTTAATCCAAACACCCCTTAAAGTGACTGAAAATCAACTTAACAAAGCAAAACGTATCAAAACACAATCAAACTGATTTAAATACTTCTAAACATGCATACTAACTCACAATAAGCATAACCAATCAAATAGAACAACACTTAGCACCCTTCATGCATATTCCACAAAAATCACATAAATAAGAAAAATGAAAATGGTAAAAGATTTTTACCTTGAGGGACTTACATCCAAGTCCCTCAGTGACAGCCAAGTCACCTCCTTCAGGCTGGGGCCTGAGCTGAACCTTGGACAACAAAACTCAACGATCCTGCAAATCAAGAACAAACACAAGCCAAATAATACCTTCTGAATTTTTAAACTTTTTTCTTAACCTTGAAACCAAGTAACCAAATAACTTAAACACGTTTTAAGATCAATCTCAATATCAGAAAATCAAAAATCAAAGTCCACTTTCACTTTCTTTGATTCAAATTTTCTGAAATTCAAAACCTATTTTAAAACCTCCAAAAACACAAAGTGTTTATCAATTAAAATGGAACTCAGTTCTTAGCTTTCAAACACATACACACAACTTTTAACACTTATAAAAAGGAATTACACTTGTTTAAATCACAAATACCAAACTTTTATAATATTAAAAAGGAATTACAATGGTGAAAGCTAAAAACTGGAACAAAAGATAATAGAGGCACATACGTCTCTATTTATACAAGCAAATGGAAAATACTAGAAGGTAAAACCCTAGTTACTGAAATCTCTAAAATGCCCTTGGTCTTCAATCTTCAAATTGGTCAAATTATGCCATGTGATGAGCCAGCTGTGGAGAGTGATGTTTGTGATGATCTTAGCTGTTGAAATGAACTTGGGGGCCAAGGAGTGTGATCCTACCGTTTCTTTTGTCGGGTTTAGGGTTTTGGGTGAAAATGATGTAGCAGGGGAGGGTCCCACAAGACACATGGGTGTGTCTTGTGGCGTTTTGTGATGTGGGTTTTGGTGAGGTGGAGTGTAATCATCAATCTGGAGAAATTTAGGGAAAAACCCTTTGTTCTTGATCTTGATTGTGACTGGGGATTATTAGGGTTTAAGTGGGGGATTAAGGTCGGTTTAATCCAAAAAGGGAAAAGGTTATTTTAAATTTGTTGTTTGGTGGGAAAAAGGGTAAGTTTGACTGGGGTTTGACCCTGGTTTAATAAATAAACTTGGGTTTGGACGGGTAGGGTTATGGGTTTGGGTAGGTGTTGGGTAAATGGGTGGGTCATGTGACGTGGCAAGTGGTGACTGGTGGTAAGAGTTTGGATGTTTGGCAGTTTAGGTCCCCAAGTTTTCCTCTTCTTTATACTTTGTAAATAATTCCATCAGCGCCTATTTTTCACTTAACAACTTTTGGAAAGTTGTCAAATATGGCACAAAAGGTTTATAAACTTGAAATAAGGGCTTCAAATGCATATTTTGGATTTTCCAAGGGCTGATCTTGTACAATCTTCAAACATGGAGGATCATACTTGTACAAATGACATTTGGAGGGTCATTTGTGACAAGTTCTTCAAAGATGAGGAACCAAAATTGCCAATCTTCAATTCTTCAAGGGTCATTTTGCAAAATTCCAAACTTGGGCCCGGTTCATTGTGCGGCTTCGTTTCCCGTGTTCGTTTTTGAATGATTCTTGTGATCTTTTGCCATTTCCTCAATATCCGTACCTAAAAATACACAAGTAACAAACACGAGCATATATTTGGTATATTTGATGATATTTTATGCATTTTAAGCTCGTTTTGGACGATGAGACCATGTATAAAAGCAGTCTCATCAAGCACATTTGACATCATTTCATATTTACGTTATCATTCTATGATTCCAATTATGGAATGTGTTTCTTTTGAATCATGATTCGCCCGTATGATTTTAATCATTGCTTTCTCTTCTTACTGTTATCATTATTACGTTTTGGCGAAAGATTTCATAAACTTCACTTGACTCATGAATTGTTGCACGTATTTTTCCGAATGAACACCGATCGACGTGAGCCTAACAAGCTGACTGCTGTGAACCCTATTTCAACTTTTCCGAGTCGAAGACTTTATAAAGTTCTTCACTTCTAATTGTCCTTTATTTATACTATGAACCCTTACCGACATTTAAGATGTTGGCGACTTGTCGAACTCTTCGCTTCTAGTCGTCCATGTCTGTTCTTTGAACTGTTACTGCTTTGTCAGATTGATTGCCAAACCTTTTGGATACATTCCAGCTTTACCTATTTCTTTCCGACATTCTTGACACGTCTAAACCTAGTAACAAAGAACGAGTTTTGAGGACAAAACTCAAAATACCACGTGGATGATGTAACACCAGAGAATTTTCCGTACTATTAAATAATAATAAATTATATTAATTATTATTCGAAATTCATTTTTGAGCGCTACCAATCTTATTGGATTCAAAATCAGAACATATTATGACTGAATCTGAAAATTGCGCAGTTTGCTTACCGACATGATAAAAATTAAATTAATATTTAATTTTCACGAGATATTTATTAAATAGATTTATTAAATTAGTTGATGCTTTTGACTCAATAATTTTTGCTAAAAACAAGAAATCTTTAGGTTAAAGACCGTCTTTCTTTAAAACGAAGCTTGACCGGGGTACCTAATAGATAATTAACATTTTAAAAGAGTTTACGAAATATTCTTGAAAAATAGTCAAGTGAATAGTCAATTCTAATGGAAAATTCTATTTTAAAAACAATGGCGTAATTTTCGTGTCGTGAATCGAATTTTATCAATCCCGATCGAGCCCGAGTCACGTTTAAACAATATAAAAGAAAACTTTATTAGTTATTTACATTTTGAATCCTCAAGTAAATACATTTTCCATTTACTTTTAAAAACTTATATTTATATTATATAAATACTAAATTAATATATTTTCTCATCACTTCCATCTTTATAAAAACACACACAACCCTAAGTTATAAAACTCTCTCTCCCCTCAAAGTTTTCCGGCGACTGTAACCCTAATCCGGCCACCAGAGTCCGACGCTGCCATTTTTCCGGCGAACACCAAAAAAGCCTTTTTTTCGCCCGATCTGTAAGATTAAACCACCGGTCTATTACTTTTGGCCACCTAAACTAACACCGTTACCACAGCCGTCGCACGGCCGCCCCACCACTCCATTATCATCATCATCTCCGGCCACCACCACTGTTCGCTTACACCATCACCACAACCACGTAGTAACCACAACCACCATCACCAGTCGCTATTCGCCACTCCACCGCCGCGATCTAACACCAGATCTGCCACTATCTTGGTCTTCACTGGTCAACCACAATCACGACCATCCACCACCACCCCGGGTTACCGCCGCTGTTCAAAACCACCACTACTCACCGACGCAGCCCTATCTTCAACACCATCACCTAATCGTCACCACCACTGAATCCAATACCATGACGCCACCACCTCCACCCTTGTGTCATCTCGCTGCCATCATCACTACCTCTCCCTACCAATAAAACTGCCACCATCACAGTGGTCTTCCACCACTGTTCGCTGCTGTCAACACCACGGTTATTCAGAGTCGTGGTACGGCCACGTTTATCACCAGCCGTATAGAGGTGTTCATGGTTGTCGTGTGTTTGCTGTTTGTTTGTGGTTATGTTCGAGTTACATCAGCCCCGAAGAGGTGTTTGTTTGTTGCTTGTATGCCACCGAGACCACCACAAAGTGGTGCTCGTGTGTGTCGTCTCGGCAGCCACAGCCGCACCAAAGGCGGTGCTGGCTCGTGACTATATTGGTTATAGTTATTGATATTTTGTTGAAATATTGTCTATAAATGATATTATGTTCGCTTTTGTGATTTGATGACCGTTAGTGTCGTTTGGTTCGGTTTAACAGCCGCTAAGGGAGTTAGTTATGAGGTTGGAATACGTCAATGGGGCGTTTGGCGTTGTGATTAATGAATGGTTGAAAGTGTTGATTACCGAAAGTGATAATATTGAAAGTGTGTTATTTACTCGATTATTGGTATTTACTCGAGAACAATTAATTTGATATAATGAAAACATGTGGATATTTGAAACACAAATTGATTGTGAAAGTGGAAATATTATATTTTATGATTATGGAAAACGTTATATAAACGAATAGGTCATGCCGAAAATTTTATAAATATAAAATTTATTAGTTTTCTTAAAAATTTTCTAGAAACTAAAACGCTTTTGAAAATATTATATGGATGATTAAAGAACTGACATCTTATAAAATATTATTTTATAAAATCATAATTATTATGTATCCTTTTGAAACTTAAAATGTGTGTCCCCTTTTATAAAACGGTCTTTATTAAATTAAATTTTGATTCTGAGAATGTGTCGAATAATATTGGTTTTATTTATTTTCTTGTTTATAAAATAGTTGCAAGGTATTATAACTTTGACTATTTATTTCTTGTGATTTTCATTTTTCTTGAGTCTAGTACATGTCGTCTGTCATGTACATTCCGAGTTATTCGTTCGTTGTATGTTCTTGTTATATAATTCAAGCTATGAATTATATACATGTTCTGTTCTTTCGTGTGTAATATATACTAGGTGTGTATATTACATACATGGTGGTGTCCTCCGCTACACCTTACCGAAACCAATCACTGAACCTATTACTGAGCTGATTACTGAACGATTTCGATATGGGATTTAAATGGTTTACGAACCAATGGTATTGAAGAAACCTTTCAATGGCAAAGCTTGGATGCATTGATTTGGGATGCTGGGAGATAATCGATAAGATAAACGACGACTTCTGGTGCTGAGCCCTTTTGGTTTACGCTACGCAACTCTTGGTTTCGCATATCTACTAATTGCTCTACAACATCCATGTGAGTTCATACCCCCTCTTTCTATTTTCAAATCGCTTTATAAATGCTTTGAATCTCTTTGGGGGAGATACATGCTTGTCGATGTCAAATACGTGTTTGTGCATTTTAATGATTGTTGCGATTTATATGTCTATTCTTTACAAGTATTATTGTGATACATATGCGTTGATATCTTTTCGAAGATTGTTTATATTACGTATGTGCTTGTACTTTTGAGGTATGTTTACGTGACATATGAGTTTACACTTTTCGAATTGTTTATGATTTATACTTGTGAATATCTGAGCTATCCCATATCTCTTGTTAAACTGCTTTGAATGTTAAATACTGTGAAATGAAATAACTGCTTGTACTTGCTTGTGGACGCAATAAAACTGATTTTTGTGAACGCTTAGTGAACTTCGTTTATGATTAGCCTAAGTTGTGTTAGCCATAGTCCCCACTATCATGAATCGTTAATTACTCTGTCGGAGTAAGCTCTTATGTTATAGATAGATCTATTGAGGCTTGACAACCTCCACTCGGGTATTCTGACGCTGGACGGGTGTATATCGTTTGTGTGAACTTGGGTAGTCTTGGCTAGACTCCCACTTGGGGCAACTTATATGTACATTGTGGTGTACGTACTGGATCATTAGTTTCGATATCATGAGCTTAGTGCTATCATAAACACTAAAACACCTGATTTATCCTACACTTGTAACTATATCTCCTATAGTTGCCTTGGGTACTTGAACTGAACTTTTACGGTCCATCTTGCTATGAATCTTAAATGTGAATCCTGACTTTGATCTTGCTATGAATCTTCAATGTGAATCCCGATTTTGATCTTGCTATGAATATTGATATGAATCTTGACTACGATCATGTAGTGATTTGATATGAATCTTAACCGCGATATTGATATGAGTCTTGACTACGATCATGTAGTGATCTGATATGAATTTTAACTATGATATCGACATGAATCTTGATTATAGTAATGAAATGCTCTTGACAAGAATTTATTATGTGGTTCTGACATGATTCTTGCATGAGATATGATAGGATTATTGTACGTGGATTGATCTAATCCTTAGGTGTAGTATTGACGTGATTCATGCATGTGGTTTTTATATGACACTTATATGATGGTTTGAATGATGTTTGCATGTTGGTTTGATATGATTCTTGTGTGCTAGTTTGACATGATGTTTATATGCTGGTTTGATATGATACTTATATGCTGGTTTGGTATGATGCTCATATGCTTATTGCCATAGTTCTAATATGTGATATCGATTATGATATTGACATGAAACGATAACATGACATTGTTATGTATGTTGACCGTGACTGCTGAATTGAACTGGGGTGTGAATGAGTTCATGAACCTAAAAACCAAACTGAAATGAACTGTGAGCATGAACGACAACTTGTGTATGAACTGAAGTTTTTGTGTTAACTGTTATGCTAGTTCTTAACTTTGATTTATGACCGAACTTTGTTATAATGTCTCTTTATTGTGAAACTCTAGATTCCTGAACATCTTTGCGAAACTACTTTTAGTAGTTGTCCTTGTAAACTTTTAAAGTGTCTTAAACATTTTAATAAAACTTATGAACTCGCCAACCTTTGTGTTGACACTTTTAAGCATGTATTCTCAGGTACTTGACTGAATGATTATTTGGAGTCAACATTGTGATATTTGGCATAGAGGTCGTTCTCTCGGATCGAGACTCGGATAATCATGACGTAACAGGCTCTAATAATCATGGGCTTCCGTTGGGCCAATATGGGGGTGTTACATGGGAGCCATGCGATAAGGAGCCTTGGAAATCGGCTCAGCTCCTGGGATGAGCTCGATATTAAATTCTACTTCACGTGCAGGTGGTATGCCCGGAAGTTCTTCTGGAAATACATCTGGAAATTATGACACTATCGGCTGATTCTGAATTGATGGGGACTCAGCATGCATGTCATGAACAGTAGCTAGATAGCCCTCGCAACCATGTGAAAGTAATGCACGTGCTTGTAGGGTTGATATGATTGTATAGACCTTCCAGGTACGAACCCGTTGTGAATGTACTCTGGTGCATTAACATCACCGAAGATGACTCGATAGGAATGGCAGTCTATGGTAGCATGATGCTTGGATAGCGAATCCATGCCCAATATCATGTCAAAATCATTCATGTCCAGCGGAAGTGCGTCAACAGGACGAATCTTGTCATCAAACTCTAGGGGAAGGCTCTTGTACACATGGGTTATGCGTACAGAGTCTTTTAAAGGCGTGGAAATATTCAGTATATTCTCTAGTGGCATGGGGAGTATCCTAACATTCTTAGCATAAGCAGTAGAAATGACCGAGTGAGTAGCACCCGTGCCAAATAGAACACATGCAGCTCGAGCATACATATACAAGATTCCAGTGATGGTACCTGTAGACTTGTTGGCCTGATCGCGAGATGTCGTGTAAACGCATCCACTAGTAGGAGGCGGCTTGGTATCAGCATGTCCCGATGTGCCCTCCATCTCGCCCTTGCGGCAGTCCTTCATGCGATGGCCAGGAAGACCACACTTGAAGCATGCATCGCTGTCGCGGTGACATGGCCCTGGGTGCCTACGGTTGCAGGTAGTGCAAAGAGGATGAGTATATCCTCCAGCATGTGTCCTTGCTGGCTGAAAGCCAGTGATAGCTGGACGGTTAGGCTGTGAACCTCTCTGGTTCTGGTCCCTCCCGTTACCATGATTTCTGGTAGAAGATTCTCTAATGTGTCAGAAATAAGAACTATAGCATGTAATCATAAGAATATGAGCAAGTATAAGGACCTGCTGCTGTTGGAGTGTCCAGCGTTGTTACGGTAATTATCGTTACCGCCACGCCTATCCGTAGCATAACGGTCATGAGTCTGACCGTTTCCCTTGGGCTGAGTAGGTGGTTGCTGAGTAGCCGGCTGAGGCTGGCCCCCAGTCTTCTGCCTGGAAGATACAGTTTAAAAGAGATGAAATTATTGACATGTACTGAAAGAATACGGTTTAGTCACCGTTGGATACGAATGTTTACCTCTTATCGGGTCTTTCTGCTTCCCCGAACTCTTCTCTTTCTTGCAGCATCTCTAGCTTACGTGCTGCATCGGCCACTTGTGCCACAGTGTTGAACGTAACACACACTAGGTCGTTTGCGACCGATGTACGAAGATCCCACCGGAAGTGGTGTGCTTGCTCTTCGGGAGTACCTGCTGCTGCACCAAGAAAACCAGCCAAGCGAAGAAAGCGCTGCATGAACTCGTTGCTATTCTCCCCAGCTCTCTGTCGGATTCCATGGTACTCTCTCTTCAGCTCGTCTTGCTCAGCTTTGGGAAAGAACTGTCCCATCACCAAATCCCTGAACTGAGCCCAAGTCAAACCAACCACCGAATTATCACCTCCCTCAGACTGCTTTAGTGCCTTCCACCATGCTAACACATCACCTTCGAACCGGTAGCAGGCCAACCTCGACTTGAAGACGGGGTCACAGCCCATGGCATCGAAGATATTCTCAATGTGAGCCAACCAGCTTTCAGCTTCATTGGGGCTATCTGTTCTCTCGAAAGCTCGAGGGCATAACTTATTGAATCTCTCTAGCCATGTGACCAATGTTGCTGGAGGAGGAGGAGGAGGTACTGGGTGCTGCTGCTGATTGTTGGCAGCCTACACCTCAGCCCTAATTTCGTTCCTCAGCTGAGGAAGCAGAGCTTGCATTGCAGCTTGGACTGCTGCATTGAGTTGTTCCTGCTCGCGTGTGAGAACCATCTGAAAGTATAACATAAAAATACATGATTAATTGATCAAAACATAAACTACATACATGAAAAAATAATTATACCAATAAATCATGAGAAAAATTTTATGCAAGAAAACTAGTACATGAATGCATGATGCAGTTTTATGAAAACTTTTATATGATCGAGAGTGAACGCCTATGGTCAGTTCACCCAAAACAAAAGACATGGCGAGGGGACGCCAATGGGTCGGTCCCAAAGTTAAAAGTTTCGATGAAACACATGCGACTAAATAGGGTCAGTCCTATACCAACCATTACTTAGTCATAAACCTGCGACAATGACATATACATGTATGCATGAAAACAATGAATGCATGAAAACCGACTATCAGTTCTAGGAAGACCATAGTGACTACCCACTAATCACAGGTCATGTTTTGAGATCCTATAGGTCAAAGCCTTGGCTCTGATACCATAATTGTAACACCCCATTTTGGTAAATGGAATGTCACGCGTGATTATGGCGTGTCATCACAGCTTACAAGGATAAATGTATAAAACATCACATGACCATAAAGGAAATACCATAAACAAACATCGGTACCCCAAAAGTAGAACTCATCATACACAAACATAAGTACTGTAAATAAAAAGGACTAAACAATGTCCATAGAAATGAGTATCAAAAGTATGAGGAAATGCATAAAGTAATGAAGGCTAGGAAACTTCCAATCCATATGCACGTACGCTTAAAGTCTACGAGCGTCCTTGAGTACCTGCTGTTTTGGGAACATGAAAGGAAAAACGGCTGAGCATAACGCTCAGTGCACGGATATACAAGTATAGCATGAATAATATAAGCATATAAGCATATAGTAGTGGAAATCTCTAAGTCCTGGAAAACCTGGTATAACTTACTAAAACTGGTTTTATAGTTTTAAAAGCCTTATGTTTATCTTATAAAAACTGTTTAACATTTTAACCACTAAGCCAATATAGGTCATGAAATATCAACGTGCATGAATACTTGGAGGGGTGACCTCGTCATGCAATTAGAGGGGCTACCTCTAATTAATATAAGTTTGGGTAGGAGGGATCAGCTCCTTGTGAAGGATGCAAGGCACACACCACATTCACCTGAATAATCTATAAAAACATGTAACCTAGGATGCACCCATACGCCCCACATGATAATAATAATATGGCCAAAAGCTGAAGAGACGCCACGAGCTATCACTCCGCCGTGGTAAAGTCATAACACTGGTGCCTCCAGTGTTATGGTTATGGTACCTCCATAACTAGGTAAAACTGGTCATGCATGTATATGGCTTTCGGTATCTAATTAAACATAAGCAATTCAAAAACACATAAAACATATATTGGGAAAACAGTTGGCTGCATACGGGGAATCCTAATAAGGAAAGAATGTCCATACTGAAAGGACGGAGAATCCGTACCTTGTGTCCAGTGAACGAAGAAGACGAACAAAAGAGAGCCCTACTTCGATACCACTAATGCTACATAAATAATATACGTGTATAAGTATTCTGATTACTGTATACGTAGCTGGTTTTATATCATGTCTTAGCTTGTTTTATATGTTCATGTCATGTTTCATTGATTTTAACGTTATGTTGTGTTTATCATGTATTCTGTCTATTCTGATTAAGTATTACCTGTATTTCTTGTATTATTATACTTGTTGTTTAATAATAAGTAACTTTCTAAAAATAGCAGGTTTCCTAAAATAGAAAGTTTCCAAAAATAGAAAGTTTCCAAAAATAGATTTACTGCTTAAAATAGATAAATTTCTAAAAATAGAAAGTTTTCATAAATAGATTAGCTGCCTTAATTAAATAAGTTTCTAAAAATAGAAAGTTTCCATAATTAGAAATAATCTGATTATTAAGCTAATAATATAAGCTTAAGTGTTTACTGATTAATATTCTAAGTCATGTGATTAAATAGTATAGTTTATTAATTATTACATGTAAATTAAATACTATAGGTTAAAGTATTTAATTAAATATAATCATGATTTAATTAAATTAAGTGTATAAAATACTTTGGTTAAAACGTGTATTAATATTTATATTAATATAACCTAAGTCATGTAAATTAATTAATTATAAGGCATGTTTAATAATTCATGAATTAAATAGTCTAATTAAATAATAAATACTTAGGTTAAAATCCATGTATTCTTAATAATAATAATAATAACCTAAGTCCTGTTGTAATTAAATTAATTATATAACATGTTTAATTAATTTAATTAACCTTGTAAAAATTAGTCTTGTAAAAAAATAATTAACTTGTAAAATTAATTACGTCGTGAACCGTGTTTTAATTTACTAAGTGTGTCGTGAACCGTGCCCGTAAACCCGTGAACCGGCCAAACAATGCACCCTTAACAGTGGCAAACCGGCTTGGCTGGTTGCCATTTTTTTCGCAAAACAGCCACCGGCCCATGCCGGTGGTTCCCTTGGTCATGGCTAGCCGCCGGCTAGCAAAAGTTCCCACCGGCAGTTAGCCGGCGGTTCCCCCTGCTGCCGCGGCTGGTGTTCCCCCTGCTTTCCATATTTAGCCATTCAGCTTAAGCCGGTGGTGTTTCTTTGTTTTTAGCCGAGACCCCCAAAGCTGAAACGCACCCCGACTTAGGTCGGGGTTCCCTTGTTCCTGCGGCCGAGACACACAGCCACACCGAGACCCTTGGTCTCGGTTGTTGGTGCTAAACAAAAGCAAGCCGAGACATTGTGGTCTCGGTTCCTTGCGTCGGCCGAAACAAAAACCCCTAAAAACCCCATGATTTAACCCCCCATGATTAATTACATGTTATGTATACTTGTTTTTATAACCTTATTATTTCGTGTGTCTAGATCTTGATAAAACATAAAAGAAAAGGGGTTTAAAGGTTTACCGAATTCGTAAAACAATTGAGAACAAAAAACACGAACACCCTTGCAAGAATTGATTACCAAAAATCAACCAAGAACACCCTTGTGGTGTTCTTAGACCGGCGGCCAAAGTGAGAGAGGAAAAGGAATTAGGGTTTTGATATTTTTCTAATTTCCTGTGATTATGAAAAATATGATTTCCTTTTTCTTGTTTTAACTAAATTAAAAGCGGGCTTGGTCCCCTTCCTTCCCTTCTAGCCGTGGTATGTGGGCCCCCAAGGGGAAACCTGTTGTTTTCTCGTGTCTAAATATTATACGTGTTCTCGTGCCGTGTTTACGTGTTTTATTTAGTTATCGTTCGTGTCGTAACTATATTTATTCGTAATCGTAATAAATATACGTAAATACGTAATAATAAGTTCGTGATTATTTACGGTCATGATTTTTCATGTTCGTGATTTGATTATTGTTGAAATAATTATCGTGCATTAATATGTATTAAATACTTATCGTGTAATAACACGTACGTAATACTTGTAAATCTTATTCGTGAAACGTAAACGTGCTAAATAAGGAAAGTTCTAATCATGTACGTACGATCATAAGGGTACTATTCATGGTAAAAGCATGCGGGTTTTACACAATTAGTAGTCATACATGTCAATAGAACATTACAAACAAATATTTACAAGATATAAAAAAATAAAATGACAATTATAAGTCATACCCGTCCATCGGACGAGTTTTGCCACTAGTATATATATATAGGGTGGAGTTATTCTACAAAAAATCTTATAATAAAAAGGATAGGGTGAATTGTGGGGTGACATGCGTCAACCTTTTAAATTATTATTCCACATCATATTGTCATGTCATTTCATCTAACTTTAAAAATAATTGATTTTTTTGAAAATAATTTTTGAAATAATAAAAATCCATAAAAATTTTTATTGGAAAATTTTTTTTCTCGAAATTTTTTTTTCGAATTTTTTTTTCGAAATTTTTTTTTTGGAAATTTTTTTTATCGAAATTTTTTTTCGAATTTTTTTGTCAGAAATCTTTTTTTTTGATATTTTTTCAAAAATATTTACTGATCACAGTTACATGTTTTTCTGCATCACAATTAAATTTTGAAAAAAACTTCGTAAATTTTTTTCGAATAATTTTTTTGTAAAATTTATTATTCTTATTTACTGCATTATAGTTACATGTTTTAAGGCATCATGTTTATAAATCAATGCATTACAATTTTAATTACTACATATAGTGCATTCACCAATATTTTAATTATGATGTACAAAATTATAACTATGATGCGGTAAACTATTACATTAATGCACCTACAAAGTGATGACTAGTGATATAATTTTATTCTCCAACGGATAACTATAATGCATTTACATACAATGTATCAATGTCATAATTATGATGCATTAAGGTTATAAATTACTACACCACTCGTGATGCAAAAAAACTTATAACTACAATGTGGTAAACTAGTATTATAGTGCACCAAAAATACAAGAGAAACTAATGATATAGTTTGTATTCTCTAACGGATAACTATAATGCATTTACTTATAATGTATCAATGTTATAATTCTGTTTATTAAGGTTGTAAATTACTCCATCATTCGTGAAGCACAAAACTTATAACTATAATGCACTGGTTAAGTTTGGTGCATTAAGATTTTAACTTACTGCATCATAATTATCCTTATAGAAAATCATTGTTATATTTCTAGTAATCACATGTATTTTTGGTGTGTGATAGTTATAATTTGTCACATCATAGTTTTAAATGTGTTGCATCATATATATGATAATTAAACCATAATTACTAGTTTTGTGAAGGAATTATGATGCAATAACTTAAAACCGTGATGCATTAACTTATAAATATGATGCTCTAAAACGTATAATTATGATGCACTGGATTTTTATTGATGTGTTATAGTGAATCACACTTAAAATTTCAGTGCATCAAGACTCTAAATATGGTGCATAAAGGTAATAAATTAGTTCTTGATTGTTGATGTACTAAATCATCTAACTGTGATGCACAAGATTTTTTTTCGATAATAGTTTCAAAAAAAAATAATTTTGAAAAGAAAAAACATTCGGAAAAAAAATTTAAAAAAAAATTACGAAAACAAAAGTTTGAAAAAAAATTTGGAAAAAAGTCGAAAAAAAAATTCGAAATCAAATATTTTTTGGAAAACAAAATATTTTTTGAAAAAAAAATATTTTTTGACAAAAAAATATATTTTTTAAAAAAATTATTTCTTGAAAAAAAAATATTTTTTGAAAAAAAAATTTGTAAAAAGTTTTCGAATTTTTATTTTTTTAATTAAAGAGATGATATTTGATGATGTTGTGAGAAGGTGACACATGTCACTCCCACATTCATCCCTTCTTTTTTATTTATTCTATTATAAGGATTGTTTTATTTTACCCCAACTTTATATATATATATATATATATATATATATATATATATATATATATATATATATATATATATATATATATATACACTAGCCTTTAGACCCGTCCGGTGGACGGGCTAGCTTTAAGTATATATATTTTAATAAAAATTGAAGTTATGTGTGTTTGTATTAGAAATTTAGTATATGTGGTGTTAGTTATGACATTAATATTTTAATAATGTAGTATTGACTGGACATAAATAAGGTAATTTAAGATATTTTATTAATTTAAGAATATTATGAGTTAATTGAATTTGCATACGTTAACGCTATGAATAAGTTTGTTACAATAAAATTTTTTGGAATTTAAATAATATTGTATAAATATTTTATGTATTTTTGAATATTATGAGTAATAAATTTTTTATATGTTAATGTTATGAATAACTTTTTTACATTAATATTTTTTGAAATTAATATTATTGTTAAGTTTTGTTTTTGTTAGCAAAACATAATAGTTAAATATTTTTTAGAAATGATTTTGTTTTGTAAATTTTGTGGTAAAGTGTATTCTAGCAAAAGTAAGCCCAAAAAGCTCATTTATGGAATTATTTTTTGTCACGTGTATAATATAACAACATTATATAGCCTAGTCCAAAACTTGACAGACTGAATATCTAAAAATATTTTCATTTTAGTAAGTCAAACTATTGTGAATTATTTGTAATTCCTATTTTCTTTTTGAAGCATTTTATGGAAACCCTTTAATGAATTACATGTGTCATTTTTATAAAATTTTATATTTAAGACATCATTTATAATTCCTATTTTCTTTTTGAAGCATTTTATGGAAACTTTTTAATGAATTACATGTGTCATTTTTATAAAATTTTGTATTTACGGCATTGTTTCACCATCCTTCCTTATATATTTTGAAGAAATTTGTATTTAAGACATTATTTGTAATTCTTATTTTCTTGTTGAAGCATTTTATGGAACTTTGTATTTAAGGTATTGTTTCACCATCATTCCTTATATATTTTTATATAATTTGGTATTTAAGGCAACATTTTTAATTCCTATTTTGTTTTTGAAGCATTTTATGGAAACCCTTTAATGAATTACATGTGTCATTTTTATAAAATTTTGTAGTTAAGTCATTGTTTCACCATCCATCCTTATATATTTTTATAAAATTTTGTATTTAAGGCATCATTTGTAATTACTATTTTCTTTTTGAAGCCTTTTATGAAATTTTGTATTTAAGGCATTGCTTCACCATCCTTCCTTATATACTTTTATACAATTTTATATTTAAGGCATCATTTGTAATTCTTATTTTCTTTTTGAAGCATTTTATAAAAACCTTTAATGAATTACATGTGTCATATTTATAGAATTTTGTATTTAAACCATTGTTTCACCATCATTCCTTATATATTTTTATATAATTTTATATTTAAGGCATTATTTATAATTCATATTTTCTTTTTGAAGCATTTTATGGAATTTTGTATTTAAGGCATTGTTTCACCATCCTTACTTATATATGTTTATAGAATTTTGTATTTAAGGCATCATTTGTAATTCATATTTTCTTTTTGAAGCTTTTATGGAAACCCTTTAATGAATTACATGTGTCATTTTTATTAAATTTTGTATTTAAGGTATTGTTTCACCATCATTCCTTATATATTTTTATAAAATTTTGTATTTAAGGCATAATTTGTAATTCCTATTTTCTTTTCGAAGCTTTTTATGGAATTTTGTATTTAAGGCATTGTTTCACCATCATTCCTAATATATTTTTATAGAATTTTGTATTTAAGGCATCATTTGTAATTCCTATTTTCTTTTTGTGTCATTTTATGGAAACCTTTTAATGAATTACATGTGTGCTATTTTTATAAAATTTTGTATTTAAAGCATTGTTTCACCATCCTTCCTTATATATTTTTATAGAATTTTGTATTTAAGGCATCATTTGTAATTTCTATTTTCTTTTTGAAGCATTTTATGGAATTTTGTATTTAATGCATTGTTCCACCATCCTTCATTGTATATTTTTATAGAATTTTATATTTCAGGCATCATTTGTAATTCCTATTTTTTTTGAAGCATTTTATGGAAACCCTTTAATGAATTACATGTGTCATTTTTATAGAATTTTGTATTTAAGGCATTGTTTCACCATCCTTCCCTATATATTTTTATAAAATTTTGTATTTAAGGCATAATTTGTAATTCCTATTTTCTTTTTTAAGCCTTTTATATAATTTTGTATTTAAGGCATTGTTTCACCGTCCTTCCTTATATATTTTTATAGAATTTTTTATTTTAGACATCATTTGTAATTCCTATTTTTTTTGAAGCATTTTATGGAAATCCTTTTAATGAATTACATATGCCATTTTTATAGAATTTTGTATTTAAAACATTGTTTCATCATCATTCCTTATATATTTTTATAAAATTTTGTATTTAAGGTATTATTTGTAATTCATATTTTCTTTTTGAATCATTTTATGGAATTTTGTGTTTAAGGCATTGTTTCATCATCCTACCTTATATATTTTTATAGAATTTTGTATTTAAGGAATCATTTGTAATTCCTATTTTCTTTTTGAAGCATTTTATAGAAACCTTTTAATGAATTACATGTGTCATTTTTATAGAATTTTGTATTTAAGGCATTGTTTCACCATCCTTCCTATATAAGGGTTTTTGATTTGATTTGATTTTATTTTATTTTATTTTATTTTATTTTTTTTATTTTATTTGATTTGATATATATATATATATATATATATATATATATATATATATATATATATATATATATATATATATATATATATATATATATATATATATATATATATATATATATATATATATATATATATATATATATATATATATATATAGTGGAACTTTATTTACAGAACTCATATTAATGACAGAACTTGCAGAACTCTTTATGAACCATTAGATTTGATCAAGGGCTATTATGAATTGTGCCATTAATGTAATTAACTAAAAGATGAGGAGAATAATTTTAAAGCTGAAAGGGCAAATTTGGAATTCAATAATAATCTGTATAAATGGCAGTTACTAAAAAATAAACCCAAATCACGCTTCAATATCAACCCTAAATATCTAAAAGAAAAATGCAGTTGTCATTATCCAATCTTCAATTTTACACCATCGTCCCTTCCTTCTTATTTTCTGGCGACAAAAACACCATCGCCCCTAACCACAAATCCAAAGCGATGTGGCCATCATCCGTCACTTCGATGATTTTATTCGATACCGTCCCTCCTTTTTTATTTATGTTGACTATTATTTAGATCGGATGAAGAGATTCACTAATTATTACATTAATCAACGATGTCGCTTCGACATAATGTAATTATGTGGACTTATAGATCAGACGAGGAGATCAATTGGGAAACGGATGCGCTTCGATCCGACCAAAACCCAGAAATCCAAAAAACGTTGTTTTCTTGATGATGGATTTAAGGTTCGTTTTTTTACATTTAAAAGTTGTTACATGCTAAGATTCAAAATTTGTTACATTAAAGATATGAGTTGGGTCACTCTTTGCGAAAAACAATCATACATGATCTATGTTTTGGTTACATAATCTAACATAAAGTACAACTTTTTTAAGTCTTGTTATCCTTTTCAATATAATAAGGTTTTTAAATCGAGTTTTTTGTAAAGGAAACATGCTTACCCCATATGTATTTTCCGAAATCGGGTCACTAGTCGTGTCTATTGGAACTTAAGTTAATAATATGTATTTTTGCTTATGTTTAAGATTATTGATTTGTCTAGAATAAATCTACTAAAGACTTTTAACATTTAGCTAAGATCTTTTACATGTCTCGGGTATGTTGATTTATTGTGTCTTTGTTCTTATTAAATCGAAATAAAGAGAATGAAAATAGTTTATTTTAGAGAGATATTTTTTAATTGTGTATGTGAAACATGTATGTTTTTAAAGGTTTTGAGACATACATTGTTATTCAGTATAATTTATAGGTTTTTTTAACTATGAAAAATGTATGTAATGTCAAGCATCCATGTTTATAAAGTGTGAACACGTATGAATTTTTTAACTATAAAACATGTATGTTTTTTAATTTTAAAACATGTATGTTTTTTAACTATAAAACATGTATGTAGTGTCTAACATACATGTTTATAACCTTTTAAACATGTATGTCGACTGTAACATGTATGTTTTTTAATTTTAAAACATGTATGTTTTTTAATTTTAAAACATGCATGTTTTTTAATTTTAAAACATGCATGTTTTTTAATTTTAAAACATGCATGTTTTTTAATTTTGAAACATGCATGTTTTTTTTATTTATATAACATAAATGTTTTATATCTTGGCAAACATGTGTAATGTTAGTTATGATTAAATTAGTTTGTGTTTATTTGTGGTTTGATGATTTTTGCTTATGCTTGTTTCATTGTTTCAGAACATGAGGATGAACATGAAGATGATAGTATCATTTGAAGACCTAGAAGAACATATATGTATAACGATAATTTGTAATTTTTGAAGACATATATTTATTCTATATGTGTTACTTGTATTTGTTATTAAATGAAAATATATATGTATTATTTTTTCTTTTATAAAGGTTTATGTTTTTATATGTGTTTCAATCATAATTAATTTAAATTATTTATATTGAAATAGTGGTTAATTGATAAAAAAAATTACATACTAGAATTAGTTCATCATTTAAAAAAATGTGCATGTATTAGTGCAAAATTTAAATTCAAAAACATATATGCACACCGTTTTTTCTAGAAACCCTGAAAAAAATCAAAACTAAAAAAAAATTGTTCCAAAAATTGTGGAAACTTAAAAAACGGGATTTTATTATAAAAAAGGAAGCAAAACATATGTTTACTATTATGCCCTTTTGATTTAAATTAAATTTTTTAATAGTACTAAATTGTGATTGGTAGAAATGAGTTCTGCAAGTTCTGTCATTAATATTGGTTCTGTAAATAAAGTCCCCATATATATATATATATATATATATATATATATATATATATATATATATATATATATATATATATATATATATATATATATATATATATATATATATATATATATATATATATATATATATATATATATATATATATATATATATATATATATATATATATATATATATATATATACTAGCCTTTAGACCCGTCCGGTTGACAGGCTAGTTTTAAATATATTTTTTTAATAAAAATTGAAGTTATGTGTGTTTGTATTAGATGTTTAGTATATGTAGTGTTAGTTATGACATTAACATTTTAATAATGTAGCATAGAATGAATAAAAATAACGTAGCTTAAGATATTTTATTTATTTAAGAATATTATGAGTTAATTGAATTTGCATAAGTTTGTTGCATTAAAATATTTTAGAATTTTAATAATATTGTATAAATATATTATGTATTTTTGAATTTTATGAGGTAATAAATCTTGTATATGTTAATGTTATGAATAAACTTTTTTACATTAATTTTTTTTTAAACTAATATTATTGTTAAGTTTTTTTTTGTTAGCAAAAACATTATAGTTAAGTATTTTTTAGAAATTATTTTATTTTGTAAGTTTTGTGGTAAAATGTATTCTAGCAAAAGTAAGCTCAAAAAGCTCATTCCTGTTATTTAATTTGTCACGTGTCTAATCTAGCAACAGTATATAGCCCAATCCAAAACTTAACAGTCTGAATATCTAAAATTATTTTCATTTTAGTAAGTCGAACTATTTGTGAATCATTTGTAATTCCTATTTTCTTTTTGAAGCATTTTATGGAAACCTTTTAATGAATTACATATGTCATTTTTATAGAATTTTGTATTTAAGGCATCATTTGTAATTCCTATTTTCTTTTTGAAACATTTTATGGAAACACATGTGTCATTTTTATAGAATTTTGTATTTAAGGAAATGTTTCACCATCATTCCTTATGTATTTTTATAGAACTTTGTATTTAAGGCATCATTTGTAATTCCTATTTTATTTTTGAAGCATTTTATGGAAACCCTTTAATGAATTACATGTGTTATTTTTAGAATTACGTATTTAAGACATCATTTGTAATTATTTTATTTTTGAATCATTTTATGGAAACAAATAGGGATGAGCATTTGGACCCGAATCCCGGAACCGAACCGGAACCGTACCGGAACCGTACCGATTCCCGGTACCCGAATCCCGTTCGGTACGGTACCGGTACCACAAAATAAGGTGAAAAAAAATTCGGTACCACTAATTCGGTACGGGACCGGTACCAAATCGGGAAATTCCCGAAAAAAACGGGAAAATCCCGATTTCCCGATACCGGTACCGATACCGGTACCGGTACCGATATCCGAATCCCGTTCGGTACGGTACCGGTACCATTAATTTATGTTCGGGAAAAATTCGGTACCATCAATTCGGTACCGGTTCGGTACGGTACCGGTACCATGCTCATCCCTAGAAACAAATGTGTCATTTTTATAGAATTTTGTATTTAAGGCATTGTTTCACCATCCTTCCTTATATATTATTATAGAATTTTGTATTTAAGGTATCATTGTAATTCCTATTTTCTTTTTGAATCATTTTATGGAAACCCTTTAATGAATTACATGTGTCATTTTCATAGAATTTTGTATTTTAGGTATTGTTTCACCATCCTTCCTATATAAGGGTTTTTGATTTGATATATATATATATATATATATATATATATATATATATATATATATATATATATATATATATATATATATATATATATATATATATATATATATATATATATATATATATCTTAAAATATATATAAGAGGAGGGATTTGCCACGTCATCTATTAGACACTAATCCCAGTCAGCACCGTTTTGGGCTTACAAATTCCCGAACCCAATAAATATAATCGCACCCTATAAAAACCAGAGATAAAACTTCGTTATGATTAATTTTCATTCATTCATTCACATCGAACGATCATCTAATTCTTCATCAGTCAGTAATAACCCTAAATCATACAAACTCACACGCTGAAAAATCCAAGGTATAATCGATTTTATTTTTTTATTAATTTTGCTATTATTAATTAATCTTTGAGTGTTTTTAGTTGTTTGTTTATCGCACTCCAAATCAGAATCAGAATCAGCTTTTTATATTCATATTTTGTTGATGTGTTCAGGTGAAGAGTACTCCCGAGGTGATTGCTGATTCATAGTAATTTGTAAGGTTCGGTTTATGTTTATTAAGTTTGTGTTAGTCTGTAGTCCATGTTAGTTGATTCATGAATATTTTTAGTTTTTTTTGGTAAAAACAAGTGGGTGTGTTTGACTGTTTCCCTAGACTGACTACTAATGGTCAATCGTAGCTAATTCAAAGATTAATCTTATATTTAATTAGTCTAGATCATCTTAATCTTATTTCCGGGTTTTTTCAATCTAGATTCAGAGTGAGTATTCAACCAGTACACATATTTGGCGTTTTTTTTCATGAGAAGAACTTTGTAACATTGGACATATCAAGTTGTGGCCAAGCTTTCTGCTTCGATGAATATTTGGTGATACCTCATCTGAGGCTACCGGATCATCTGCTATAAATATTCTTTCTCATGTTTTTGAAGACTATGCGCCATCTTCGATACCAATTTCTCAAGGTTGGTTGGTATATTGTTGAATGACATTGTAAAATTTATTATTCATATTTGAATTTATGAGTCTTTTTACACCAAAGGTATGATTTGTTTTAAGGAGACATGTTTTGGACCATTGCTAGATGTTCTGTTGGTATCCACAGACCCGTGGTTGGTCTGGTCCATTTGAGACTCTTGGCCAAATATATAACAGAGCAACCAAATAATGATGAGTCTTTTGTGTTGGAGGTAATGAGCTCTGATTAGGTTGTAAGGAGTTTTACCTCATTACAGGACTTTGATTTGGTACGATGAATCCTTCATAAAAGGAATCGCTTCATATTCCATTTAGGTATAGAGCGGCATATATATCAGCTAAGGGGTGGGATATTGGAAACATTTATAAAGGCTCTCTTGACCAGCTCTCAGACTTTGACACAGTACGAATTTGTCTATTGATGTTGCTAAATATCGGTTTCACTGGTTGTGAGCCAAAGTTTCTCATTGACGAGGAGCTTCTGCGACTGGTGGAGATCTGGACTCATGGAAATCCATGGGGTTCATAAATATGGAATGCGACATACCCACAGTTGGTTGGTGCCCTACAGACACGTATAGGGCCGCACTTATCCAACCTGGTAACAAAAGTGGCTAATATACGCTGCATTGATTTGTTTAGGCCTTTAAGGTAATGATTGTTTGCTTTTCTCCTAAATTTAAACATATTGTTTGATTGTAGTTTTGCTGGGTTAAATTTGTTTAATTACAACCAAAATACCCCTTTGCAGCAGAACCTATCTCTTATTTAACTATAAATCCCTATGTTCGCTCGCGAAATGATTGATACAGTGAGTTTAGTGGTAATGTTGATTTTTGACACTATTATTAGATGAAAGATTGTATATTTTTGGTAGCAACATATGGACAACCACTTTCAAATCAGATAGTGAAGGATAAACATACAAGATGAAATTAAAGTTAAAATCCCCGAGGATAGCGATCTTGTGGAACCACTAGATGAAGATTGCATATGGCGTTAGACAAGAGGCAACGGTACTACATTTAACTGCATTCTTCTTTTCTAAAGTGTTATCTAGAAGTTCATTTAACATGAGTCACATGTTAAGTGACACAGCTAACTAGGAAAATAGGATTTATAATAGCTCAGAATACTAAGTTTTAGAATGTATTTTGACAAATGCAGGTGGAAAGTTTCTACCAAAGATAGTTACTCTTGATGTACTGGAGGTGTCCCAAGGATCTGGATCAGTGTTTGTAAAAAGTAACAATATTGTCACTTATCATGTGATTCGAGGTGCGATTGATATGAGGTTGTTTAAGGTTTTCCTTTTTACTTCTTACTTCTTACTATTTTTTATTTTTTTCTTCTTTTCTTCTTTTCTATATATTATTACATACACAAAACTATGGGCGCATATAATAACTGCAAATGACCAAAACATCCTCTAGATGCAGTATGCAGGATGCATGACTTGTAGTATGCATAAACCGTCTTTATCGCCTTGTGAAAGTATGCATCCAGAGCCATCAACACATTCAACCTATTCGACACATGTTCGGTTAAACTAATATTTCTTACCCATTTTAATATTTATCATAAATTGAAACTTTACCAGGATTAACTCATGCTTAAGTACATTATATTATACTACTTGGATTGCTAAATCAATTGATAGAAAGAGCTACATTGATTAAAGTTTATTTGTTTTGGATTAGATAACTTTTATCAGTTGCTTAATGGTTGGAGGGGATAAAATTATGGAAGGTAGGATGAAATTATGTGCAAAGGCCGAAGAGGTTAATTAAAAGAGTTCGGAAAATAGTACGCTGTTTTAAATTTGAAGGTAAATAACGCAGGCTCTTCAGCAATGAGCCTCACTCGGATGTTCAGGTACATTTTTCAACATACTTAAGGATTTCATGTATAAACATTATAGATGACACTTAGTTGGAGTAGGCAGGAAACTTTCATGTATTGAGTTTGATACCAAATATGGATCTGTTTTGACAAAAAGTTACGAGTTTCTGTCAGCTTTAAAAAAACGTTTTGCAGGCGATGTTGTCCTTTTTGTAAGGTACTTCCCTAGATTAATACGCGGTTGTTGATTGAACTTAATGCCTTCATCTATCTGTTACATGGCTACTGTATATATGAATGATCTAATATATAAAGGAGTTGAGATCTAGATAAAACCAAGACTTTTAACGCGTATATATTCACGAACAACAATGCTTTCTTGCTTCTTATTACAAAAGCCCAAAAGAGTGGTATGATTCCCCCGAGTGTAACAGGTAAATATCATGTTCTTTTTTGGAAGTTTAGTGACTCACCACGTTACGTAAATCGAACTAGACCAATATATACATAAGGTTGAAAAAGAAAAAAATGCATGTGTTTGGACTGGATTGCTAACAAAGCTTATGCGCGCTACTGTACTTTAATAAAGAGGAGAATTAGCACATGGTCCTTCCAGCTGATGCATAAACTATTGCTTGGTAACTTTGGTTTGAAAATGTCAACATATCCAATATTGCTTATTTATAGACATTATCTTACCAATACAAGTTACAACCCTTTTCATGGTTGATTATTTACCAAACAATAAAACGTAATTACACTTACTTAGAACCATGAACATTAAGTATTTAAATGCATGATATTAAGGTTCACGATGACCCTGCTGCTTTGTTGTGACTTGGAGCTGTTAACACCAACTGGCCTGAATTGGCTTTTACTTGTGGCATATATTAAGTTATTAACAGGCAAAGAGGCAAATGTGCCAAACTAAATGACCGATGATGAATCACCATGATCAATAACCATATATTCTTTGAAGAATAATGTATAAAATGCAGTAAACATATAAGTTGGCACTGATTAACATAGTTGTGGATTAAAGTAAATAACATTAACTTTAAAGATTGTATGTGACAAATGGATTAACCGTTGTCATTTATGTCTATTGAAAACCGCAACCGTAATGAAACAAATCTTTAAAAAAGTTGACTGATACGTGCGTCTCCTTAATTAGCATTTAATTCGATTTCAATGCCCAAGTGAATACATTCAAGTAAAGACCATTTTTAAGATACTCTTAATAATTGCCTTAACCATGGCAAATCTTGCCCATTTTTTTAGATATAAGCACTTTTTATATTTTTTTAAAAATAATAGGCACTTTTTGCCCATTAGTTATTGTTGATGGGCTAAACATACGTATATGTAAGACATTACATGGGTTGAATAGGCGTATGTAAAATACTAATTATGTAATCCGCGAATCTTTTATAATTAATTATTATCCCCGACATTCAAAAAAGTAATATTATTTTTTATTTCTACGCTTTTATATATGATTTTTTCCCAGTTTAGCTTGCACCCGTTTAGCCCGCCCGTTTAGCTTGTGCCCATTTAACCCGCGTCTGTTTAGCTCGTCACCCGTATTACCCGCCGCCCGCCCGTTTTGCCACTACTACTTAAATCCAATGTTTTCATTTTTCTAGCCGTGGTCAACCTTATATAGCCAAATATAATATCATAGCTTGCTCGATTTTAGTAGTCATACCTTCTATTATTTTACTTTAAGTGATATATACTCCATAATAAATATATCGAAATTGGGGAGAAAAGGTACACTATCAGATTTTTCATTTCATTAATTTGTTTATTTAATATAACATTCTATTATTTTACTTTAAGTCATAATAAATATATCGAAATTGGGGAGAAAAGGTACACTATCAGATTTTTAATTCCATTCATTTGGTTATTTAATATAACATTCTTATGTAAGTTGAAGATAATTTAAGCTTTAATTTTTATCGTTTTAGTTTATTGAAAAGTATTTTATTTTATTTTGTAGGATTTGATAATAATGATGATATTTTAGTGACGGGCTATCAACCACCTAACGAGGATACCAATTATAAATAACACCCGTCCATTAGTAAAAACCACGTAAAAAATAAATAGAGGCAAAAAAGCCATTTAGTTAGATAAAAAAAACAAACACATTTTTTTAATCCATATACATTTTAAACTATTGTAAATTTATAAAACAAATACTTTTATTTTGATTTTTTTAATTTTATTCTTATTATTATTTTTAGCAAAAAGTGATTGATATTGATAAAAAATTCAAAAATGATCTTAGTAAATACATTGGAGGTTTGCAAAAAACAAACCACATGAAATACAAACTAGACATCTTGAAATTGAAATAATAGAACAATTGGTTAGTCAATGTGTACTTTTGATGTTTTGTAAACAAAAAATTAAAATAAAGTTAATACGAGTTCTATATACTAAGTGAAAAAAAACATAATATTATAACTAATATAAAGAATTCGAAAAACATAAGAACTATGTTTAAAAAATATGACTTATTAAAACAATATTTAGCTAAACAGATAAATGTAAACGACAATTATAAGTCATGCCCGCCCATCGGGCGGCTTTGCAACTAGTATATATATATATATACATACATATATATATATATATATATATATATATATATATATATATATATATATATATATATATATATATATATATATATATATATATATATATATATATATATATATATATATATATATATATATATATATATATATATATATATATATATATATATATATATATATATATATATATATATATACATATATATATATATATATATATATAGAGTTGAGTTAATGTAGTGTAACATTTTAAAATTGTTAAAATAAAAAGTGATATGAGCCATTGGATTTACTAATTGGTGTTAGATGATATTAATTGTAATTAATGGAAAATAAATGGTGCTAGAATAAATAAAAGTGTCTGAAGGGTATTTTGGAGAAATAGTGCAAAAATAGTGGACTTCGTTTATTTTTTTTGTTGCTTGCGTTTTTTATTTTGTTTTTCACATATTCTCTATGCATGCATTTTTGCCTCATTTTGTTTAGATGTTGATACACTTGATCCTTTTTTCACATTTCATGCCATATAATAGAAAAAGTTATTTTTCATTCTTAAGGTACACATGAATGCAATTTATTTTTGAAAATGATGCACATAAAAATCCATCAAAAGATCAGAAAAAAGAACATGGGTGGTAAATAAACACATTTACCGAGCTTGTAAAAAAATTGCTCATACGTAATACACGATGTCGAACTCGTACACGTAGAACAACTCGTACACGGAGAACAACTCGTATACGAAGAACAAACTCGTAAACAAAGAACAACTCGTACACGAAGACCAACTCATACACAAAGAACAATTCGTAAACGAAAATTAACTCGTACACGAATATCAACTCGTACACGAAAAAACTTCTACATAAGAAGCAGCTCGTACATAGTTTATTTTTTCAATTCATAATATTATACAAACTTGCTGTTACATCATGGTCTCAAACTCTCAATATTATATGTGTGGCTCATACATAAAGAGAAATTCCCTATATAATAGTGATACTTCAGTTTTACCTGCACTGGCTTCTTGAACTAACCTTAAAAGATCTTGAATATCTTGTTTGTCAAGAATGTGAATGGTTATGAACTAGTCATAGATATTATAATCTAGAAAGAACCTAATATGAATTTATTAAAAGATGTTCTGTTATCTGAAACTTTAGTAAGTATTTGTTAATGAATTACATAGACTTTCGCCATTAAGGCAAGTTGAATTTGGTATTGATTATATTCCCGGTGCTACACCTATGGCATGTGCACTGTACGTCAGCACCATCTAAATTAAAGGAATTACCGTACAACTGAGAGAGTTGTCGGAGAAAGATTTCATTCTACCAAGAAGCCGATGACATTAAATGTATAAAAGGCCACTTGTGGTTGTCTAAATATGGAGATTTTGAGATTTAGTTATGTTGGAATCCCGTAAGTATAAGTATTCTCGAAATGGAAGATTTGTTCGATCATTTACAAGGTTCTAGCGTATGTTCTAAAGATTTGATCCACAGCATGGTTATCATCAACTTCGCATCTGCGGAAAAGATTATGTATTCCAATCACTACATCCGGTACTTGTAATGAACATTATGAGTTTCACGTGATGTCGTTTAGAGAATTTAACTTATCGCGTCAAAAAGGCCTTCCCCCTAACCCACGGTATGCAAAACAAGCTCTTATCCATAGTCCAAGACTTTATAATGCAACCCAATTAGGATTGGTCTTAGACCCGATTGTTATGTTCGAGGATCGCACAAATAAGGATCTAGTTGGTTGGTGCACAAATAGGAGCCATGAAATCCATAGCTAGTAAATAATACTATTATCATACAATCAACAACTATAATTTGTTTCCATCACAATCTGTGACTAGTACGTTCATACATTCATAATATGCATGTTTCAATGCATCATTATATTAGTGATTAACGAGCTTGCAAAAAACATGTATCATCTTTATATAAGTGATAAATACTTGTACATCATGGTGAACTCGTACCCGATGCGTGGTAAACTCAAGCCTCGCCACACACGACTCTGACTCGTACACCACTGACTCGTACACTACCGACTCGTACATCACCCACTCTTACACCAAGAACTCGTAAACCATGGTTAACTCGAGCCTCTACACACACACACGGCTGATACACCATCGACTCGCACACTAGGAACTAATACACCATGGTAAACTTGAGAGTCGCCATACACGACTTATACACCATCGACTTGTACACCATACAAACTGGTACAGAAAACAGAGATTTAACCAACAACATTGACAATTGCTATCAAACCCGAAAATAAACGGACTGATCTTTTCCGGTGACCGAAGATTCGAAGAAGAATAAGTCACGATGTTGGGGTCAGTTAGTTTTAAAAAATATCTCAAACTTTACCAGGAAACATAAATGAATGCAATAATAGGAAATAATGGCCGGAATAATTAGAAAAATGGATTGGAGTTTTGATATAAGTGAGAGATAAACGACTGTAATAACGAATTAGGGTATTAGATATTAAGGAAAAGAGAGGACTTGTTAGATACCCAAAATGCCCTTTTGGTTTAATCTTCAATCTAAATTTTCACTATCCTACGTTTCTTTTTGTCAATTAATGTTTTTATCAATCTGCTATCTATCTTAAAACAATAAGAAAATCCAAAGGTTTAAAATGCTTCTTATTTTAATAATTTTAAAGATGTACACTACTTTAACTAAATTATATATATATATATATATATATATATATATTATATATATATATATATATATATATATATATATATATATATATATATATATATATATATATATATATACATATATATATATATATATATATATATATATATATATATATATATATATATATATATATATATATATATATATATATATATATATATATATATATATATATATAGGAATGGGGTAAAATGAGAAGGGGTCTTAAAATAAAAAGTATAGGAAGGATTGTGAGAGTGACATGTGTCATTATGCCATATCACCATGCCATAATGATGACACCTCACTATTTAAAAAAAATAGATTTTTTTTTAAAAAAAATTTCGAAATTTTTTTCAAAATAAAAGTATTTTTTACAAATTTTTTTTTTCAAAAAAAAAATTTTTCGATTATTTTTTTGAAAATTTTTTTCGATATGTTTTTGGAAAAAAATATTTCAGCTTTTTTTAAAATTTTTTAAAAATAAAACAAAAGATAATCTACTGCATCGCAATTATATATTTTGATGCATCATGTTAATAAGTTAAAGGATCACATTAATAAGTTATTGCATTATAGTTCATCACCGAACTTAATGCAGTAACTAATTACAGTGATGCATTAATTTATTAAGTTGATGCATCAAACATATAACTGTGATGCAGTAGACTATTTCTTTTAAATTTTAAATAAAACAAAAGATAATCTACTGCATCGTAATTATATATTTTGATGCATATAGTTCATCACCGAACTTAATGCAGTAACTAATTACTATGATGCATTAACTTATTAAGTTGATGCATCAAACATATAACTGTGATGCAATAGATTATTTTTTTAAATTTTTAAATAAAACAAAAAATAATCTACTGCATCGCTATTATATATTTTGATGCATCATGTTACAAGTTAATGCATCACATTAATAAGTTACTGCATTATAGTTCATCACCGAACTTAATGCAGTAACTAATTATGTGATGCATTAACTTATTAAGTTGATGCATCAAACATATAACTGTGATGCAGTAGATTATTTTTAAAAAATAAATTCAAAAAAAAAACTCCGAAAAAAAAAATTCGAAAAAAAAAATTTTCGAAAATTTTTTATTTAGAAAAAAAATAATTTCGTAAAAGATTACTTTTTAAAAAAAATCGAAATTTTTCAAGTGTTGAGGTGTCATGATTATGTGGCATGATGATGTGGCAAAGTGCCACATGTCACTCCCATAATCCTTCCTAAACTTTTTATTTTAAGTGTCTGTTTAGTGTATCCCTACCCTATATATATATATATATATATATACATATATATATATATATATATATATATATATATATAATATATATATATATATATATATATATATATATATATATATATATATAGAATTTGGATCAAATGAGAACTTTTTAAAATTAAAAAAATAAGAACTTTTCAATAGCCAATAAGAATAAAGGATGTGACAATAAATGAAATTTAATACATGAAGAAATTGAAAATTAAAAATATAGTTTAAAAGGGTATTATTGGTATTCTGCCCTCTTTATTCCATCAATTTTACATAACGTCTCTTTTTTCTCTCCCTCACAATATTAGTATATCTCTCATCCTCCTCCCAAAATAAAAAAGCTTCATCCTTATCCTTGAACTGCCTATTTATATACTCCAGGCCATCGTTTTTCACATACGACATATTCACCTATTAATACCAAAATCAATAACCATAATCCTCGTAAAACCTATTATGTGGGTACCAACCGCCGTTGCTACCCGGACGCCCTCTCCATCAGATCTACCTACCGCCGCAAATACGCCAGATGTTCTCATCATCATCGTCTCCATATTCCAACCACCGTAGCAAGTTTTTGATGGTGGTAGGATGGTGCCATTATTGTACCAATGTACTCGACTCTGATGGTGGTGCGATGGTGACAGTGGGTCGATGCACCATGACGTGTATGATACATCGATATGCCAGAATAGATGTACCATGACGTGTATCGATGGTGAAATATGATACATAATTTATACTGGTACAATGCGATATGTATCAAGGTTGAAAAAGATGGTACATCAATTATTATTGTGTTTAATCTATTCGGTGGATCTCAGCAATTAGGATATGTATCAAGTTTGAAAAAGAAAATGTACCATCATATATTTGTGTGTCAGTTGTTATATCAGTTTTGAAACAAACAGGATATATGACTGTGGTGTTCTCATGTATATCAAGTTTGTTTTTTATTTTAATACAAGAAATGGTATATGCTTCGTGTATAGTAATGGATTATATGGCATTGATTATGTGACATAATGTTTAAAACTTGTGTACGACAAGATTTATAGAAAAAGTGCCAATTGATGGGTTGAAAGTTATGGGCCATAAATGTATCACCATTAATAATTAACTAAAATATTATCTTTTATTTAAAGCAAAACATTATTTGTCAAATTAATTAACATTTAATGGTCCATTTAATGAAATTGAACACACCAGTCATATAAAAAAAAGTACTGTATTAACAATGTTAATGTTGTTGTGACGAAAATACCCTTAAATTTAATATCTGTTAAAAAATGTCATTCATTTCTCAATTAATGTCATCTAATACTAATTAGTCGATCCAATGGTTTATATTAGTCCTTATTTTAATAATTTAAAAAAACTCTTACATTAACCTCCCTCTATATATATATATATATATATATATATATACATATATATATATATATACATATATATATATATATATATATATATATATATATATATATATATATATATATATATATATATATATATATATATATATATATATATATATATATATATATATATATATATATATATATATATATATATATATATATATATATATATATATATATATATATATATATATATATATATATATATATATATATATATATATATATATATATATATATATATATATATATTATATATATATATATATATATATGTATATATATATATATATATATATATATGTATATATATATGTATATATATATATATATATATATATATATATGTATATATATATATATATATATATATATATATATATATTATATATATATATATATATATATATATATATATATATATATATATATATATATATATATATATATATATATATATATATATATATATATATATATATATATATATATATATATATATATATATATATATGTATATATATATATATATATATATATATATATATATATATATATATATATATATATATATATATATATATATATATATATATATATATATATATATATATATATATATATATATATATATATATATATATATATATAGGGGAGTGTTATCGTGGTATACAGTCTTAAACTAAGTTATGATAGGCACAGTTGTCGACCATTGGATCAAGAAAGATGTATCAAGATCAGATTTAAATTAATAAATAGTAGAATTGCAATTTATAAAAATTAAGGGCATCATGTATCACATTTAATAAAGGCTTCATAACTTGAAACGTAAAAACACACACACGGTATCACCATAATCATCAAGCATCCAATTCTTAGTTCCCATTTAAATTAGAACCTTCAATCACCAATCATTAGGGGAAATCCGTCATTCAGTATCTACAATCTATATATAAATATAAGGTGTACGTTGACAACATTCTAGGGCAATTTGTTTAGTACTTAGAAAATATATTCAAGATTCCATAGCTACATTGTATGGTAAGTGCTTCATTAATGGATTTTTTTTATCTTGTTTATAATAGCTATTGCTCGTTTATAACTCATGGTTTTGTTGTTGCTTTTGTAACCGAGGCAAAGTGGTACAAAAGGAGCGAACTATGGTTGATGTAGAGGCGGTTATTGATTTAACAACCAAAGAATGGCAGGGAATAAAAAAAAGGTATTTATTAGTATATAATTGTTAAATTTATTGAATTATGTTTTTTTTAAGTGTTTCATTGATTGAATTATGGGTTTAGGATATTAGTTGGATTCGTTATATGGTAAAAATGTTTTTGGATATAATGTGTCGAATGTTCCTACGTGTCATCCGTTGTCAATGTGTCAATGGTGTTAAGTATTTGTAATGTGTCGGTTGTGCGTAAGCTTAACGAGATGCCATTTTATGATAACCTATATCGCCATGTGTCAGATGTATTCAATGTGTTTGCCATTGGTAATTTGTCAGTTGTGTTAGCGGCTTGCAATGTGTTGGTTGTGTTAGTTGTTTGCAATGTGTCGGTTGTAGGTATACGGTTTGTGTCGGATGTTTGTAGTGTGTCGCCCATTGGCAATGTATTGTTGGTTGTTTGCAATGTGTCGGTTGTGAGTATACGAATAAGCATCTGTCATATTATAATCAGAACTATGTCTTTGTGTCAAATGTTTGTAATGGGTTGGCCCTTGGTAGTATGTCGGTGGTGTTGGTTGATTGCAATGTGTCGGATGTTTGTAATGGGTCGGCCATTGGTAGGTCTGCTTGGAATTTCCCAGTATTATGTTATGTGATGTGGTGACAGCCCCCATGTGTCACTTGGTGAGTCCGTATATTGAGCGTGGTTTGCAATTGTACAGGGGGGTAAGTCCATATTGCCGAGTGGTCTGCAAGTTAGAGTGTGGTTTGCAACTTTAGTATGGTCTGATATTTGTGAGTATAGTGCTCAATTGTCTACAACTTTTGTGTCGTCTTGATATGTAATAAATAATACATGTGTATCAACTAAGGTTTACTTGTAATCAACTTCATCCTGTTTTATTTTGCGAGATTTTATTCCGATCATAATAGGTTGTCGTCTCTTTATCATTTGTATGAATCTAGAATATAATGAAGTTGAGGATCTGCATAAAATATCTTTGATGGAAACTTACAAAGTTAATACAAATTGTTGTGGCTTTAGTAGAGAGACCAAATAACAGATTAAAGAAATAAGATACCTACACTGTAAGTACACGGCTAACATTTTTCAGGCAGATTCCAAGCTAGTAAAGAATGAGTTTTAACTGGAAAAGTGGGCCTTCAAAACATTAACAATAAAAGAAAGGCGGCGCTTGGAGGTTGATGCATTTATATTATGAAAGCGCGTGTTAAGCTGATGACGAAGTGATATCATTTTTTATTTAAAACAAGCACCATGTAGCCTGCGTTTTTAGGATACTTTGTTTTTCAGATTATTATTATAGTGAATACTCGTGTATGTTTACCGAGTAAGCTTTTATTTATATGTTGGGTTTGTTTATGTTCAGACATGATAGATTGATCATCTGAGTGTTTAATATATTTAATATATTAATCAGATGTGAATTTCATATTAAACAATTTGCTACTTTAGATATGAAATAATAATGAGCAACCTGTAGTGTGTTGCATCATTATCACAAATAAACCTTTAACCTGTATATAAAGAAGTGATGCATTTATAGTCAGACAAGAAGGTGCTACATGATTAAACAAAGTAAAATAATTTACTAAGCTACTAAATAAAACATAATATTTGTTGCAGGATAAAGATACGATATTATTGAAAAACATACGGGTACATGTCATACTGGTATATGTCTTGACCGAGTCTTGTTTTCCTATCACAACAGTTCCTTGCATCCTGCTATGCATATTTGCCATAATACGCACCTCCTCAAGTTGCAGACTTATAAAGTTGCAAACCATTCTCAAGTTGCAGACTTTACCTATATCAGAAGTGCAGTTACAAATATCAAACATTATTATTGTCGTACAAATAAACATCCTTATACACAACCTAGCATATGTCCCGAGCGAGTCTTGTTTTCCTATCAGGGCAGTTCCTTGCATCCTGCTATGTATACTTGCCATAATATGCACCTCCTCAAGTTGCAGACTTATAAACTTACAAACTACGCTCAAGTTGCAGACCTACCCATATCAGAAGTGCACTTACAAATATCAAACCCGCACACACAAAATATAATGCCACACACATTGACTTGAATCTGATATTGAGGTACTGAACCTATCATCAATTGTAACACCCCCAAATTTTTACACATTTCAATACAGCGGAAGACTCGTTGGTGTTACGGGATAGCACATTACTCACATCATAGACAACGCTTAAAAATCGCGTCGTTTAATACTAAAGCATTTCCATTCATAAATATCAAATTTACACAGGTCCCAAGTCATTGTATTTCATACAGGTTTTACAAAGCATTTGAATGGAAATTATTATTTAAGTGCGGGCCATGAATTCTTGATGTCTTCCCGAGAATTACCTTCAAGTACCTAAGATAAAACATGTTAAAAGAAAAGGTCAGCGATAACGCCGAGTGAATTCATAGAGTTTAATAAAATCCATCAATATAACATCGGTATAAAATTATTACCGAAAGTCATTTTGTACAAATCTTTGTAATAGGCCATAAAATAGCCGAAGTCATTTTATACAAATCCTTATCAAAAATCATAATATAGGCTTTTGCCTTCAAAATCATTATACGAACCAAAGTCGTAAAAACATCATACAATACGTTTTATAACGTTGTATAAAGTTAAATAAAAACACTTATATGAATATGGTTATGTAAAACCAAAACACAAAAATCAATAATAAGACCCCGTATTGCTAGTCAGGCAATATATCATAATTCGGTGCGTATAGCAGTATTTCGTTAATTGGATTATTATAAGCCGCATGACATTGTTACCTTACTACAACAAACAACGGGTAGCTAGCCCGAAACTCAATTTGCCCATCTAAATTAGCGTGTCGTCACAATAATCACGCTTGTGTAAATCTTCTCATACATAAATTCGCTTACCAATCAATGTGGCAAGACGGGGATCAACCGTCAAGGCGCGAACTGGGGTGATCGTCCCCAAATAGTACTATTATATGCATAAGCGTCTACCAAATCTCGGTAGTTCACAATTCATGCTAATGGGACTTTTAGTGACATAACCTAACTTTAATAATCCATTTCATTTCATTTATCGGGTCATATATTCATTCATCGGGTCATAAAATCATTCAGGTCCAAATCAATAAACAAATAATCGGGACAAATGGTGTCCTGTTTTATCAAAACTAACATGTTATCTCCCTCGCGGGTTTATAAAACATTTCATAAAAACATTTAAAAGAGTGCGAGGCTATGAACTCACGTTGATGTGGGAAAGCGGGTTATCGGTAATTCGGATGTACGGTACGTGCTTCAATCACGGAAACCTAGACAAATAATACTTGTCTTAGACTCTTGTCCAATGACTTTATAAAAATAAAAATTATGTATACATATGATGATTTTATATATATATATATGATGATCAAGTGGGTTTATACATTCTTACTTACTCATTTTAGTGTTATGTGTTGGTAACTTTTATACTAGTTTACTAGTTTTACTTTTTTACATGTTTTAGGTCCAATAGGCCTATTATAAGTCCATTACCTTAAATTAGACCATTTTATACTTTTATTATCAGTATTATACTTTACATGTTGGACCCAAGTGGGTTAAGCCCAATAAGTAAATTTATAAGTGTTTAGCCCATTTAGTTGGATTATTAGTCTAATAAGGCTAACTTAGCCCGTTAATGTCCGTATGTTATATAGTTCGGGTTTTATCGGTTTTTACTTGTATTAAGTACTTATATATCAGTATATTACTTTTAAAAAGTTTACATTAGACGGGTCCGATCGTCTAAGTTTTAATTGACGAAAAACGTTAATTTTACGGTACTAGCCGAAAAGACGTAAAACTTAGTATATGGTTTTATAACTTGGAAAAACATTTATATTTACACTTTATATAACATAATCTATTTTAATATCAACATTTATATAAATCTTTTATTATAATCATTATCAACTAGTGGAGTTTGTATATATATATATTTTTTATATAAATTTTTGAGTGCTTATATTATATATTATTTATACAAAATCAGTCCTAAAAAGTTAGTTTACTAAAATGGTCATATCTAGAGTTCTACATGGAGATAGAACCCTAAATTTTTATCAAAGAAACTACATGATATGTGCTTCATTTTATTCCTTTATAGATACTGATGAATTAACTTCTAAGTATTTTATAAAATTCGTCCAAAACAGTGTAGTCAGATTTGCACTCTAAACTTGTTTTTATCATATCTCACTCATTTTTATGATTCCATTGCATGGCCAACTCTCACATGTGTACAAGACTCATAGCTTACTGTATATTAATTTATCCAAGCCATTTTATCAGTTTATCATAAGATTATTTACTGTTTTATACAGCCTCCTAATTTAGCCATGATTTAACCATTTTTACATCTGGTTTTTCCATCTTTTTACCCATGTTTATCAAATCTATCAACATCAAATCCCCACATAATATTTTTAATCATCATTCATCATCATATACATATACATAAATAAGGAAATTACAAGATTACATAATCAAAATAACAAAAGGATATAAAGAACAATCTTTATACCACCAAGATTAAGTAGTTGGAAGGATCAAGACTTGGTTTTGGGTCACCAAATCTTATGAACTCTTGTATGAAATCTTCAAGATCACCAAGGGAGATGTTGGTCTTTGAAAATCAGCCCCACTTCATCTTGCAAACTTCTCTTTGGATGTTAAAATCACCACCAATCTATAAAGCTTCAAAAGGGCTTCATCATATGTGTGAATAACACATGATTTCATGGTTAAAATTGATCAAATGAGGGTGTTTATGTGTAGGATGGGACGAAATTTGAGAGAGAGATGAGAGAAATGTAGTGGTTTTGCATGTTGAGTTTTGGTGGAAATGGTTTAGCAAAGTGGTATTAAGGAAAGTATATACAAGTGTCCTAGCTTCTAAGTGAAGCTTGACACATATTGAGGTGAGGTGGAGCATGCTTGGCCGTCCCATTTATGGGGTGGGGAAGTGTAAAACTTGTCCCATCCCACAAATTTACGGGTACTCCTCGATTCTAGTTTCCTTGATTTGTGTGTCCTCGGGTCGTTTTACGAAAAACGTTTTTATAAATTATGAATCAACGGCACAAAACGAATCTAATAAAAATTGTCTCATCAAAAACGGAGTTCAAAAACGTAAATACGTAATCCTAAGGTTTCCGGTTTAGTCATAAAGGATGTTAAATTATAATCGTAAGTCCTAATCTCTTCTCGTAAATTTGTGAGTTTATGAACCAACACAAATTTAAAATTCCAAAATAATATTCACGGATAAATTTATTTCCTGAAATGTCGGACTGTCACCAAAACGGTGTATGTAAACGTCAGCACGTAACGTAGAATCCTCCGGTTTAGACGTAGTCGATGCTACTTTAAGATGTAAACCCAAATTTCTTCCCAAAAATAAGTGAGTTCATAATATAACATTAAAATAATATTTTTAAATAATACTTGAGAATAAAATATCAATCATAAATTGACGGATTGTCACATCAATAAACATAAAACTCAAGTTGCAAAAAGACATTAAGCATCAACTCGAAACACGAGCAACACTTGTCACACAAAGGACAACTTGTGCACTTAGCTTCGATGGATTTGATTCACAAAATAGCTCACAAGACTGGATTAGTGGTTCCTAAGATGGTACATCTGGTTACAGTGCCAAAATAACAGTCGTGCACGAGCAACCTCACGAGATTCAGGCAACTGGTCACTTAGCTGAGATGCACCTATTTGTATCAGTTTGTAAAGAACAATCACTGCTGCACAAACTAAAGCTTTGCTCCAAGCAGCCATCTCTTGTCGTCTTGCTTCATTTCGTATATCTATGCAGTGAAATATACTGATTAGTATATAAAGATTGCATTTGAAAAGAATGAAGTAACCAATGTGCAATAACTTAATATATGATCAGCACACAGTTTCATGTTTCAACTTACCATGCGTGCTAATTGATTGACATTCATGGAAAATGACAGCAACGGAATAACAATTCATGTTGCAATTGTACTTTTGACTAACATGTGTGCGTTTTGTTTATATGTGAAAAGAAAGATGGTAACATACCATCCCTAGCCATTACCATCAGGATCCGTGGCTGTAAAAACAATGATGTATGATTACGTCAAAAGTAGATGGGCTATCTATTTATATCCACAAATAACTAATAACTAGTAAAACTAATCTCATACATTCATACACTAGTAACTAATATAAAACTTCATACACGTATTATAATATAGTTAGAGATTGGTATTTGATAGTAATTGATTAGTATGAGCGAGTTTTAGATTGACCATGAAAATAAACTATATACTATCTAATTACAATGTTTTGAAACTGGGGTTTTGAATCGACTCGGTGGAGTCATCGGTTCAACCGATTGGGACTGGGTTGACCCGGTTTTCCATAAAAAAATTATATACATATTTGCAATACTACAAAAAATATGTATATAAAAAATCATAAATATTTCATATATTTGGCCTAAAAAGCATTTAGTAACAGATACGACATGTAAAAACAAACTTACATTGTAAATACATATAACTAAATCGCAAAAAAAACACAAAAAAATAAAAGAAACGAGAACAAATCAAAACCCGGCCGGGTCTCACGAACTGGATCGACCCAGGTCGCTTCAAACCCGGCGGGTCACAGCAGGTTTCTAATATATAAGACCCAGATCAATTTGACCCATTTTTTTGAACGGAACTGGTTGAACTGGCCGGGTCGACCTGGGTTTCGAAACATTGCTAAATTTTTGAAGCACGGATCGAGACTCTTAAATTAATGATATTAACTTTGTAAGTACTTTTTACAGTATAGTAATTTATTACTATCCAAGACATGTGAAGTTTGCTCAGGAATGTAAGTCCCATTTTAAATGAAACATGAATGCACACAATTGATCAACTCATTGTGCAAGGCTTGCTCTATTAACTAGTACTAATATTTACTTGCAAAAAAACACAAAGAAGCACATAATAAGTGGAAATTATTTCACCTGATTTGCACCGACTCAATCGATCAACTCATGCACGACTAAATGACTCAATGAAATAGCAATGACGAAAAAAAAATCCCTTGATACATATAATTAAAAATAAACTATTGATCATATCATTTCAATGGAATCTCGCCAAATTAACAAATATTTATATTTTATAAAAAAGAAAAGATTAAGAAATCTACAACATTTAATCATTATTGATTCACTTCTACGTCTTATATATGCATTTTAATTCTTTGATAAATCACTTGGGACTAATAAATCAATTACACTACAACTAATTTTAGTGTGGAATAATAACTAGATCTCAGATATTATAGTATTACCTTAAGATAGCATATATTAAAGAAAACCCTTTAAAATTCAAGACCCGATTTTGTACCGAGAAACCACACTAACAATAAATTCCATCATGAATCGTAACATGATGTCATTAGCTATCAACCGAATAATAGATGTTTTATTATGATCTATGGAATTCGATTGGTGGAGTGGTGGTTATTTTAGGATTCTGCTGCATTCATTTCAAATAAAAGATGGTGATTTTTCTTAATTGAGGTTTTGAATCTTGAAAGGAGATACCGTTGAGATTAGAAAGCGAAATCAATTAACTTTAGACAGAGACAGTGTGTAGGTTTAGAGGTAAGTAAAAATACAAATAATACCCTTATAATTTAATTAACAGTTTTAGATTAATTAGGTATTTAATTTCCCCATGTCATGTTGTGATTGGTGCCTATTATAGTGTATTTTAGGAGTGTTGAATACATGAACACAAATATATATATATATATATATATATATATATATATATATATATATATATATATATATATATATATATATATATATATATATATATATATATATATATATATATATATATATATATATATATATATATATATATATATATATATATATATATATATATATCTTTATCTTTATATTATATATAGGTATAAATATGATTTAAAACCACACTTTTTAATCCAGTCATATCCCAGTCACATATTTAAACCAACAGGATTTGAGAAATTCCTAGAAAATCTCCATTTTCCACGTTTTTTGTGATTTGAAATCACACTTTTTTGAAACTGCGTTTTGGAAACGCTGTTTTGGAACTTCTCTGAAATTGCGTTTTGGAAACACTATTTTGGAAATTGGGTTTTCGAATCAACACAGTTTTGAAACCAAACGCAGTTTTGAAACTTGCGTTTTCGAAACGTTATGCCATTTGTAAGATTTGAACATGGGACCTTTCGTTTAGGGGTAATCAAACTTACCAACTTGTTATGGTAAGGTTTTTGTTTAATAGTTACTAACCCATATACTTAAGTTTCAATTTTTTTTTATTTTCTAAATTTTGGATTAAAAACATGTTTATTTCAACTTTTTTCAATATTTTCCAAAAATCATCAATATTTTCATTTTCAAATTTTATATGGACACTAGAAAACCCCATATTACCCTTTTTTATTTTTTCCCAAATAAAAATAAAACATGTTCACATATCTATTTGTAACCCTATTTTACGTTTTTGTCACTTTTAAAACGTTTTTTTTTTCAAAAAATTTACGTTTCGACAGTTTCTCACGTTTTTGTTAGTTTTCTTTACGTTTCTTATTTTTTCACGTTTTTGTTAGTTTTTCACGTTATAGTTAGTTGTTTACGTTTTCGTCAATAATTTTATGTTTTCATCAGTATATTTACGTTTTAATCAGTAATTATAAGTTTTTTTATTTAGTCCATTTTCTTTAGTATTTTTACGTTTCCATCAGAAATTTACGTTTTCGTCAGTATTTTTACGTTTTCGTCCGAATTTTTCTGTTTTGGTCAGTATTTTTACGTTTTCATCAGATTTTTTATGCTTTCGGCTTAATATTTACGTTTTCGTCCGAAATTTTACGTTTTCGTCTGACTTTTTATACTTTTTCTTGCATTTTTTACGTTTTCGTCAGAATTTATACGTTTTTGTTCGATTTTTTAATGTTTTTGTCTTATTTTTTTACGTGATCGTCCGATTTTTACATTTTTGTCCAATTTTTAACGTTTTCTTCCGTTTTTTACGTTTTCGTCCGACTTTTTTACGTTTTCGTCCGATTTTTTACGTTTTCGGTCGATCTTTTACGTTTTAGTCTATTTTTTACGTATTCATCAGCGTTTTTACATTTTTCATCAGTATTTTGACGTTTTTGTCTATAATTTTGCGTTTTCGCCTGTATTTTAAGTTTTCATCAATATTTTCACGTTTTCATCCGAAATGTGCAGAAATTTCTGAGCAAAACGTAAAAATGCTATTGAAAACGTAAAAAACGGACGAAAACGTAAAAGTACATACACAAATAAAAAAATACTAAGGAAAATATAAAAATTTGGAGGAAAACGTATAAATACTAAGGAAAACATAAAAATAATGACATAAACGTAAAATTAATGACGAAAACGTAAAATTGCCGATGAAAACATAAAAATGCTGACGAAAACGTAAAAACTCTTATGAAACCCTAAAAAATCGGACGAAAACGTAAAATATCGGGCGAAAACGTAAAAAAATAAGAAACGTAAGAAAGCTGATGAAAACGTAAAAGAACTTAGAAAACGTGAAAAAAGGTTGATCGTGAAAAAAAAAATGATTGAAAATATTTTCTTCTAAACATTGTTTATTTTCTTTAGAAAATGAAAAATACCATCTAAACAAGTGTTCAAGATTTTCAACTCTACACTAGAAAATAAAACTCTTTCATTATCTAGAAATTTAGAAGCAAAAAATTATGAATAGTTTTTCACAACTAAACAGCCCCTTTATTTTTTGTTTTTAATTTTCGAAATATTTTTATTAGTTTTCTTATTAAGTTTCTAATTTCTTTATTTTCTAAATTTCGGATTAATTTTGCCGCTCAATAATTATCCGAGTGTAAAGGTTTAGACATGTAAAAATTGCCATGGAATAATTAAAATTAAATACAAAAACTTGCGTCGGATAAAAATCTATTTAAAGATCCAAAATAAAAATTGCTACTATTAACTTCCGTCATTCCAGTATAGGAAATAACATAACGTTGTTTTTAAGAAATTTGGTATTCTTTTTAAGGTTTTTCAGAGTGTAAAGGTTTTTGTTTTCATTAATGCGTGTTTGTGAGGTTTAGACATGGAAATTTTTTATTAATTTTTGATATATATATATTTTTTCAAATTAGGATTGAATTTTAACTCTTTTAAAAATATATATTTTTAACATAATTTTAAGAATCATATTATAGCAATATATCATGTTACGGTTTCACCACCGGGTCAACCCGGTCAAGTCATCAGGTAACGAGATTGATCATTGGGTCAACCCGATCGAGTCACCGGTTTACGGGTTCATCGTCAATGGTTCGTTCATATTAAGAAAAAACCGTCCGCCCGTTAACCACAAATAAACGTTGCTAAAGCGTAAACTATAACTAAAATATACTAAAGGTTAAATTACGTGTTAATGCAATAATGACTAAAAACGTTACTTGCATTTTTCGGTCTCGCTTAGTTTTGATTACGACAATATGTAAAAACAAGCATTTACGAAAACAATGAAAAACGAATTCTTGAGTTCAAGTATTTTTCATTTTACCCATTTTCACTTAAGGTATGGATAAACAAGTACTAACCTTAATCAAGTGATCAAGTGATTTAATCTTTTCTTAAAACTCACTTTTTATTAAATGTGACAAGTTTTTATTAAACTTTATTTTTAAGAAAATGTTTTATTAAATTAATTATTTGAAATTTGAAAATGGCATATTCTTATTTGGTTAAGAATATCCTTTCAGGATATTTTTATACCTAGATAAGACCTCCACCACTAAAGGACAAAAAGGAGCGTATTCTAGTCCGTCGGTACCTTAGCACCTAGGCGGTACCTTATCGATAAGGTACCGCGGGCTATGATAAGGTACCGCGGGCAGATATAGCCGTTGGCTCCTTTGTCCTTTAAATAGTGGACCATTCTCAGCTTTTCACCTCACCTCTTTTGCACATTTATTTCCAGATTCAAACCCCTTCTTTAATCACTCAAATCTTTGATCATTTGTTTGATTATTACTTGTTTAAGAAGTGAATCTTGTTCTTCCATCCCTTCCTCTCCAAGTGCAAAGAGAAGAACACTATCCTAGTGAAGTGTTGAGTCCACCACCAAAGATCCATTGAAGATAAAATTTTATATACTTGTAGTTGTGTCATAGTTGTGAAGATCCAAGTAGTTGTGTCTATTTGGAAGTTGTGTATGTACTAAGTATAGTTGTGTAGATTGGTCCTAGCTACGATTAGGGCTCGACTTTTAGCTTAGAGTCGGAAATTGGTTAAGCGACGTGTACGGTTTTCTCCACCATAAGGAGCTTGTTGTGTAGTGAACTCTCGAGTAAGGAGTACTCGAGGAGTGGAGTAGGAACGAGGAGTGAGCTTCGTTGCCGAACCACTATAAATCCTTGGTGTTCGGTTTGATCTTTCTTTACCCTCAACTCTTTACATTCTTTATTCTTTATGCATATAATTTTGTTAGTATTAGATTAGTTACACTATCATTGTTTATTCTTTGTGGATATATTTTTGTTAGTATTAGTTTAGTTACACTATCTTTGTTCATATTGTGCATAAGAAGATTTCACATATTTCCTCAAGCCTAAGTTTTTGAAAAAGGATTTTTGGAAACCATATTTTAACAAGTAATTATAAGAAAACTATTCAACCCCCCCCTTCTAGTTTCTACAATTGGTATCAGAGCGGGTTGCTCAAGATTTTTTAAAGTATATTGTATTTTAAAACTTGAATCGATCTATGGATTCCAACAAGTACCTAGAAGGGCAATCTATGCAAAGACCGCCACTTTTTGAAACCGATAGTTTTATTTATTGGAAAAATAGATTTGAAACTTATGTGAAATCAAAAGATTTAGATCTTTGGCATGTTATTACCAATGGTGATTTTTTACCCTTTCAATTTAATGAAGTTTCTAAAACAAAAGAATTGGTCACTTTTGACAAAGTTAATGACGATACTAAAAAGAAACTTTCAAAAAATAATGAGGCTAAAATGGTGATTTATAATGCTTTGCCTAAGAAAGAGTATGAAAGAATTTTTATGTGTGAAACCGCTAAAGATATTTGGAACTCTCTATTAGTAACCCACCAAGGTAATAGCCAAGTCAAAGAAAGTAAAATCGATCTTCTTGTCCAACAATATGAACAATTTGTCATCTTAGAAGATGAAACTATTGATAGTGCATTTGCTAGGTTTAACACCATTATTACTAGTCTAAAAGCACTTGATGAAGGTTTTTCTAGCAAGAACAATGTTAGGAAGTTTCTAAGGGTCTTACATCCAAAGTGGAGAGCAAACGTCACGGCGATTGAAGAGTCGAAAGATCTCTCAACTTTATCACTCGATGAACTCATAGGAAACTTGAAGGTTCATGAGATGATAATTTTGAAGGACTCGGAATTAGTGAAAACCAAGAGTGAAAGGAAATCTCTTGCACTTAAAGCCAAGAAGGCACAAAGTGACCATGATAGTTCCTCGGAAAGCGATGACGAGGAGTATGCATTGGCGGTGAGAGATTTCAAGAAGTTCTTCAAGAGACGAGGTCAACACGTTAGACAACCCAACTATGACAAGAAACCATTGTCAAAGAATCGGTTTGTCAAGAACGAAAAAGGTGATAGAAGTTGCTTTAGATGTGGTGATCCAAATCACTTCATTGGTGATTGTCCAAAGCCCGCTCGTGATAAGAACCACACGACATTCGTTAGTGGAGCTTGGAGCGATAGCGGTGAAGATGATGATGACAACCCCAAAGAGGAGAAATGTCTTATGGCTCACACTTCTAAAGAGGTACATTCCGAAACCGAATATTATAGCAATGATAGTTCCACTTTAGATGATATTGAATTTGAAGGCAAATATGATAGCATACACAAACTTAGTCTTAAATTCATAGAAAAGAATAAAACCTTAAAATCAACCAAAACTAAGCTTGAAAATGAGATCAATGAACTTAGGGAGAAATTGGCTAAACTTGAGAAAAACAAAGAGCTTGATTTAGGTTGCTTAAGTTGTGAGAAACTTAGATTAGAGAATGAAGATCTCAAGAGCACCTCCATTAAATTGGAAAAGTTCATGAAAGGTACTAGTGCTCTTGATGATATGTTAAACAAACAAGTTCATTCTAAGGAAAGACTTGGTCTAGGTTTTAACTCAAATGAAGCCTCAACTAGTGAACCAAAACAAGTCAGGTTTTCACAGAAAACACCCTCTGGACGCGGTTCCACATTATATGGCGCGGTTCCTTATCACTATGGAACCGCGGCCATAGATAAGGTACCGCGGCCAGAAGTTGAATTTTGTGAAAATTCTGAACTTTCTGAAAAATCTAAGTTAAATGAAAAACTAAAGCATCTTACTGTTAATAAGGTACAATTACCCATACTTGACGACAATGCTATTGGTAAGTTCTACAAGCCTTTAAGTAAACCTCTCACGGGAAATAGAAGTTTATCTAGACTATCCTCTACTCCACCTAGAGTACGGAATGAGTCTAAGTCTAGAAGTAGAACGACAACGCCTACAAGAGATAATCAAAACAACTCACGACCTAGAAGTAAAACTCCAACACCTAGAAGGAATAATAATAACTCTAAACCTAGATCAAACACACCTAGGAGAAGTAATGAACAACAAAATGGTTACATGAATTACTACCCTCCTCCATTTTGTTCTCCATGGGGAATCCCCTCCTCATTCATGCATCCCAACCAAATGCAAGGGATGTTTGGAACTAACAATTTTGGACCCATGAGATATTGGGGACCAAATGTTTGATCTTGTGTGCTGTTACCTAGATATGATTGGGAATTGATTTGGAGCCCGATGAGTGGATTAAGGATAGTGGATGTTCTAAACACATGACGGGTAATCGAAGTTTGTTCTCGCATTACAAAGCATATGATGGAGGTAACGTCACATTCGCTAGTAGTCTACGTGGTAATATCATTGGCAAAGGTACGGTTTCTCTTGACTCCATGACCATTAAAAATGTTGAGCACGTAGATAACTTAGGTTTTAACCTTTTAAGTATAGGTCAAATTTGTGATAATAAGTGTAAGGTCATTGATAAGTGTGAAAACACTCATCAATTATGATCCAAATACCACTTAAAACACAGTCAAATACATAATATTTAGCTTTAAAATATCAGAATTACGCGTGTATTTGCTTTTCATGTGTTTTCAGGTAAGAAGATACATTTTTGAGGAAAGACGCGTTTTCAAGGACTTATTTGATGGAAAGACAAAGAAAAAGACGAAAGATGCTTTCAAGGACCTTACTTGTCACTACTTCAAAGATCGAGGGCTTAGCATACACTTTTCATCAAGATAAAGGATGGAAAAGTGATTACTTAAAAGCTTTAATACACATTTGAGAAGGATAAAAAGTGGAAGGACTAAATAGAAAAATAAATGGAAAAGTCTTATTTACTTGGTCTGTTGACCAAGTCTCGGTCAAACCGGTCACACACAAACGTGTTATCTGTCTTCTTCAACCTTCAAGAGAGAGAGACGGTTTATTTCTCTTATCCACTGAAACCTGCAATCACAAATCACGAAGGATCTAAGAAGATTCAAGGGAAGATGTCAACTACAAAAATACTCCTTATCCTCTCCTCTACACGATGATGCAAATGAATTAGATCAAGACTCAAGAATTAAGAAACGCCCAAATGGATTGAAGATGGAGTAATCGAGTTTATCCTCGTATTTTCCACGTGTCCACTTCTCATTGGCGAGAACACGTCATATCTCCTTCTCTTGACGCCTATATAAAGAAGACGAAGGCTTTATTTTTCATGATTAGATAGGTGTAGATTTCACACACATAGTTAATTAGGAGTAGATAGATAGTTAGTTTTTAATCTTGTAACGAATTCAGTTTTTTCAGTTAAGTAGTTTTGTAACCGTTTCAGTTTTCACCATTAATGAAATCTAAGAGTTTTTCTCAAGCTTTGTTCTTACTTTCTGTTATATAAGCCTTTTAAGTCTTCAATTTCATTCTGAGTTCTTTCGAGATTCTGCTTTCAAGTTTATTAATTCAGATTTAGTCAGTCACAAATTTGTTAGAAATCTGTTTAGCTTTAAAATGATTTTGTTATTACAGTTAGTTTGTTATAACAAGATTAGCCATTGATGAAATTTTCAGTTTCTTACTTTCTCTTATTTCGTTTACTGTTCATAAAGCTTAGACAGCTCATGAGTATGTTACTGATTTAAAAGTCGTGACTGAGGGTTTCTTTGATTAAGTGATGTTTTGATTCAGAGGTCCTTCGATTATAGGTCCTTCAGCAGTTATTAGTTCGTAGGCTCATCGAGAGTTAATGGATAGGATCTTACTGATAGACCTTTAAAGATTTGAATTTGATTAGTGTAAGTAAATTAGGAATTTAGAGTGTTGCTATTAGAAATCAGTAAGCTTCATATTTTACAGTCAGTTTGATAGTCAGTTTGATTCCAGATTTGATAGGTTAGTCAAGTTTCTGATTTTTGAGGCTGTTATCGTTGCTTATAAAGTTCATGAGTTCTTATTAAGCTGAGGAAGATTTTCTGGTTAAGCCGTTGATTCAGTTTCTTTGATAAAGCTGTTAAGCTGTAAGATATACAGCATATATATAGTTGGATTCTTGTATTCGAATTGTTTTGCAGGTTTATTGTGAAGGTTATGCAGATTTCGTGATTAGCAGTTCAGAAAGTTCAATTTGTCGATATCGGTAGATAAAAAAGATGGCGGTGTTTTGTGATAAGCGAGCTCAGCGCTCCGCTTCACGTCAAAGGACTTGGCCTGGATGTTCGGGTTAAGCAGAGATTTATATTTTCTGCATTTTCTTTGTAGTATAATCTGCTAGTAGTAAGAGAGTAGTGTAATTGCTTATTTGAATTTTGTTTGCATTATTTTACTGCTTATAATTCGATTACAGTACGCTTGAAGTTTAAGTTTTCTTAATCTCTTTCTTTATCTTCTTTTCTACTGTTCTAAAGTTCAAATTCACAAGGTTTCTTTTATATTGGATTAGTCTATAATATAGATCAGATAGAGGTGATAGGAAGAGTTTTTAGTGAAAATAGGTTTATTGTAATCTGATAGAATGATTTACACTTCTAATATACAGTAATCTAAAACTTGAATTCGGTTTTTTAGATATGTTGGTAAAGGTTTGGTAGTTGTACTCATTTGGTACCTGCATTTGTTTCATGTCATTTCATCACCAGTCCTGTACAGTTAACGAGCCTAGAATTGTTAGTATTGTCTGTTAATTCTAGTGGGCCTAATTGGGCTAAATGTTTTTAAAAACCCAATTAAATTGGACTTCGTAATACAAGCTTATTAGTACACATTTGGTTTAAATTGTATTCTTACAAGTTATAGGTTTTATAGTAAATATAGTTTTATAATTTTGCATCTTGTAATTTTGCATTTATAGAATAGTTTTGAATTTTCATTTTTTTTTACATTTTGTGCATTTAATTAAGGTATTTGCAATGTGTTTTAGTTAGTACGTATATGTAGTATAATAGATATTTTACATTTTTTTACATGCTTTACTTGTCCAAGTAGTTAATAATTCCAAACAAGATTTTACCACCAAAAACAATCAAGTCTTAGCTTAAAGTTGTTATATCAATTCGAATCGAGCTGAGAAGACAACTACACTAAAAAACGAAATATTAAATGGCGCCGCTGCCGGTTCTTTTCGTGAAGATTAACGATTTCGAGTGAGACGATTGGATTTTGGGATCCGTTCACTTTGTGAACGTTATTTTTACGTATTATAATCAAAAACATAAAAAAAATCAAAAAGATAAAAATACAAAAAAAATAAAAAAAATCACAAAATCAATTCTTTTCCTAAAGAATTGAACAAAAAAAATATACAATCCAAAAAGTAATCTTTTTCCTAAAAGATTACACCCAAAAATATATATTATATCGGTTTTCATCGTTTTTACGTACATATAGTATTTTTCTTAAAAAAACAAATAAATACAAAAATATTTTTGATATATTATTATATGTAAATAAGTATACGTATATACGAACAACCAAGTTACCTATCTCCATAAGTATTGCCGAGGCAATACACCGTGTTGAGGGGCGTTCCGGTCCTTGACACGTGTATCGATCAAACAAAATAAAGCAAGAATAGATAAATACTTCCAATAGGCAATAATTCGAAGAATACAAACTACAAAGTGAATAGAAAGGCGATGTGCTATAAAATGCCATCTAAGGGTCAATAGGTACTTAAGTGCTTCGCGCCACCTAACCCCCCGTTCACTAGTGCGTATTCTAAGAAGGAAGGCTTTATTGGGGGTCTTGCACCCAAGTAGTAATTATATATATACTTTCTTGTGGATATTTCATATCGAACCTCGAAGAGGATAATCCTTTTCTTCTTCAAAGTCGACCGAGGGCTACTCCCTCATTCCTCGTGTTTACTTACACGTGTACTCGCACACGTGTAAACATACCACCTTTGGTGTATTACTTCCTTCCCAGAGGAAGCTTTTAAACGTTATTATACTTGTATATACATTCAGCCACCTTGTTAAACATGGATACTCGTTCCATGTTGGAGATTTTGCAACAACGATCCACCAACGCTAATTATTCGCCTTGTTCGACTTGTGGTGGTCCACACGATACTTATTTATGTGATCAAAACAATGGCTATTATGGGGAGGGACATGCTTATAATGGAACCGAGAACCCTAATTTTCAACCTAACACTCAAATGGACTATACTTGTAATGACTATATGGGATATTCCGGTTTTTCATCACAAAATACACCATCATTTCATGATCAAACCTTTAATGAGCCATACCAAAACCAAGGATTTTCCAATTATGGAGGTTTTCAAAATAATGATAATTTTCAAGGCTATAATCAAGAAACCTTTCATAATCAAGGATTTTCAAACAATGAAGGCTTTCAAAATGATGAAAATTTCCCATGCTATAATCAAGATACTTTTCAAAATCAAGGATTTTCACATTATGAGGGTTTTCAAAATGAAGGGAATTTTCAAGGTTACAATCATGAGAACTTTCATAATCAAGACTCTTTTCAAACCTATAATTCACCTAATTATGGAAATCCACCTCCACCCTATTATTCGACTTATTCATGTGAGTTTTATGGGAACGCACCCCATTATGGTTATGATTGTAGACCGAGGGATCCGTCATCCTATGACCCTAATCTTGTCAAAAAGTTTCATTCTCTACTTGCGATAATAAACAAGTCGAACGATGACGTTTATAAGATGCTTGATAGTATGAAAGACATGAGCTACAAGGAAATGAAAGACACGCATCGATGGTTAAAGGAAATAATTAACTCTACTAAGGAAGAGGAAATTAAGTCTTGGCAATATAATGACAAGGAATTCGGTGATTTGTATCGTGAATCGTTGAACAAATTTTCTTGTCGCCTCAGGAAATATTTAAATGATTTCTTCCTTAAGATTGTTATAATCGAGGAAGAAGGACAATACATGACTACTTTTACTCGTAGGCCTTATCCATTATTAGATGAAGATGCTGAGGAACCTTCGATTTGTATGACACTTAATGATGACACACCTTCATCACCTTTACCTCACGTGGAACCCACCGACTCTTTAACCATGGGGGACGAGCCTCTTAGCACTAATACAAACACCGATTTGGATGGATTAACCGCTTCTAGTGTTGAGAACCTTATCCCAATCCAAAGAGAGCTTGAGTGTGTTTCAAATGAACCATGTGACGAGCTTTGTATTGATACCTCTTCTCCTCATGATCACATTGAGATTTCATCCCATGTTGACTTTCATGCTACTACTAGTGATTTTGGTGACTTTGATCTTGATGAATTATTCAAAGAAAGGGATAATGAGATTGAGGAAGAGTTTATGCAAGATTTTCCACAAGTAGAGGATGATGATTTTTGATTCTAGTGAGGCATCTTATGATATATTATCCGAGGACTTTTCATGTCAAGATGACCTTCCTAATTTGGATGATGATGTTGATCATATAGAAGAAGTGGAAGATGTTTATATTCGAGAGGTTTTATCAAATGTTTATCATCTTATCTCCTCGATTGAAGCTTTGAATGAAAACCATAATGATGAGTCCATAGAAGAAGAACCTTTCATTGATATATCTTCACCGGTTTTTGAGGTTGCACCTATTGATTTTTATGATGATATCATCCCTTTGAGTGATTCTCTCAATACACCTTCTTTTGAGCCTTCTATTCCCACCCTCCCACCCTTGAAGTTGGTTATTGATGAAGATCCTATACTCTTAGAGATTGATCCTTTTTCACCTATGGCACCTTTAGAACCAAAAACTTTTGATACGGATTCTCATATAGATATTGATACCACCATAGAGGCTTATCTTGCTAAAATTGATATTGAGGTTGATGATAGTGATTCTAATTGGGATGAGGAGATTCGTCTTAGTGAGAACTTGCTTTTTGGGACCCTAGAGCCTACACCTTCTCCACAAGACACTATTAATTTTGATCCTCCTTTTACTATGCCTTCTATGGAAGATTACCCACCTTTTGATGATGATGATGAGCCTAACATGGACATAATAGTTATGAATGTTTTGATACCTACACCTTCATATTCTCATGATGCTTTGATCACTAAGGGGGAATCTTATATGATTGATACGAGTTCTTCTTCTTATTTTCCCATGAAGGGAAAGGTTTTTGATCCTGGGATAATTAAGTTTTGGAAAAATTGGGTTTCATCTATTCCATTTAAGAGTGAGATTTCGATTGAGATGGAATTCTTGTATGAGCTTACTTTGGTGATGCTACCTACTTTGGAGTTGTTCACTTGTCGAGATGGAAACTATGTATTTGATCCTGGTGTGCTTCATATATGAGAGATTTCGTATGTTGGACAAACTTGAGACACGTTGGACCGTTCCATTTATCGAGGCGGATATGGTAAATCTTATAGTAAATGGCAACGTGCTAAGTTTGAGTGTATCATGTGAGATGTGCTTCAAAGTGGATATTCTTTATTCTCCATGATGGTTTCCCCAAGGACAACCTAATTCGGGGCCGAGTCGAGCTAGCGACTTAGGGTTAAAAAAACTCAAGCATTGAATAACTAGGTTAGAAAACGTAGATTAGATTTTCAATAGGTTAGGTTTAATTAAAAGGATGTTATAGTAGAGTTGAAGTGGAGGGGTGCCTTTCTTCGTCTTTTCGTGTTTGTTTCAAGGGTTGCTCTCTCACATTTCATGCTTGGAGCTTATGGAGGAGGCCCGTGTATCTGGTTCACTTCGATTAGTTTTTGCTATTATGATATTCAAAACATTTGTGCTTAAAATGAATACCCTTTAGTTGTCTCTTCCTTAACTTGGGTTAAGCAAAGTAATCAATGTAATAAGTGTAGGGGAGTTCACTCCAATGCTCTTAAACATTGGGGACAATGTTTATCTTAAGTGTAGGGGAGACTTCTATCGAAGTGACCTTACCTATACCATTGCCTTAACTTCATGATAATTGGAAAAATTAATTTTTCAAACATTTTTCAAACTTTTGATCTACTTTGGCCACCAAAAATATGCATTCATAATTTTTGCATCATACATTTTTCATTTGCATAACACATTTGCATTGTATATATTTTTCTTTTATTTTTCATCAAAAATATATAAAGGAGAAAAAATATAATAAAACATGGTTTAACAAATTTAGACTTCTTTGACATATTAGGCCCGCCATGGATATTTTGACTCAACCCTAGTTTGCTTATCTTAGCATTCTCTAGCTAGTATCCTTAACCATGTAGTCCTTCATTGGTCTATTAGGCTAAGCATCCACCAATCTCATTATTTGAGATTTTAAATTTGTGGAGAATGGGAAATGATAGAGTTGAAGCAAGTATAAGAGGGCTAGATAAACTTCATGATGATTACTTGTGGCTTAACCCTTCTCTTCTTTACCTCTATTTTCTTCGCATGTATATAATTGTTAATAAATAATCAAGAACGGTTTTAATTGGTTTGTAATCTCTTATGCATTTTTGGCCAATCATTCATGGTTGATATGAGTACGTCTTAAGATTCTAAGTTAGAACGTTTTATGTGTACTAGACTTATGTCATGCTCAATACTTAGCGGGTGTTTTTCTTTTTATTCTTTTGAACTTTCTTTGTGAGGAATAAAGAAAAATAAGAGCGGCTTATGAAAAAAATGAGTGGCTAGAAAAGAAAAAGAAAAAAATAAAAAAATATATATACAAGACTCCCAAGAGGGGCAGTGTGGTGTTAATTATAGTGACTATTGAGTTCCAATATTACCTTGACGGGTTGCGGGGATTCAATAGATTGCTCCAATCCAATATTACCTTGACGGGTTGCGGGGTTGAAGATCCAAAGTCTCAAAAAGATGGCGGATGTAAATTATTGCGTGAGTTTTATTTTTCTTTCCTTAGCGAGTGTGTAGCTACTTATGAAAGCATGACATGAGGATTTTACACATAAGGCGAATGACTTATTATTCTTGAAACGGACTTGTATTAATTGTAAGCGGTTTTTCAAGTAATGGATGAAAGGATTACTTAGGATTAAAACCGTGCTTCCTTATTTTTGGATTTTACACTTCTTATATTTCACACTTGAATAATGACAAATTTGCCCAAAAGCAATTTGCTCAAATAATAACCGATTCCACATTTAATTGTCATGAATAAGTTGATGCACTTTTTACTTGTGAATGCAATGATACCATTTTTTTAAGCTTGGTATGGGGAAAGTGAAACTTGAGGGTGATAAATATCCATGGTACCAAAGCCCTAATCTAAGTCATTGATTTCTTTATGAGTTATTTTCATCGAAACCATTTCAATAAAAATCAAAAATATATAAATAGAATTGTTTTCTTTGCATTGCATTGTAAATATTCAAAACCATTCATCATGTAGCATAGCATAGTTTATTAAATCATAAAATGGCCAAGGTTGGTTAATTATGAGAAAAGTGTAACTTGGTGCTTTAAAATGCTGCATTGCATGAGGTCATGGGAATGGTCAAGTGGAGGGGAGTTGATAAGTGTGAAAACACTCATCAATTATGATCCAAATACCACTTAAAACACAGTCAAATACATAATATTTAGCTTTAAAATATCAGAATTACGCGTGTATTTGCTTTTCATGTGTTTTCAGGTAAGAAGATACATTTTTGAGGAAAGACGCGTTTTCAAGGACTTATTTGATGGAAAGACGAAGAAAAAGACGAAAGATGCTTTCAAGGACCTTACTTGTCACTACTTCAAAGATCGAGGGCTTAGCATACAGTTTTCATTAAGATAAAGGATGGAAAAGTGATTACTTAAAAGCTTTAATACACATTTGAGAAGGATAAAAAGTGGAAGGACTAAATAGAAAAATAAATGGAAAAGTCTTATTTACTTGGTCTGTTGACCAAGTCTCGGTCAAACCGGTCACACACAAACGTGTTATCTGTCTTCTTCAACCTTCAAGAGAGAGAGACGGTTTATTTCTCTTATCCACTCAAACCTGCAATCACAAATCACGAAGGATCTAAGAAGATTCAAGGGAAGATGTCAACTACAAAAATACTCCTTATCCTCTCCTCTACACGATGATGCAAATGAATTAGATCAAGACTCAAGAATTAAGAAACGCCCAAATGGATTGAAGATGGAGTAATCGAGTTTATCCTCGTATTTTCCACGTGTCCACTTCTCATTGGCGAGAACACGTCATATCTCCTTCTCTTGACGCCTATATAAAGAAGACGAAGGCTTCATTTTTCATGGTTAGATAGGTGTAGATTTCACACACATAGTTAATTAGGAGTAGATAGATAGTTAGTTTTTAATCTTGTAACGAATTCAGTTTTTTCAGTTAAGTAGTTTTGTAACCGTTTCAGTTTTCACCATTAATGAAATCTAAGAGTTTTTCTCAAGCTTTGTTCTTACTTTCTGTTATATAAGCCTTTTAAGTCTTCAATTTCATTCTGAGTTCTTTCGAGATTCTGCTTTCAAGTTTATTAATTCAGATTTAGTCAGTCACAAGTTTGTTAGAAATCTGTTTAGCTTTAAAATGATTTTGTTATTACAGTTAGTTTGTTATAACAAGATTAGCCATTGATGAAATTTTCATGTTTCTTACTTTCTCTTATTTCGTTTACTGTTCATAAAGCTTAGGCAGCTCATGAGTATGTTACTGATTTAAAAGTCGTGACTGAGGGTTTCTTTGATTAAGTGATGTTTTGATTCAGAGGTCCTTCGATTATAGGTCCTTCAGCAGTTATTAGTTCGTAGGCTCATCGAGAGTTAATGGATAGGATCTTACTGATAGACCTTTACAGATTTGAATTTGATTAGTGCAAGTAAATTAGGAATTTAGAGTGTTGCTATTAGAAATCAGTAAGCTTCATATTTTACAGTCAGTTTGATAGTCAGTTTGATTCCAGATTTAAAAAGGTTAGTCAAGTTTCTGATTTTTGAGGCTGTTATCGTTGCTTATAAAGTTCATGAGTTCTTATTAAGCTGAGGAAGATTTTCTGGTTAAGCCGTTGATTCAGTTTCTTTGATAAAGCTGTTAAGCTGTAAGATAGACAGCATATATATAGTTGGATTCTTGTATTCGAATTGTTTTGCAGGTATATTGTGAAGGTTATGCAGATTTCGTGATTAGCAGTTCAGAAAGTTCAATTTGTCGATATCGGTAGATAAAAAAGATGGCGGTGTTTTGTGATAAGCGAGCTCAGCGCTCCGCTTCACGTCAAAGGACTTGGCCTGGATGTTCGGGTTAAGCAGAGATTTATATTTTCTGCATTTTCTTTGTAGTATAATCTGCTAGTAGTAAGAGAGTAGTGTAATTGCTTATTTGAATTTTGTTTGCATTATTTTACTGCTTATAATTCGATTACAGTACGCTTGAAGTTTAAGTTTTCTTAATCTCTTTCTTTATCTTCTTTTCTACTGTTCTAAAGTTCAAATTCACAAGGTTTCTTTTATATTGGATTAGTCTATAATATAGATCAGATAGAGGTGATAGGAAGAGTTTTTAGTGCAAATAGGTTTATTGTAATCTGATAGAATGATTTACACTTCTAATATACAGTAATCTAAAACTTGAATTCGGTTTTTTAGATATGTTGGTAAAAGTTTGGTAGTTGTACTCATTTGGTACCTGCATTTGTTTCATGTCATTTCATCACCAGTCCTGTACAGTTAACGAGCCTAGAATTTTTAGTATTGTCTGTTAATTCTAGTGGGCCTAATTGGGCTAAATGTTTTTAAAAACCCAATTAAATTGGACTTCGTAATACAAGCTTATTAGTACACATTTGGTTTAAATTGTATTCTTACAAGTTATAGGTTTTATAAAAGTAAATATAGTTTTATAATTTTGCATCTTGTAATTTTGCATTTATAGAATAGTTTTGAATTTTCATTTTTTTTTTACATTTTGTGCATTTAATTGAGGTATTTGCAATGTGTTTTAGTTAGTACGTATATGTAGTATAATAGATATTTTACATTTTTTTACATGCTTTATTTGTCCAAGTAGTTAATAATTCCAAACAAGATTTTACCACCAAAAACAATCAAGTCTCAGCTTAAAGTTGTTATATCAATTCGAATCGAGCTGAGAAGACAACTACACTAAAAAACGAAATATTAGTCATCTTTTCGGAACATGACAATGAAATCGTAAAAGATGGAAAAGTCATTGGAAAAGGTGTTAGAAAGCATGGGCTTTAGGTCATGAAGGTTAATAAGAAGTCAAAAGACAACATATGTCTTGCGACTATAGATGATAGTTCTACTCTTTGGCATAGGAGATTAGGTCACACTAATATGCGTTTAATTCAATCTTTAGTCTCTAAGGAGTTGGTAAGACACCTCCCCAAGATTAAGTTTGATAGTCACTCTTGTGATGCTTGCAAAGTTGGAAAGCAAGTTCACTCAAGTCACAAAGCCAAGAATTTGGTTTCGACCTCTCGGTGCTTAGAGCTCCTACATATGGATCTATTTGGACCTTCCGCCATACGGAGTTATGGAGGTAACCTTTATACCCTAGTTATAGTTGATGACTATTCTAGATTCACTTGGACTAGATTTTTGGCATCTAAGAATGAAGCTTTCGATCACTTCGAAATCTTTAGTCGAAGAATTCAAAATCAACTAGGATGTTCAATTGTTTCTATTAGGACGGATCATGGTAGGGAATTTGATAATGAAGTGCAATTTGGTGCCTTTTGTGAAGCTCATGGTATTACCCATAACTTCTCGGCTCCTCGCACTCCAAAATCAAATGGGGTAGTTGAAAGGAAGAATAGGACTCTCCAAGAGATGAGTAGGACGATGTTAAACGAGCAATCTTTGCCTCAAAAGTTTTGGTGCAATGTCGTAGACACATCGACTTATATTCTCAACCGAATTCTTATTCGACCTTTCCTAGGAAAGACCCCCTATGAGATTCTTAAAGGTAAGAAACCCTCATTAGAATACTTTAGGGTGTTTGGAAGCAAGTGCTTTATCCTCAACACCAAAGACTACCTTACCAAGTTTGACCCAAAGTCTTACGAAGGTATCCTTTTAGGTTACTCCCAAACTAATAAAGCCTACATAGTCCTAAATAGAACCTCAGGGGTTATTGAAGAATTACTCAACGTAACCTTTGATGAAACCCCTCCTTCACCCAAGACACCACCATTGGTTGATGATGACTTGGATGAATTAGAAGTAGTTAAAGCCAAAGAGGTTAGAAAAATAGGAGTTGAAGACCTTAGTGTTGAAAAGGAAGTAAACATTAAGGAGTCTAGGGATCATACTCTCAATAATGTCACTGGTGACTTAAATCAAAGGACCCTAAGATCTCAAGTCCAAAACCAAAGAAACTTCTTTTGTTTTGTCTCCTTGATTGAACCAAAGAATGTTAAAGAAGCTTTGACGGATGAAAGTTGGGTCATTGCGATGCAAGAAGAATTGAATCAATTCGTTGCCAATGATGTTTGGGAACTTGTTCCTCCACCTAGAAGTTCTACCATTATAGGAACCAAATGTGTATTTAGGAATAAGCTAGATGAGAATGGTGTTGTGTCTCGTAACAAGGCTAGACTTGTAGCTCAAGGCTATAATCAACAAGAAGGGATTGATTATGACGAGACATATGCACCGATAGCTAGATTAGAATCAATTAGAATCCTTTTAGCCTACGCTTTTGCCTTAGATATTAAGCTTCAACAAATGGATGTAAAGAGTGCATTTCTTAATGGTTTGATCAATGAGGAGGTATATGTGGCTCAACCTCTTGGCTTCATTGATTTTGAGAAACCGGACCATGTTTACAAGCTTAAGAAAGCACTTTATGGACTCAAACAAGCACCCAAAGCTTGGTATGATAGACTTAAAGCGTTTCTTGTTAAACATGAGTATACCATGGGAATGGTAGACAATACACTCTTTACAAGGAATAAAGGTCCTCACCTCATAATCGTACAAATATATGTTGATGACATTATATTGGCTCAACTTGTCAAGAAGTGTGTGATGATTTTGCCAAAATCATGCATGATGAGTTTGAAATGAGTATGATGGGAGAACATAACTTCTTTTTAGGACTCCAAATTAAACAAATGGACGATGGTATTTTCTTTAGTCAATCTAAGTACGCTAAAGAAATGCTAAAGAAATTTGGATTAGAAGAATCTAGACCAATGAAGACCCCTATGGCCTCGGATACTAAACTCACCGTAGATGATGATTGTGAGTCGGTAGACAACACCAAATATAGAGGTATGATTGGTAGTTTGTTGTACCTAACGACAAGTCGACCGGATATCATGTTTAGTGTTTGCCTTTGTGCTCGCTTCCAAGAGGCTCCCAAAACCTCTCACCTTGAAGCGGTTAAGCGTATCTTCCGATACATTAAAGGCACTATACATTTAGGATTATGGTATCCTAAAGGGACCGGCGTAGAAACCATCGTCTACGCGGACTCGGATCATGCGGGAGACTATGTGGACCAGAAAAGCACTAGTGGAGTTTGTACCTTCATGGGTTGTTGTTTAACTTCTTGGTTCTCCAAGAAACAAACCGCTCTTGCAATATCCACCACGGAAGCCGAGTATGTGAGTGCCGGAAAAGCATGCCAACAAGCTCTATGGATGAAGCAAGCGCTTGTTGATTACGAGATTTCTCTTGATGATGTTCCCATCATGTGCGATAATAAAGGCGCTATAGACCTAAGCAAGAATCCCGTGCAACATTCGCGAACCAAACACATAGAAATTAGACACCATTTCCTTAGGGATAATGTTCAAAACGGGAACATTACTATTGAAAAGGTTCCCTCCGAGGACAACTTAGCCGATATCTTCACTAAGACACTTGAGAGGGAACCTTTTAATTACTTGCGTCTAGGTCTAGGATTAATGGAACATCTTCCTTAAATTCTTTTCTTCTTGTGTGTTTTCTTTTACCACTTTGAGTCCTTGAAAAATCTTCTCCTCTCCTTTTCAAAACTCTCAAAGTCTCGTTCGAAAATGGTTGAGAAATTAGTTTGACATTGTTAATTCAATCTAAAAACGATTTTTCATAGATTCTCGCTATTAATCTAGAGCTTACATAATTCATATGTATGATTCTCTCAAACATAGCAAGAACAAGATTGAATCATGGAGGATCATTGTGTCATGACTCAAGGTCTTGTCTTACACACCTCCTACATTGATTTTTTTTTCATGTATTTTGGTCAAATCTCTATTTGGTAAGTTTGCATATGTTTTTCTTTGTCTATCTTTGCTTTTAAGCATATCCCTATGATAAGTTAGACTAGAAAAATAAGATTTGCTGAAAAATCTTCCTCCAAACACCAAACCCTGCTTCTGCAGGCGGTTCCTTATGTGAACCGCGGTACCTTATTGATAAGGTACCGCCACCCTAGATAAGGAACCGCCTACAGTGGCCTTCCTTTTTCGGGTTTTTGTCTGAAACTCTAGATTTGCTCCAACATTTTTTAGAATCTTTGTTTCAAACCCTTTGACCACCCCAAAAATACCCTAAGCCTTCCCTATTTAAACCATAAGCATTTTGCATTACTTCACATCTAAAATGTCTTATTCTCCCAATGAAAGCCTTGAATCTCCTCCATTTTCTCCAATTGCTTTCAATCCAAACCCACCTAAGAACACTCTTAATCACATTTCTCCTACCAAGAATGTTGATTGTGGAACTTCTTTTCTTCCACCACCACCCTTTAGTGTTCTTCCTCTTTCTCATGATAATGTCATGCACCATGGAACATATTGTCATTGTTGTCAATATCAACATCTTGCTATGGCACACATCTATGAGGAGTTAAGCTACATCAAGAGTCTCTTAATCAAGCCTCCTCTTCACTTTGATTATGAGATCTCCAACAAGCCACCACCACCACCCTCCGCTATTACCTTGTCTTTCATATAAGCATTGATTGCTTATCCACAAGACACCAAATTCAAGCAAATCTTAGAATTCTAGAATAACTAGGATTAGATTTATGCTTTTGGCTTGTTTCTTTTTCCATACTTCTTTGTATGATGTTCTTTTAGTAACCTATCATGGATCTTTGTCTTTGAGTTTTCTTCTCTTTTAATTTTTTATGTGACCTATTGCTATATATTGTTGGTTGTTTCTTTTGTTCAACTAACCCTTCTATGTAGCTTGTCACCATATCTCGATTCCTCGGTGCCCCAAGCTAGGGGGAGTAAGCACCAAGGGGGAGTCTTTGCAAAGTCCGTTTCTTCAACACCGACTTACGCAACCTTTTTGCTTCGACAAAGGGGGAGAAATGAATAAACTCGTCTTCGAAAATCTTGTTTTTTGTGTGATTGAGTTTATGTATTGTCGGAATCAAAAAGGGGGAGATTGTTAATGCAATAATGACTAAAAACGTTACTTGCATTTTTCGGTCTCGCTTAGTTTTGATTACGACAATATGTAAAAACAAGCATTTACGAAAACAACGAAAAACGAATTCTTGAGTTCAAGTATTTTTCATTTTACCCATTTTCACTTAAGGTATGGATAAACAAGTACTAACCTTAATCAAGTGATCAAGTGATTTAATCTTTTCTTAAAACTCACTTTTCATTAAATGTGACAAGTTTTTATTAAACTTTATTTTTAATAAAATGTTTTATTAAATTAATTATTTGAAATTTGAAAATGGCATATTCTTATTTGGTTAAGAATATCCTTTCAGGATATTTTTTATACCCAGATAAGACCTCCACCACTAAAGGACAAAAAGGAGCGTAGTCTAGTCCGGCGGTACCTTAGCACCTAGGCGGTACCTTATCGATAAGGTACCGCGTGCTATGATAAGGTACCGCGGGCAGATATAGCCGTTGGCTCCTTTGTCCTTTAAATAGTGGACCATTCTCAGCTTTTCACCTCACCTCTTTTGCACATTTATTTCTAGATTCAAACCCCTTCTTTAATCACTCAAATCTTTGATCATTTGTTTGATTATTACTTGTTTAAGAAGTGAATCTTGTTCTTCTATCCCTTCCTCTCCAAGTGCAAAGAGAAGAACACTATCATAGTGAAGTGTTGAGTCCACCACCAAAGATCCATTGAAGATCAAATTTTATATACTTGTAGTTGTGTCATAGTTGTGAAGATCCAAGTAGTTGTGTCTATTTGGAAGTTGTGTATGTACTAAGTATAGTTGTGTAAATTGGTCCTAGCTACGATTAGGGCTCGACTTTTAGCTTAGAGTCGGAAATTGGTTAAGCGACGTGTACGGTTTTCTCCACCATAAGGAGCTTGTTGTGTAGTGAACTCTCGAGTAAGGAGTACTCGAGGAGTGGAGTAGGAACGAGGAGTGAGCTTCGTTGCCGAACCACTATAAATCCTTGGTGTTCGGTTTGATCTTTCTTTACCCTCAACTCTTTACATTCTTTATTCTTTATGCATATAATTTTGTTAGTATTAGATTAGCTACACTATCATTCTTTATTCTTTGTGGATATATTTTTGTTAGTATTAGTTTAGTTACACTATCTTTGTTCATATTGTGCATAAGAAGATTTCACATATTTCCTCAAGCCTAAGTTTTTGAAAAAGGATTTTTGGAAACCATATTTTAACAAGTAATAAGAAACTATTCAACCCCCCCTTCTAGTTTCTACGTTACGAATTCAAGAAACTAAAGATGCACAACAATAAACCCTCTGGAACAAGAAGAAAAGTGACCCCGACCGTTGGGCGGGTTACGACGCTAGTATATATATATATATATATATATATATATATATATATATATATATATATCTATATATATATATATATATATATATATATATATATATATATATATATATATATATATATATATATATATATATATATATATATATATATATATATATATATATATATATATATATATATATATATATATATATATATATTTATATATATATATATATTTGTTTTGCATTTATTTAAGCATAACACCTGCATAATTAAAAAAACCATTATAGATCTAAAATGAGGATTAACCAATAAATTCATAAATTAATACAATTTTATGTTTTTCAAATTTGTATAAAGAAACAATAACAATTAATTAATTTAAAAGACTCATGTAAGACTTTGCATTCCATTTGGTTTATTAATTTTCACAAGTATATAATTTTACTAAAAAAATAGTTGCATTAAAATACAACTACTTCAAAAAAATTTCAATTTTGATTCATATCGTTTGTGTTCGATGATTTCTTTTATTATATATAGATTCAAAAAACATTATGGAGCTTCTTATGTATAAAAAGTTGGGTCGGTTCTGGTTCAGTTCTTGGTCTAGTTCGGTTCTCAGTCCATATGTTCACCTCTAAAAATTATAAGAATTATAAGAATAATTTTTTATCTTAAAGCTTGAAAAGTGTCATACAATATCCGTCCTAAAAATAATTGTCTGTTATTATATTTTAGGTTGTTTCAAAATAATTATCCACTTTCAAAAATAGGTAAAGAATTGATAGGGATTTCTCCTCTCGTGAAGGTTAGGTAGTCGAGATTTTACAGCGGGTCAGGTGCCTATTAAAGCCGCCTCGTGCAAAGTGACTAAACATGACAAAGCATGTGTTGAAAATCAACATGTGTTTATTCCTTTCGCGTTTGATACATTTGGTTTCCTTGCACCTGAGGTGGTCGAGCTACGTACCAGAATACAGGGCGTTATGAATAGTAATGTTTTAACTCCTAAATCTACAAACATTGTATTTAATAGACTTTGTTTTGTTATACAAAAGAGCTATCAGCGCAGTTTGTTGCCTGTTTGCCTTCTCATACTATATAAATTATAACCATTTAATAATATCGATATAACATCCTTGTTATAATAGAGAATTTAATTCGAATTTGTCATATTATTTTCAATTAGTGTTATTATTACAAATGAAAAATAAGTTTTAAATTAATTAGTTAAGGGTAAACAATATTTTTGAGACGAAGTAAGTAATATAGAAATAAAGTATTAGGTTTTATATTCAAAATATTACTATTCGTACACAAAAGAAGTGTAAAATTATAAAAGCAATAAATTTATTATCAAGAGCAAGTGTAAAAACGAATGTGGGATTATATATGTGACTAAGTAAATTATATGTCTAAGTAGGCATGATTTTTTTAACGAAAGTAGGCATGATTCTCACATTTATATGCGTAAGTAGGTGTGATTACCAATGTTTTGAAACCTGATTTTTAGATTGACACGGTCGAGTCACTGGGTCCGGATCAACCGCTTGATTCGGGTCCATATGGTTTTCTTAAAAAATAAATTTTGTCATATTTTTAAAAATTAACAAAAATTATATATTAAAATAATAAAACTTCCGTATATTGAACATATAAATTATTTATCAATAATATGTAAAAATAATATTTCATTACAAATACATAACATTTACATACATATTTAAAAAAGAACACTAAAAAATCAAACCCGACCGGGTTTCGAGAACCGGGTTGACCTGAGTCACCCACACCCGGCAGGTCTAGCCGGGTTTCAAAAATACGAAAACCAGTTTAATATGACCATTTTTTATCAGAACTGGGTCAACCGGTTAACCCGGACGGATGAACCTTGGTCTGAAAACATAAGTTTTACTTTACCACTCACGTTGCGCCAAAACTCTTCGTTTTGAATTAGTCATAGGTCTACCACGTCATAACAAACTTTTTTAAGTCGCTTCGCCATCATAAAGTACCAATTTTCTTCTTGAAACTAATATCACGAGAATACAAAGCAAAACTAAAAGAAGTTATACACAATGTTGACTCATTAAGTTAGAGATCAGGGTGGAAAAAATGTTTGATGGCACATACCTCCTCATAGTGAGTTTCAGGGATAAAAAGCAAGTACTACAACAATGAATACTTTTTCTATCGCTCAAATCATGTGAAACTAATATTTAAGATCTAAGATATTTACCCCATCTTGATAATTTGTTTAGAATTCTTAACCACTAATAAGAAAATATTTAGTTAAATAGCTAACTTTGTTTTATTGTTTCATATGCAGTTACATTAAATGGTTGAGAAAAGTAGCTTGACCCAACAATCAAGCATAGAACCAGATGGTTGCTTGTGACTTTTTTTCAAATTCACGCAAGTACCTTTAGCATTTCATCAAAGTATTAAACCATTGATGTTGGTCCCAAAAATAGATATAGATACATACCCACCTACGTCTTATATAACATGTCAAGTGGTACATGTATGTTGGATTGGTGGGTTATGCTTTAGCACAGATAAGAAAGATTTGTTATGGTTACTTGGGTTGAAGACATAGTTTATTATTTTGTGCATTTCTGGAATAATATCATATATAAGTAAATGGAAGAAATTTTCAAAAAGAATAAAAAAGAATCAATGGGAGCATGATTCTCGTATATGCTGTATTACTATTGTGATATGCTGCATGAATAAAAAAGAGTTATGTCTTGACTCTTGAATGCTTATAGTGAATAAGCCTAGCCCCAACATCCTTCTTGTGCATCTTTCTACAAAATATTAGTATAAAAATGTCTCACGAGGCCATTTAGAACACGTTAAGCAAAACAAAAAAAATACCAATTCTTCATGTTTCTTGGTATCTATAGAGCCTTCATATGTTCATTAATAAAACAAATTTTTCAATAAGTTGACAATTTGGATGGTTATTATGTCATGTATATTTTACCTACCTGCAAAAATGGTGGCATTTTCCTTTGCGTTGACCTACAATCAAACCATCATTTGACACTTATTTCATGTTTCTCAGTTGGTGAAATCATGTATTCAAACAAAGCCCATAAATTTAACCTGATATTACAATTCACAAGATCCTAGAGCTGCATACCTTCACCATAACCACCGCTCAATAAACTGAGCTCCATATGAGTCTGCATAATAAGAGGGCATAGTATAGAACATGATGGAAAAAAATACAATTGGAATGATTTTAGTTAGCTTGTGAACAATAGTTCGGTTAGGCTCTCGAACCAAGCTTACTTGTCGTTTAGAAATAGTAATGTAGTCCATGGGAAAAGCATGATAGAGTGCACGTATTAAACGAAAAAAGTGTAGGTTTAATAAATGTAAGAAAATGAAAAATGCAGACAGTAGTAAGCTCACCTTCATGTAGATATGGCCTTCAACTATGGACTTTTCTTATTTTAGGTAAAATAGCCATCGTCTTCATTATTCACAGTATCAAATTCATATCTCAAATTCTAAAATTGATAAGAGTTAAATAACTAAAAGACTTAGTTAAAGATCAAAGGGTATTAAAACTATCCCTATTTTTTGTATGGAAGAGCACAAACCCCTTTGAGTGATTACCCCTGCAATCATATTCAGTTAGTACACTTCAGTCAGTACATGACACTTTAGTCAGTACGTGGCTTTTTAAATCACGCCATAGTTCTGATCGATTGCATGACCAACGTGTGACTCAAGATGCCTGGAAAAATAATAAATGCCAAGTATGAGAAATAGTTTGTCGCGGAGGAAACTATAGGTGTACGCAAAGAGGTGGGAACATTTGATAAGAAGGCCAGACATAATTATTTGTATGAAACGTATTACCATCATCCACATTTTGTCTACGGGGTTTTTTAGTCAGGAACCTTCCGGTGAATAAGTCTGTCAGGTGGCGCACAGTTGTCAGCCGTGGTGAACTGTGTGAAGCTGAGTTTTTACAACCTTCACATGTCGAAGTTTGATTGATGGTTGATCCTGTGCGTCACAAACAGAAAAGGAAAAAAAGATTAGCACAAAGGCGGCAAAGAAAATGACATTAACTGATGTAACTAATGTAAATTTCCTTTGATAACCGATTGATATTCCGAAAAGGACACAACTTAAAGTTAGCACAGATAAGTCGGATACGCTCGATGGAGCATAACTTCAAGAGACGAAAAAATCAGTTGAGTCAAAGAAGCGGGTTGACTACAAAAAGGTGTTCATAGCTAACAAAGCACTTGAACATATATTTTGCTTTCATTGCACATGAGATCACTGTCGAGTTCAAACACATTAACAGGGCCTTCACACTCGAGGTAATGTGTAATTCCTCCTCTCAACGTAGACAAATTTTGAAATGCTTCTTTAAGGGTTCATGTGATTGATGTGAGAAATAACTAATTGACCTCCAAACAATGCAGATAATGTTAAGGAAGAAAGACGATACATAAAGGTGAATCAAAGGAGAGGAATGAATACTCACATCTCCTTCAAATTCCAGAAAGAAACATTTAACATAGCTTGTTCTCGATCATCGATCTGCACAACTTGAAATTGGATACCCTTGGACCAGATGCTGACAGGAAACTGGATATTCTAACAGTCTATGGTTCCAAATAATAATTTGACAATTATAATAGTTAGTAGGTTAAGCTGCATGATAAAAAACATTGCATATGTACTGCTGAATAATCATAAAAACCATTCTTTATTTTCTATTGTCGAAAAATATATATTTTATATAACTAATATTATCAGAGGTAACTGATGAAAATGAAATCATAGTCCATGCGCTAATATGCTTATGTTCTAGCCTGTTTGCCACTATCTAAAGTAGTAAGTGTTACTTATATTATTGAGCAATACTTTTCAAGTATCTGCCGAAAGCAAAAATTCAAAACCTGCACTTTATTCCAAGCAGCGTCTATTGATAAATAAATAATAGTTGGTTCTGAAATTGCCTAGTTGTGGGATCAGCAGAAGTTGCTTGATCTTGAAAGCATTCTGCTTCTCCAAGATGGTCCTCGATGGCGAATTAAAAGTCTGAGGTTCCAATACACACATATAGGAAACAAAAGAAGGGATACGAATGCAGCATATATTTTGCAAATTTCATCCTATTAACGTCTTATTTCTTTCATTATATATCTCTATATTAGATAATGAAACATATAATTATATTTGATTTTTACCTTTATCATTATGGGTATACCTTTTCGTTACCATTTTGGTAGGAAACCAAGTCGAATAAACCCAATTCTCATCTCATGAGCAACAACTTTAACATGTAAAGTAAAACCGACCATAAGTGCAACTATCAATTTGACATGGTAAAGCACATATGAATGTACAAACCTCATAAAGGTGTGAATTAACTTTTGCGCATGTTTGATGGAGAGTTTTAAGAGGAGCGCCACTAAGCTCAAACTGACCACCAGAGTTCCAAATATATGCTTTGTTTTTCCCTGAAACAGTAAAAAGGCTAATAGAAGAACAAAAGATCCAAAGGTATTTAGATTTAAGATAAGTCGGGGGCATGTCAAGGAACAAAACGCTTAGATATGGTCCAAAATCCCTTACGTTTTTTGTTTTCTCCTATTAAGACTCACTTTTTTGAACCTCTGCATCAATAACGCTCTTTTCCTTTAGCATCCTTCAATAAATCATCAGACCTTCAATATGTGTTTTATCTTTAAAAGGATTTCTTACTGTTTTTAAATTTCATCAGAATGAGGGCTAACCAGGACACTCTTACAGTAACATCATTGTTACTCCCATGTGAGAAACTCCTTCATATAACATCATTTGAGTTCCATTTACAGTAGATTCTGTGTGATTGTTCTGAAATGCAGTTTATGACATGAAAAAAAATGATAAAAAAAATCAAAGAGTTATTAAGAGCTTTCGTGGCTACCTCCTAAATAAGTAAAAATTCAAATAAAGATCTTGGTGAAAAGAGTTGTGTGTAACTCTGTATGTGTTTGTGAGTGGACTTTGACGAAACTTGAAGCGTAAATAGAGTGAACCAAATGTCCTAGTTTAAAAAACTGTAAAATTCAAATCAAACTTAATACATAAAAATATATCAGGAGAAATACTCGGTAGCAACAATAGTAGTTAGTGTTGCAGATATTTGAGACTATCCTTAACACGGTCCTAGTTTAAACTATCCTTAATATAGTCCTAGTTTAAAGTATCACTGAGAGCCAGCAGAAGGTATATATGTCTTAGCGACTTATCACCTACGTTCAGATCTAGATCTTGGTTTTCCATTTCTTAGCATCAACACCTACATTAATCGGAACACCAGGTAGGCTCGTAAAGTATCATCTATGAGTTCTAGGCCCAACCTATAACAAATAATTTTAAAAAATCACATTAATCTAAAACTCATTATAAAAACGAAATCCCAAACATACCTTAATACAAAAGTCTGTTACAGCTTTCAAGAACAATGAGTTGCATGACTCAAACTACACAACCAGATGAATATCATTTGCAAATTAACCTTAACGATACTATAATAGCAACTATAACAAAAAGGAATGACGAGATATGATTTTGTAAAAGGAATGTTCAAACATGACAAATGGCCTATTCCGAAACATCAAAAATCTTACTCTCAGAACAAACAAAAGAACGTGGGATTTCAAACTAAATACAAAAACAAAAATCATCAAAATACGTATCAAATGGGTGACAGAGAAAATAAACAAAGAAAAGGCCAGGTTCCCTATAAATATACCCTTTGAGGCCGTGCAAATAAAAATGAGCCTTTATATTTAAGACATCTTGCCCCATTCTTGGCTTGATGTTATTAACAGCAATCATAAAACATAAAAATATTTAAAAAATAGTACAAATAATAAAAAGTTAAGATATTTTTATTCATGAAGCAAGGTCTCGCCTAACACCAGGAGGAAACCTCAACTCAGCAAACTAAAACACTTTGCACAATTGTTTTAAAGAATCTGCACTTGAACTTTGCACAATTGTTACAACTTTGCAATGAATGAACCTGAACTCAATCAGTTTGGTTTTCAGTGGTTGGTTTTGCGTTTTCATTGATTGCAAAAGCATTTGAATGATTGAACGCTCGATGTTGGAGCACTATGCACATTATATGGAGCAGCATGACCAAAAGGTGAGTCAGTCGGCTGCCCAAACTCCGGTTGCCCAAATAATGGCAGCCCAAATGATGGCTGTACAAAACAGTAGACTTGTTTGTCTAGGAGCGGGTGAACTCGACTTTCGTTAGTTCATCACCATGAAGAAAATTGAATTAAAAATATTTTCCATTGAGTAGAAGTAGAAGTCATGTGATGGCTTAAGTTTGGCCAATTGAATACATGACTGCTAGATTATATAAACGGAAACCCTATATTCGTAAGGTAAGTTTTTATTTATCAAGAAAGAGAGTCAATACCATAACGGATGTAAGGACCAGATTTGCATGTTTCTACTGCCACTCAGAAAGATCTTGCTTGACATTGAACACAGTAGCCACATCATATACCAATCACATATAACTCAAAAGTGTATGTAACAAACGAAGGAAGTTTATTCAGAAAAATTTTGAGTACTTAGAATTACAACCAAGTTTTAAAAAATTTAGTAGACATTAGTGTGTGTTTTGATGTGCGTTTTGAAAGTAACAATACCTGCACAGTGTTATTTACCTGAACTGCCCGACCCACCCATCTTACCAATGTCTATAGATAAAGAAAAAATTATGTCATTCTAGCTAGGATTTGTAGAATGCAGGCGCAAACATGACATTATTTTGGTTGTTTTTTTAGTATACATAAGCCTTTTAAAAAATCGGGTGCAGGTAGAGGCAATATGTATGAGGTCTAATTTATATTACATGGGTAGACATTAAGATTCATATACCTGCAAGTCGGTCACGGAAAAGAGGAAAAGGCGTACCTACTATATAAGTGTATAAACAATTGATGCACAGCTTACGCATGCATAATAACGGTAGTTTATACACATTCTTACCTATAAAATTGTTTTACCTGTCAATGAGGTTAAAAAATAGAGTTTTAGGGCAAGCAAGAATAAATAGTAGTAGTACAGGACTTCTCTAATCACACATCTAAACAGCACCTAAAAACAAAATTCCAGTAGCAATCAAATCTTTAACACTAAAACCCCTAAAATAAAATTACATTCTAATAAAGAAACAAAAATAAACCAAAGATTGAACAAACACATAGAAAGAAAATAGATCCTGATAAGGATCTTAAATATATGATTGTATGCTTGTAGATAATAAAATCCCAATTGTTCCAATGAACTATACCTACCATCTACTTACTCATGCACCTCATCATACGCGGGATGAACCCTTGAGTGATCCATGCAACCTGCGATACTCAAATATTTGCAAACAAAACTATACTATGAGAAGATAAATAAGCAAAAGGTACACGATTAATATGCCATATAATTATCAGTATATAAAAAACTCACTGAATGAATGATACTGAGAAGAGGATCTTCATATTAGGGTTCGTGAATAGCACAATGAAAGAATGAAACACCGAATGAATTTAATGATATTGAGGATCCTGATAATATAACACACATTCCAGTTGTCTTTATTGCAACTATAGAGGATTGTGAAGATGAGAAGGTTTGTCGATCAATTTTCATAAACTCGTCATAAGTGAGAGATTATTTTTGTTATGGTTTTGTAAGATACGAATAATGAGAAGAATTATATTAGGTTAAAATCTGCCGATTTAAAAAAAATTTACTTTCCAAAATAAATTAGATATAACTCAATAGCCAATAAGAAAATGCCATGTAGGATATGACATGGCGCCATCTTATTTTCCTATGTCAAACTTAGCCCCATATATATATTATAGATATATATATCTATATATATATATATATATATATATATATATATATATATATATATATATATATATATATATAGATATATATATCTATATATATATATATATATATATATATATATATATATATATATATATATATATATATATATATATATATATATATATATATATATATATATATATATATATATATATATATATATATATATATATATATATATATATATATATATATATATATATATATATAATATATGTATATATATAGGGGCGCGCTATTTGCAAAACCTCATTTTTGGTACAGAACTTACAGAACCATCTTTTTACTTGTAATATTGCATGATGTACACTATCTTAATGCAAGATGGCATTTTTGATAATATCTACTACTTATTTAATTATGTTAAATATTTTTTAAATCAAAAGGGTATAACAGGAAAAGCACTTTTTGACTTTTTTTTATTAATTTTAATTAAAAAGGTTTTTTTTTTAAATCCCTTATTTTTTTTTAATTTTTGATTTTTTTTTGCATGATACATTTTCCTTAAAGAGTACATATTTGTTTTTTTTGAAATGCTATAATTTGACATACATTTCTTTCGTCCAACATTTTTAGCCGACACTTGTTTTAAACTTAAAATAATAAATACACATATGTTTAGTGCGCATCATTTTCGAGAATTCATAAAAAAAACATATACGTAAAGTGATCTCTAAATTGATAAGAAAAGCAAAAATATACATACAATACACAAATTTTGATATAAATTAATTACAATCTAAATACAAATGCATATTGTTGAATATAAATACACAAAAGATTTAAAACATGTATGCACTCTTTAGAAGACATAGGTGTACGCTTCGATAACATGTATGTACGAAAAACATATATGCACGACTTCAAAAACATACATGTACGGCTTCAAAAACATACATGTACAACCTCAAAAACATACATGTTCGCTTTTAAAAACATACATGCATGGCTTCAACAACATATATGTAGGCAATCAAAAATCTCAAGTCATTCTCATCACGTGTCGTCATTCTTATGATTGACCATCCCTGAATCAAATATATAAAAACAAAAATGTTTGGAATAAATTAAGGCCAGATCACTTGGGCGCTGACAAGAGTAAAACAAGCGTTGACAAGAACAAAACAAGCGCTGACAGCTCAAGCGTTGACAAGATAAAGTCAAGCGTTGACACATTGAAGACAAGCACTGTTGGGAAGATATACTCTACGCGTTTATTGTATTCTAGATTACTTCTAGTAAAGATAGGAACAACAATGTATTTTCTATATTTATCTTTACCTAGAATAGCTGATACGTAGATTATTGTACAAGGCTTCTTATGTCTATAAAAGAAGACCTTTAGGTTAATGTTTCATATAAGTTTTCATTCGTAAACTACTTTCATTGTAAGAAAGTTTGATATCATTAATCAAAGTGAAAGTTTGTTTATATCATTGTGTGTTCTTGTTTAAGTGTTAATTCCGCATAACACTTAGATTATCATAAGCATATACAAAGGTTTCTCTAAGTGTATTACTTGATCTAATCTCGTATACATAAAGCTAAATCGATCTAAGTTTGGGATCAACAAGTGGTATCAGAGCTTGTTGAGGAACTTTTGATCTTAAAGAACACAAGAACCCTAAAAATCACCAAAACCCTAATTTTCTCAAAAACCCTAACAACATCATGTCTGAAGCAATAACCTCTTCCTCCTCATCTTTACCAAACATCAAGATTCCCATGCTTGATGCAACCAACTTTGATCTGTGGAAATTCAACTTTGAGCAATATTTGGGAATCTATGACTACACACTCTGGGAGGTTATTGAATATGGAAACACATTCGATAAAGCCCAAAAGATTGCTAATGTTATTGCTCAGAGATCAGCTGTTGCTGGATGTTCTGAAGAGGATAAGAGAGAAAAACCTGGAGATGGTAGAGCTGTGGCTGCTGAAGACATAGCAAAGAAAAGGGTCGACATGAAAGCCCTAAATATTCTGAAAGTCTCTTTGGGACAAGAGAACCAGCATAAATATAGAGGCTATGAATCTGCTAAAAACCTTTGGGAAGCTCTTGAAGTTGCATATGGTGGCAATGCAGACACTAAGGACGAGAAGAAAAGCAACTCATGCATGATTATGCTGTCTTCAAAGCTCAACCCAATGAGAAACTGAGTAGTGTGAGAAGCAGATTGCTTGACATTACAAGCAAGTTGTCCTTCATGGGGACACAACTTGGTGATGTCGACATTAATGCTACCTTTCTTAAAAGTCTTGGTGAGGCATGGAAGATTGAGGCAAGATCAATTCTTGCCAATAATACCTACAAAAGTTCCTCGTTTGATGACATCTACAACAAACTAAGGCTGTTGGAAGATGAAACTCTTTTAGAGCATGGAAGCAAGTCTACCAACAGTAACATGGCCTTCTTCTCTCATAGTGAAGGTCAATTCAATTAGAAGGACTCTTACATGCATCCAGTTACTGGATCATCATATGTCAGCGCTGGAACAAGTCCTGTCAACGTCTCCTATTCAGACGCTGACACATTCAAGAGTGACTCCCCAAGAGTTAAACCTGCTGGTTTAGATTTGGATACGGTATGTGCTTATATTGCTTCTTTGCCCAATGGTTTAGTGATTACATATGAGGACCTTGAGCAGATAAGTGATGAGCACCTGGAAGAGATGGACATTAAGTGGAACATGGCTCTTGCTAGTATAAGAGCAAATAGGTGAAACAGAAGGTTTAAGAAGAAGATGACCTTCAATGCTAAAGACACAGCTGGATTTGACAAATCCAAAGTTGAATGCTACAATTGTCATCGTATGGGGCACTTCATGAGGGAATGCAGATCTCCTAGAAGATCTTATGCTGGTAAACCCTCAAGTCAGGTTTTTAATGCTCAGGATTCCAAAGCCATGGTTGCAGTTCAAGGAATTGATGGTATGGGGTGGGATTAGAGCTATCTGGCTAAGAATGTTGAAGAGGATAAAGCTTTGGTTGCTGAGGTTGAAGAAGAAGAGCATGTTGAATATGCTCTCATGGCTCACTCCTCCTCTTCATCTGATAATGAGGTATACAATGATGCTTTTTGTAGTAAAGGTTGTAGGTTAAACACTGAGAAACTTAACAAAGAAGTGTTAAGATTAATGAGTGATGTGAGTACTGAAAAGTGCAAATTGTCTAATTACCAAGTAGCCCTCACTCAAACTGAGAAAACCGTTTCTGAATACAAGAAAATGGAATTTGACTTAAAAGATAAAATAAATATCTTAAAACATGAGTTAGAGGCTAGTATGGATATTAGAAACATCATGGAAAGGGTTAATGGTGAGTTACAGGCTAAATTAGATGAGGCCATTAAGAATAAAGACAATGTTGTCCTTAAAATTCAAAGATTTGATAGAGCCACTCAAACCCTAGGAGACTGTGTGGGTAAACAAAGGGATCCTAAGGATATGACTGGGATTGAGATGAATGATTACTCTTTGGTTCCACCACCAGCTGGTGACTTCTATGGTGTCTAACAAAAGGACCTATCTTGGACTGGTTTGCCAGAATTCCAAGAGGAGGAATTTATTCCTCCACCAAGAGTTGTCACTCAAGTTGAAGAGTACCAACAAAAGTTGACTGACCTGAATGAATGGAAGAAAGCTAACCCTACTTTGTTTGTTAAGGGTGGCTTACTATGTGAAAGTCCCAATGAGTCAACTCCCATTAAGGTTACAAACCCAGTCACTGGTAAAGCTGTTGACCTAGGCTCAAACACTGATAGAAAACCTAGCATTAAATATGCAGAAATGTATAGGAATACTAGGTCACCCAAGATCCAAGTTAGCAATAATGGAACATGCTTCTTCTCTTCTAGACCTAGGGTTGTGTCTAGAAAAGCTTGTTACACTTGTGGTAGCTTTTCACACTTGGCATACAAGTGTGTCAACGCTCCCAAAGCCAGCGCTGACAGGAACAATTTCAGCGCTGACAGGAACAAAGTCAACGTTGTTAGGAAGTCAAACGTTGTCAGACCCAGACCTTGTGTGCAGCAAAGTCCACAAGTGATTAGACCTGCCCCATTCTTTACTAGAGGGTCTAACACTCATTGACAAAGACCATTTCAAAAGACAAAAACCTGGTCAAATAGGCAATGGGTTTCTGTAGCAAACCCTAGGTTCAACGCTGACAAGTGTAATCTCAGCGTTGACAAGACTAATTCCAACGTTGTCAGAAACGTGACCAGACCTAAATATTTGCAACCACAGGGTAAGGGGTCTAAAGCTTCTTCAAGCTTAACATGGAGACCCAAGAAAGATCAAAACCCTAATGAGAATGGGATTTCAATGACCTGCAACAGATTTAATTACATTTGAAAGGTCATTACCAAACCTATTAGGGTTAACTGGGTATTTCATCCTAAGAAGGATGAGAATAGGGTTGTTGTGAGAACTAAGTCTGTTCTTATTGAACAACCAGATGAATCCAAGTCTTTTAAGACTCGGGGTTCCCAAAGAAAACTAATTTGTTTTCTTTATGTGCAGGGCATTCAAAGACAGGTCAATGATTATGGATATTGGGATAGTGGATGCTCAAGGCACATGACAGGGAATGAAGACTACTTGACCAACTTCACTCCCATTAAGAATGGTGATAAGGTATACTTTGGAGGCGGATATGGTACTATCACAGGCAAAGGAACCCTTCTCACCAAGAATTTGCGTTTTGAGAACGTCTTTCTGGTAAAAGAACTTGATTACAACCTTTTTAGTGTATCACAAGTTTGTGATAACCACAATAAAGTTCTGTTTACTGATATTGAGTGTTTGGTGTTAAGCAAGGATTTCAAGATTCCTGATGAGAAATACATTGAGTATAGAACACCTAGGCATAAGGACATATATAATTTGAATTTGAATGGGATTAAAATGAATAATAATATGTCTTGTTTTTATGCTAAAGCCTCAGTAGATGAGAGTAATTTGTGGCACAGAAGACTAGGGCACATAAATTTTAAAAATATAAATAGGCTTGTGAGACTTGGTTTAGTTGATGGTTTGCCTGAGAAGGCTTTCCACAATGACCACTCTTGTGTTGTATGTCTTAAAGGCAAGCAGCACAAGGTCTCATTCAAGTCCAAACAGGTGCATACTAGTTCTAGACCTCTTCATATGCTACACATGGACCTCTTTGGTCCAACCAATATAGAAAGTTTGAATGGTAAGTCATATTGCTTTGTCATCACAGATGACTTTTCTAGGTTTACATGGACATTCTTTCTAGCTATGAAGAGTGACACAGCTGATATTCTAATTGATTTTATGACTCAAATTGAGAAGAGGTCTGGCAATGAGGTTAAAATTCTTAGGAGTGATAATGGTGGAGAATTTAGGAATAAGAAGCTAGATGATTTCTGTGCCAGGAAAGGAATTACTAGGCAATTTAGTATTGCTAGAACCCCACAACAAAATGGGGTTGCTGAGAGGAAAAATAGAACCCTAATTGAAGCACCAAGAACAATGTTGGCTGATGCTCATTTTCCTATAGCCTTTTGGGCTGAGGCTGTTAATACAACTTATTATGTTCAAAATAGAGCATTGGTTAACAAAATTCAGAATAAAACACCTTATGAGTTGCTTTGGGGACGAAAACCTAATATTGGTTTTCTCAGACCCTTTGGTTGTCATGTAGTAGTTTTAGATACTAGTGATGCCTTAGGGAAATTTAGTACAAAAGGTGATGAAGGTTACTTCATGGGGTATTCAGTGCAGAGCAAGGGATATAGGGTTTATCTTAAAGAAGAAAAACGTATACTTGAAAGAGTACATGTTAGGTTTTTAGAAAATAAGCCTAGTGATCCTGAAAGTGGTCCTAATTGGTTGTTTGACTTGGAACCTTTATCTAGAACTTTAAATTATATGCCTGTCACTAATCCAGACATTGTGAAGGTAACTTCAAATGTTTTGGAGGAACAAGTTGTTGATGTTTCAGGTACTCAGGTTTATGAAAAGGTTGGATCACAAGCAGAAAAGGCATCTCCTATACAAGAATATGTTACAATTCCCATTTGGACAGATGCTTTTGCTGCTGCTGCTGGAAAAGATAATGGTGGTTTCCAAGTACCACCAGATACAAACATGCATGGTCCTTCAGGCACTGACAAAGGCAAATCTAGCGCTGACAAGACCAATTCAGACGTTGATGGTTCAGACGTTGACAACCACAGTTCAAGCGTTGTTAGCCCAAGCGCTGACAAACAAGATTCAGGCGTTGACAACACTTCTGCACATCTTTTCTCTTCCATTTTTGAACAAGGTGAACCTTCCAATGTTTATGAAGAGGTTCATCCTCATGTTGATGAAAGAGAGTCTGATCAAGACGACATTGGCAATATGGAGAATGAAGTTGAAGATACCAGACTTTTTGAGGGAGGAGTACTTACTTCAGTTATGAAGAATCATCCTCCTTCTCAAATCATTGGTAATGTTAATACTCCAGTTCAGACTAGAAGATCTCATCAAGGTCTTGGTAGGTTTATTGCCAATATACACAAGAAGGTTGATACCCCTCTTGTGCAAGCATGTTTGTTTGCCTGTTTTCTGTCACAACAGGAACCCAAGAAAATATTTGATGCTCTCAAAGAACCAAGTTGGGTGGAAGCAATGCAGGATGAGCTTCACCAATTTGCAATTCAGGATGTTTGGGAGCTGGTTGACTGTCCTAGATATGTCAGACCTATAGGGACAAGATGGGTTCTAAGGAACAAGAGAGATGAAAGAGGCATTGTGGTCAGAAACAAGGCAAGGTTAGTGGCTCAGGGATATACACAAGAGGAGGGGATAGACTATGAGGAAGTCTTTGCACCAGTTGCAAGGATTGAAGCTATTAGGATTTTTCTAGCCTATGCATCCTGCATGGGCTTCACAGTCTATCAAATGGATGTCAAGAGTGCCTTTCTCTATGGAACTATTGTTGAGGAGGTATATGTGATGCAGCCTCCAGGTTTTGAGGATCTAGAAAATCCAGATAAAGTGTATATAGTCAAAAAGGCTATGTATGGCCTTCATCAAGCCCCTAGAGCATGGTATGGTACTTTGTCTACCTATCTGGTGGACAATGGATTCAAGAGGGGCACCATAGATCAGACACTATTTACAAAGAAGAAAGGCAAGGATGTGTTGCTTGTCCAGGTCTATGTTGATGATATCATTTTTGGGTCTACTGATCCAAAGATGAGTGAGGATTTCTCCAAGCTTATGACAGACAAATTCAAGATGCGTGCTATGGGGGAGATGAACTTCTTTCTTGGTTTATGATATTCGGGTTTTGTATGGCTTCAGATTAATCTCGGTATCTTCTCGAATTGATCACGGTTCAAAGTGGAATAGTTGTTCTTGGTTACTAAATAGGAGATTGGTTTTCTAATCTACTAAGGGTTTAAATGCACTAAGATGTAAACTTAAACTAAAAGCAATTAATTTAATAGCAATTAATAAAACTTGAATTAAAATTTAAGTATTAAAAAAAACAGTAAATATCACTTAAAAATGTTCAAAAGAAAATTGATTCGGAAGTTTCTACTTTACCTTGATCCGGAAGTCTTGATTCGGAAGTTTGGTTCGGAACTCTTCCGAATGAACCCTTTGGTTCGGAACTTTCTTGATCCGGAACTTTCGTTCGGAACTTCTTGATCCGGAACTCTTCCGGATGAACTCCTTGATTCGGAAGATTTGGTTCGGAAGTTTACTCGGAACTTTATTCGGAACTTTTAAGCAAAACTGATTCAGAACTTTTAAAGATTTTTGTTCGGAACTTTAAAAATGAAACTGATTCGGAACTTTTGAAAAACTATTCATTCGGAACTTTGAAAATCATTCATTCGGAACTTTGAAAAATCATTCATTCGGAACTTTATTCGGAACTTTTGAAAAGAACATTCATTCGGAACTTTTAAAACTGATTCAGAACTTTTGAAAGGAAATTGATTCGGAAGATTTTGATGAACTGATTCGGAACTTTTTACTAAGATGCTTCATTCGGAAGTTTTGTGCTCATTCGGAACCTGGGAAAACTCAAGAACAGTATGATACAGAAAAAACAGGGGAACACGATTACAAGCCAAAATCCACCAAGTGATTAATCAAAACTTAAACAAAACTAATGCCTAATCATCTACTAACCATAAACATCAAATCCCATCAATAAAAACATAAATCCCAATAACTTTTAAAAATCAAAATCAACCAAATAGAATTTTAACTTTGAATCAAAAAGATGAAGATGAACAAGATGAAATGAAGGATTAAATTGATAGATTAATGTTAAAACAATCTAAAGACAAAGATTAAACTACAAGATTGGAAAAACAAGAATCAAAATCACCAAACACCCTAATGGTGTTGGTGAAGCCTACGAACAGGAAAAGAGATAAAAAGGGAAATGAAAAAACTGACTGAAAAGTGTGAAGGGAATCCTTTATATAGGTGTTATCTTTGGTTGGTGAGTGGGCTTTCTCCCGTTCTTCTTGTCTTCTCGTCTTTTCAGAAAAGTTGACGTTTTCGATTCTGATTCGGGATTTGTCGTCGATTAAATTCAACTCGTCTTTTAATTTCTTCGTTTAATAGACTTGAGTTTCTTCGACTTATGTAAATCTTCCATCTTTGGTCCTTTTCTTCGATAAATCTTCAAATAGGCCCAGTGACTTCAAATCTTTTGCATCTCTTGGACAATAGACTTCGTCTTGAGTCTTTTTCTTCTATAAAACCCGTGCAATCCCATGTTTTCTCCATTATTCATCCAGTTGGCTCTGAAAACACAATAAACACAAAAATCACGCATAATTCCAAACAAATGATATTAAATACGCGTTTTGGTCTCGTTTTAGCCAGAATTAAGTGGTAAAAGGATGGGTGTTTTCACACCTATCAAATCCCCTACACTTAACCATTTCCATGCCCTCATGCAATGCTTAGTGATAAAGCAATTTTACACTCTTCTCATAATCAGTCAACCTTGGCCTTATTAAAATACTACTAAACAAAAATTAAAGTACTAAAAGAAATTAAAATCTTTAAAGTAAACAAAAGGATAGAAAACCATTTTCACTTGAAAATAGCTATATGGAAATAACTTGCAAAGAGATCAAGGACTTACATTAGGGCTTCGGTGCTGCGAAGATTTATCATCCTCAAGTTTCACGTTCCCCAAACTAAGCTTAAAAACGAGATCATTATAAGTTAGTAAATCAAACACTTACACACATGGCTTAATTATATGCTTAAACTCCCTTATTCCTAGGTGTATCTCTTATATTTTATTTTTTTCTTAGAATGATCATGAAGATGCATTTTTGGACTTATTTCGATAGTTTATTTAGGCTGAAAGCAAAGTAGGACGATTTGATCAATAGTTAGCTAAAGGACAAAATCTCTTAAAACTGCTTCTTGGGATATTAAAAAGTTCATATCTTGGCATAACTCGGTTCACGATTTGAGACCTTTCTCGGGCCGATATTTGGCATGTACTTCATACTTCATATCTTGAGAGACGTGCTTGAGATAATGGTCTTCTCAACGTTAATAGAGTTTCTTAACTTGGAGACTTTTGAGGGGTACTCCAACTTTTTTGACCACGACTTCATGATTATTTCTTCAATCTCTATTTGGGATTTTGAGATACAGCGATCCGCCTCCTTTTCGGACTTGGATCTATTTATCCTCATACCTTGTTAGGGTCTTTTCGGATAGACTTCTCCATCATGTTTATGGGAGTTGATTGCTTTTCGTCGTGAGTCTTGATCCTTCATATTGATTTTGGGAATAATGCTTTTCACATCACCTTGGATCTTTAGCAATAAGATTGAATCCTCATGCCTTGTTAGGGCCTTTTCGGACTCGCCAATCTTCGCGCCCCGCTTCATAAGTTATGCCTTGGCTATGAACTCTTATCATTACCGAGCAACTTTTAAACGATCTTGGGCTAAAAGCTAAGTAACTTTTCAAATCGTACGACCTTACTTATTGCAGATAGATTATTAGCAAGTGATGGGAGAATAGGCAAATAATTACACCAAGTGAGCTTGTGCAAGAATATCGACTTATAATTGACTCTATCATTTCTCGTCCTCCACAATTTAAAATCTCAAGTAATGAGACTCGTGGATACTTAGCCTAATAAACCAATTAAGTTCTACATGGTTAAGGATACTAGCTAGAATAAACTTGGATAAGTCTATTCGGGTTGAGTCAAAATAATCGGAATGGGCCTAATATGTCAAAGATTTCTAAACTAGCTACACCACTTTATTAATATTTTTGACTTTATTGCGGGATATATACATATGAAAGTAACGATAAAAATTTAAAAATTACGACTAAATGGCCAAAGTTAATTAAAAATTTGAAAAATGTTGAAAAAGATGATTTTCCGGTTAAATGGAGGCATTTTAATGGAAAAGTCCACTTAAAACTTCGATAGAAGTCCCCCTACACTTAATATAAACATTGTCCTCAATGTTTAAGCATGTGGGAAAAATCTCCCCTACACTTATGACATTGTGCACGTTGGTTAAATCAAGTTAAGGAAGAGACGACTAACGTGATCAATTTCAAATGAGAGCATGAAGAAAATTGAATCACGATAGTTGAGAGATAGAACCGGATTTTGGATAACACGGGAGCACGGTTCTTCAAAGGTTCCAAAAATGCATTCATCCCTGTAATCACATCACCACACAAACACAAAGAACCTATAGAGGTCCCCCTACACTTAGGAGGTTAAAACATAAAAGGATAGATACTTGGGTTGCCTCCCGAGGAGCGCTTGTTTTTGATAACCGAGTCACGAGCCTGACTCGACCCAAAATTAGTTTATGGGGAACGTGGGAAGATTTTCAACCGAGAGTTAAAGAGTAAAACTTTGTCTCCAACTTGGAACTCTCGGTTTTTAATCTTAGAGTCGTGAATGAGCTTAGTCTTTTCTTTATAGATCAAAGAATTTTCATAAGCCTCATTCCGAAGTTCATTCAGCTCATTGAGTTGGATCTTGCGTAGGTCACCGGCTTTGTTGATATCGAAATTAGTCCATTTCAAGGCCCAATAAGCCTTGTGCTCCAACTCAATGGGGAGGTGGCACGCTTTCCCGTACACGAGACGATATGGTGTACAACCAATCGGAGTCTAGTATGTGGTACGAAAAGCCCACAAAGCATCATCAAGTTTATCAGCCCATGAGGCGCGATGCTCTCCCACGGTTCTTTCCAGAATTCGCTTTAATCCTCGGTTGGATATTTCAGCCTGGCCATTAGTTTGTGGGTGGTAAGCAGTGGAAAGACGATGATTTACATCATACTTAGCCATGACTCTTGCGAATTGGTCATTGCAAAAATGAGTCCCGCGATCACTAATAATGGCACGAGGCACACCGAATCTAGCGAACAGCGACTTCAAAAAGTTACAAACCACCCTTGCGTCATTAGTAGGTAAAGCTTTGGCTTCAACCCACTTTGAAACGTAGTCAATGGCTACAAGGATGTATTTGTTTCCTTTAGATGAAGGGAATGGCCCCATAAAGTCGATACCCCAAACATCAAAGATTTCACATTCTTGAATGAAATTCTGAGGCATCTCGTCTTTATGTGTGATCTTGCCTTGTTTTTGGCAAGCATCACAATGTTTAACAATCTCGTGAGCGTCACGATAGATGGTGGGCCAATAAAATCCCGATTCAAACACTTTTTTGGCGGTGTAGTTGGGACCAAAGTGACCACCGGTGGGTCCTTTGTGGCAAGCGTCAAGGATTTCTAAAGCTGCCGGTCCATCAACACATCGGCGAATAATCAAGTCAGCACATTGCTTGAATAGATACGGGTCATCCCAAAAGTAAGTCTTAATGTCGTGAAAGAAATTCTTCTTTTTCTGGGATGTTAACCCGTCAACGAGAATTCCACCCGCCAAGTAGTTTGCAATGTCCGCAAACCACGGGGTTTCATCAGAAGTCGAGTGGATAGACATTAAGGTCTCCAAGGGAAAAGAATCATTGATTTCTTTGTTCGGATGATCCCCTTGGTAAGGATCCTCAAGTTTACTGAGATGATCCGCGGCTAGGTTTTCAGCTCCTTTTTTATCGCGAATTTCGATTTTAAATTCTTGGAGTAGCAAAACCCAACGAAGAAGTCTTGGTTTAGAATCTTGTTTAGTCAACAAGTACTTCAACGCGGAATGATTGGTGTAAACGATTATGGTGGAAAGGACAAGATAGGGGCGGAATTTTTCAAAGGCATAAACAACAGCTAAAAGCTCTTTTTCGGTTGTCGTGTAATGCAATTGAGCCCCCGTCATTGTCTTGCTAGCGTAATGGATTGGTTGGAAGTGTTTGTTCACTCTTTGGCCCAAAACCTCTCCAATAGCAAAGTCACTAGCATCGCACATCAACTCGAAAGGCAGCTCCCAATTAGGGGTAACCAAGACGGGTGCCTTAGTTAGCTTATCCTTAAGCGAGTTGAAGCCTTCAAGACACTCTTTGGAAAAGATAAAAGGAGTATCTTTTTCCAAGAGGTGGATCATCGGGCGAGCGATTTGAGAAAAATCTTTGATGAATCGACGGTAGAAGCCCGTATGACCCCGGAAACTTCTCACACCCTTCACGGTTGAAGGTGGAGGCAACTTAGCGATAACATCGACTTTAGCATGGTCTACTTCAAGATCGGCTTTGGAGATCTTGTGTCCTAGCACGATGCCCTCTTTTACCATGAAATGGCATTTTTCCCAATTAAGAACAAGGCGAGTGTCTTCACACCGCTTAAGCATACGTTATAAATTGGCAAGGCAAGCAGAGAAAGAATCTCCATAAACCGAGAAATCATCCATGAATACTTCCATAGTGTCTTCCACCATGTCATGGAATATAGCCATCATACACCGTTGGAACATCCTAGGAGCATTGCATAAACCAAAAGGCATACGTTTGTAAGCGAATGTTCCATAGGGACAAGTGAATGTGGTCTTTTATTGGTCCTTGGGATCGATGGGAATTTGAAAATACCCGGAGAAACCGTCTAAGAAGCAGTAATAGTCATTACCAGCTAGACGCTCGAGCATTTGATCCATGAAAGGAAGAGGAAAGTGGTCTTTTCTCGTGGCATCATTGAGCTTGCGATAATCAATACAAACTCTCCACCCAGTAACAGACGAGTGGGAATCAACTCGTTGTGTTCATTGGAAACAACGGTTATTCCGCCCTTCTTGGGCACACAATGGACGGGACTTACCCACGACGAATCCGAAATAGGGTAAATCAAGCCGGCATCAAGAAGTTTGATAACCTCTTGTTTGATGACGTCATGAATTTTAGGATTAACCCTTCTTTGGCTCTGGATTGCGGGTTTAAAGTCATCTTCCATGAGAATCTTGTGAGTACAAAAGTTCGGATCAATTCCGCGGATATCGGAAATTTTCCAAGCAATTGCCTTCTTATGATCTTTAAGCACGGTGATGAGGCGAGATTTCTCTTCTTCTTTCAAGTCCTTCGTGATGATGACAGGCGACTTCTTGTTTTCTTCAAGGAACACGTACTCGAGGTGGGGCGGCAACTCCTTAAGTTCTAAATCTGGAGGATTTTCGATGGGAGGCGTTTTCAAAGTCGGAGCATCGATAGCAATAACCGTGGGAGATGGTGGAGAAAGATTGTCTTCTTTGAGAAGGTTTTCAAAGAAATGCATGTCTTCATCCCAATCGGTGGGAGAATTGTCATTTTCTAAGTTCACATCTCCCATGGTGGCTTCAAGATCTTTCCAAAAGAAATCACTTTCTCCAAATAGAGACAGTGATGAATCAATAGAGGAAACGGTCTCAACATTGGGAAGAGAGGTAGGAATATTTTTACAAGCATCAATAAAGTGTTCTTCACAAGCCTCATCAAGAACGTCAATACAATTAACACTCTCGTATGCATAAGGCTGTTTAGACAACTTTCCCATGTTGAAGACGATTTTATCGTCACCCACTCTCATGATAAGCTCACCGGCTTCAACATCGATGAGAGTGCGACCGGTCCTCAGGAATGGACGACCAACAATTAGTGGCACACGAGGGTCCATATCGTAGTCGACGACGACGAAATCGGCAGGAATAGTGAATTTGTCGACTCCTACAAAGACGTCTTCGGCTATCCCCACTGGATAAGCAACCGTACGGTTAGCTAATTCCAAAGTCATTTTGGTGGGGACTAGCTCAGGGAGAGATAATTTCTTCCAAACGCTTAGAGTCATTAGATTAATACTGGCACCTAGATCGGCTAGGGCCATGCAAATCTCTACTCCCGGGAAGTTATTAGGGATTAAGAAACGACCCGGATCACCAAGTTTGGTTGGCAATTTCCTTAAAAGCACTGCAGAGCAATTCTCATTAAGTTGGGTGTTAGCAATATCAAGAAGCTTCTTCTTGTCGCTAAGAAGATCTTTGAACATTTTCGCGTACTTAGGCATGTGAGCGAGAGCCTCAGCGAAGGAGATATTGAAATTCAGTTGTTTAAACATTTTAAGAAAGTTCGAAACCTGAATATCATCCTTGCTTTTGAGCTGCTCTTTCCTCAACCTGGATGGATAAGGTATATCGGAAGAAGAGAAAGTCTTTGGGATCGAAGGATCACTCACATCCTTGGGTGGAGGAGGGGTAGAAGTAAGAGGTGGAGAAATTGGGGAAGTAAAAGGATGACGAATAGGAGCAGGTGACTCGTTCTCCATAGTCACAATCACCGTTGGAGGTATAGGAAGCTCGGGTTCTTAGTACCTTTGCCACTGCGAGTGGTGATTGCTTTCATCTCCCCTCTTGGATTCGCAACGGTGTTACTCGGAAGAGTACCCGAAGAAGAGGATTGATTACCTTGGAAGAAACCAGCCATCATGTTCTTTAAGTCATTCGTTTGACTATCCAAAGTGTTTCTCATATCAGCTCTCAGATCGTTCCCTTGTTTCACCAGGTCTGCTTTTAAGTTGAGCACTTCCCGCTGAAGATTTCCCACAATCACATCGTTAGTCCTCATGTAGGTTTCCACTTCTTGGTGTAAAGCGGTGGGTTGGTTGGGAAGAGCATTGTATGCGGGTGGTGGATAAGCAGGTTGCTGGTAAACTTGGTTGTTTCTTTGAGGTGGATATGGTTGTTTGTGAGGTGGTATGTATGGTGTACGAGGTTGTTGTTGCTGTTGTTGAGGAGGGCGATTGAGGTTTTGTTGTTGGTTTGGGCTGTTTGGAGGAAAACCGGGTGGTGAGAGATAGTTGTTCGAACGGTAGCTAAGCAGGTTGCGGTCACCTTGAGGACGAGCTTGATAAGCGGGTTGAGGATAGGTGCCATAAGCTGCATTCACATTTTCAGAAGGGTAGTCTTGGGTGGCAGTACAAGTGGTGTAAGAGTGAGGACCCCCGCATATCTCACATGGTTGGCTGACAGCATTGACTTGAGCGTCTTTAGCGTTTTTAACGTTGATGTTGTTGGTGTTGCTGGCGGTTTGGGTAGCAAGCGATTCAAGAAGCGCAGTGATTTTGTCAAGTCGCTTATCGCTGTCACTAGTACTAGCACTAGCGACATTGGGCCGAACACTCTTGGTTTGCACACGAGACTTATTCTCAATGATATCCCAAGCGGCATTCGAAGTCTTAACCAAAATATTACCCCCCGAGGCACTATTTAGTGAATCTTGGTCATTCATGCTTAAACCATTATAAAAAGTATTAATTTGGTGCACTTTGGTAAAACCATGTTGTGGGCATTTTCTCAAAAGGTCTTTAAAACGGTCCCAAGATTCACTAAAAATCATCGTACTTTTGTTCAAAATTTATGATTTCATTCCGCAAAGCGGTAGTACGAGAGGGTGGGAAAAAGTAGTTGATAAACTTGGTCTCCAAATCCGTCCACGAAAGAATACTCTGTGGCGGTGCCTTAGCAAGCCAATGCCGGGCCTGTCCCTCTAAAGAAAAGGGAAAAAGTTGTAAACGGATTACCTCTTGTGGAACACCATTGAATTTGACCGTATTCGTGAGTTGCAGGAATCTCTTGATGTGGTCATGTGGATCATCAATGGTACGCCCCAAGAATGGTTGAGCAGAGACCATCTGGATAAAGCCGGATTTGAGCTCAAAATTGTTGGTTGCAATCGCGGGTATGACAATTGGATCATTGTTGCCGTCTACATGTGCTTGCAGAAGTTCAATCATCGGGCGATTATCCGGTAGAGGTTCATTGTTATTGTTATTATTGTTGTTGAAAGGTGGGTTGTTGTTGTTATTATTATTGTTTTGAGGTGGGTTATTGTTGTTGTTTTGTACACCGGCCATGTCTAAGTCTTCGAGAGGCTCGGGCTCTTGATAAGACGTGGATCGTGTACGCATGCACCTGCAAAAGAACTAACAAGGCAAAAACAAAGCAGAAATATTTTTGGTTTTTATGTTTTTTAATTTTTAGGATTTTTGAAAATTTTAAATTTTTTTGGGTTTTTGAAAATTTTTGTGAAAAAGTAACATTCCCGGTGAACGGATCCCAAAATCCAAGTTCTCACAAAAAATTGGTAATCTTAACGAGAAGAGCCGGCAGCGGCGCCATTTGATATTCGGGTTTTGTATGGGTTCAGATTAATCTCGGTATCTTCTCGAATTGATCACGGTTCAAAGTGGAATAGTTGTTCTTGGTTACTAAAAAGGGGATTGGTTTTCTAATCTACTAAGGGTTTAAATGCACTAAGATGTAAACTTAAACTAAAAGCAATTAATTTAATAGCAATTAATAGAACTTGAATTAAAATTTAAGTATTAAAAAAACAGTAAATATCACTTAAAAATGTTCAAAAGAAAATTGATTCGGAAGTTTCTACTTTACCTTGATCCGGAAGTCTTGATTCGGAAGTTTGGTTCGGAACTCTTCCGAATGAACCCTTTGGTTCGGAACTTTCTTGATCCGGAACTTTCGTTCGGAACTTCTTGATCCGGAACTCTTCCGGATGAACTCCTTGATTCGGAAGATTTGGTTCGGAAGTTTACTCGGAACTTTATTCGGAACTTTTAAGCAAAACTGATTCGGAACTTTTATAGATTTTTGTTCGGAACTTTAAAAATGAAACTGATTCGGAACTTTTGGAAAACTATTCATTCGGAACTTTGAAAATCATTCATTCGGAACTTTGAAAAATCATTCATTCGGAACTTTTGAAAAGAACATTCATTCGGAACTTTTAAAACTGATTCGGAACTTTTGAAAGGAAATTGATTCGGAAGATTTTGATGAACTGATTCGGAACTTTTCACTAAGATGCTTCATTCGGAAGTTTTGTGCTCATTCGGAACCTGGGAAAACTCAAGAACAGTATGATACAGAAAAAATAGGGGAACACGATTACAAGTCAAAATCCACCAAGTGATTAATCAAAACTTAAACAAAACTAATGCCTAATCATCTACTAACCATAAACATCAAATCCCATCAATAAAAACATAAATCCCAATAACTTTTAAAAATCAAAATCAACCAAATAGAATTTTAACTTTGAATCAAAAAGATGAAGATGAACAAGATGAAATGAAGGATTAAATTGATAGATTAATGTTAAAACAATCTAAAGACAAAGATTAAACTAAAAGATTGGAAAAACAAGAATCAAAATCACCAAACACCCTAATGGTGTTGGTGAAGCCTACGAACAGAAAAAGAGATAAAAGGGAAATGAAAAAACTGAATGAAAAGTGTGAAGGGAATCCTTTATATAGGTGTTCTCTTTGGTTGGTGAGTGGGCTTTCTCCCGTTCTTCTTGTCTTCTCGTCTTTTTAGAAAAGTTGACGTTTTTGATTCTGATTCGGGATTTGTCGTCGATTAAATTCAACTCGTCTTTTAATTTCTTCGTTTAATAGACTTGAGTTTCTTCGACTTATGTAAATCTTCCATCTTTGGTCCTTTTCTTCGATAAATCTTCAAATAGGCCCAGTGACTTCAAATCTTTTGCATCTCTTGGACAATAGACTTCGTCTTGAGTCTTTTTCTTCCATAAAACCCGTGCAATCCCATGTTTTCTCCATTATCCATCCGGTTGGCTCTGAAAACACAATAAACACAAAAACCACGCATAATTACAAACAAATGATATTAAATACGCGTTTTGGTCTCGTTTTAGCCAGAATTAAGTGGTAAAAGGATGGGTGTTTTCACACCTATCAGTTTACAAGTTCAGCAGAAAGAAGATGGTATCTTCATCTCCCAGGATAAATATGTGGCTGAGATCTTGAATAAGTTTGGCTTTTCTCCACATGAAAAGAGGGCTACTACTCCTATGGATAGAGAACACCCTTGGGGAAAGATTGGAGATGGGAAAGATGTTGATGTCAGGCACTATAGATCCATGATTGGATCCTTGATGTATCTTACTGCCTCCAGACCTGACATCATGTTTGCTATGTGTGCTTGTGCACGCCATCAAGTGACTCCCAAATAATGTCACCTTTATGCTGTGGAGGATCTTTAGGTACCTAAGATGTTATCCTGGTCTTGGTTTGTGGTACCCTAAGGATTCACCATTGGAGCTGATTGCATATTCAGATAGTGATTATGGAGGTGATAAATTTGATAGGAAATCCACAACTGGTGGATGTCAGTTTCTTGGGAGCAGGTTGATATCTTGGCAATGCAAGAAACAAACAGTGGTGGCTAATTCTACAACTGAAGCTGAGTATGTGGCTGCAGCTGCTTGTTGTGGACAAGTTTTGTGGATTCAGAACCAGCTGTTGGATTATGGGTATAATTTCATGCATACCAAGATATTTGTTAACAATAACAGCACTTTATGCATCATTAAGAATCCTGCACATCATTCTAAAACTAAACACATAGAAATTAGATACCATTTTATAAGAGATTGCTTTGAAAAAGGTTTAATACAACAAGATAGGGTTGACACTGAGGAAAATGTGTCAGATTTACTAACTAAATCTTTTGATGCTCGGAGGTTTCAATACTTGGTAACAAGTATTGGAATGGTCAATCTCACATAATATGTGTTTTGGAGTCTTTTTGTAAAAGTATGTACAGGATGATGCCTTGTTATTGGTCTTATGATGATTTAGATTTTCCATTATATTTTTCTAACACTAACAAAGGTTGCTTGAACGCTGATAAGTGTTTTTGCAACATTGTCAGCAATATAATTGTCTAACGCCGACAAAGCTTCCCTCAACGTTGTCATGTGTTATCGGGGCGTTGTTAGCAACAATGTTAGTTTTGTGGTTTTTAATCTAAATGTGCAGATGGTGTTAGCAGTATACCATTGGATACAGAGTTGCTTATGGATCAATGGAGAAGCATTTGGACAAGTTTTTATTTATGGATGATGGTTGGAATTTTCAATTCCTATCTTGACATAAATTTTTTATGTTCATGCATATTTTTGGCAACTCATGTATCATAGTTTAAGGGGAGGTTTTAGGAACCTTTAGGATGTTTGGGTATCCATATGATACTCTTATCACAATTCTAGATTGTGTCCACAGGTGAGTATGAGTTAGTTTTACTAAATCATAAGGCACTGTAGCATGCAAAGTTGATATACTATGCATGCTGCCAAGACATATATGGCCTAGAATTGGTTGTGGTCTATTGGGAGACTTGGGAATAATTTTGTTATGGGATTTACCTGGGAGTAACAAGGAAATTTTTAAGGTAACTTGGTTGTTAAGAGTTTTGGTTAGCAATGGACACTAGAGGACTGTTATGTCTATATTGCTTAAGCAAGTGTGCATAACTGGACAGTGCTTGCCGCCCTATAATAATTATCAGCTTTTTGGTTATCTTCTCTAGGATAAATTACTTGTTAAGGTCATTTTTTTTATTTTTAAAACATTTTTATTTTTGGACGCTGACAAGTATATTTCCAAGCGTTGTTGTGACCAATTTAGACGCTGACATGGCTATAAGCAAACTTGACAAGATCATAGCCGTTGGGCGTTGATAGGTTATTTTTGACCGTTGACACTCAATGGGTCCTACCCAGTTGTTACTTTTTGACATATTTTTAGGCCGTAATTTTGGGAGTTGTTACTTTTCATTTAATGCATGAGATAAACTTATAATTTTTCAATATTTTCATGATTACTTTTTGAAAATACTTGCCTATTTTTTGGCCTATCACATGCTTTTTCTTCTCCTATAAATTTGGCTCCTATTTTTAAACAGGGTATCTAAAATTCTTGTCTAACACAATTTTCTCTTATCAACTTCATCTTCATCACTTAAATTTAACAGCTTTCAACAATGGCACCAAAGTTCAGACCATTAGATTTGGAATTGGGGTTCAGAAGTCAACATAACATGATCGCGTATCTTGAAGCTGATGATACTCTGTTTCCCCAATACACGCAAATGGTGGCGTATTTGAACGCATCCCCTTTAAGGTATGCTCTTTCTCATGCACCACTCATTCCAGTCACACATATTAAACAGTTTTGGAACACTGTCAGTTCCTCAACAGTTAATAGAGTGACTACATTGACTTCTATTGTTCATGGGAGACCTTGGGTGGTTATTGAGGCTTTGGTACGCCAAGCCTTGCATCTTGATGATGCTGATGGTATAGCCACCCTTCCTATTCATGAAATAGAACAAGGGCTTAGGGCTTTGGGATATCCTTTTCCTGATGAAGGTACCTTAAACAAGTATCATAAGCAGGAATTTCCCCCAGCCTGGAAGTACCTCATACATGTCCTCCTTTAATGTTTGAGTCCCAAATGCACTGCACACAATGAGATCAATAGATCTATTGCTAGTGCTATTGTGTACATTGCAACAGGGCAAAAATTTAATTATTCTTAAATGATTTTTGAGGGCATGTGTAAAAATAAGGGGAACAAAATGACTTTAGCTTATCCCCGTTTTTTACAAATGGTTTTTGATGTCCAAGGATACTGCACAAGGGATCATAATGATTTTTATAAGATCCCTGAGCAAAAGAAAGCTATTTTTATGAAGATGAACTCACCACCCCATCGTGACCTACCTTTAACCCAAGCTATGCTTGCTGTTATTGCAGCAGCACAACCCCAACCAGACCCCCAACCCCAAATTGACCCCCAACCACCAATTGACCCAATACCTGAACCATTACCTTCACCTGAACATATGCAACTTGCCCAAGATCCCTTCAACACTGACACATTAAATGTTGGCGTTGATGTACCTATTTCCAACGTTGACACACAACCTTCACAAATCCAAACACACCTTAACCAACCCACATCCACCCATTCTTCCACACCATCTTCCACACCCCCTGAATATAGGTTGATGAAACGCCAAAGGACTACTGGAGTGTTCTCCTTTGGTGGTCCTAGCCATGTAGCAGAGAGAACCACCACCACAAGTGTGGCTGGTGCCCTGGATGAGGCTGGGACTATTGGTTCTGGCTTAGAAGCTGGCCAAGTCAGTCCCACCATCATTAAGTCCTCATCCTTGCCCAATGAATCTGACTTGAAAGGTCAAATTCCCATTTCAGAAGAGGGCAGACTGGAAACAATGACTCTTATGGAATTGACGGCAGTCTGCATGAGCTTACAAAAGCAAAATGCAGACTTAGTACAAGTTGTCAGCTCACAAGGCCTTGAACTCAAGCAATTGAGGGAGAGGATTGTTGTTTTGGAGAGTGCTAGTGCAAGGAGGGGTATGGAGGAATCTTCCAAAGGGGAGGAAGATCCAATAAATCAGAGTGATAAGGGCAGCCATGATGGTCAATCCTTGGATGTTGCTGAGGCCCTTACAACTTTGAAGAAAAAAAACAGGTTTTGATACGTCCTTAGTTTCTCCTACCAACTTGAATTTATCATTTACAGCCATGTTGGAAGAAGTTACAAAAGGCGCTGAGGCAGGATATTTGGGCGTTGACAAGGAGAAGATGGACGCTGACAGAAATATTTTGGGCGCTGATAGAACAAAATTGGGCGTTGACAGACCTGCACATGAGGGTGATGTATCCCAGTCATCATCCATCATCAAGGAGGTTTCTGCATAGGTATCACCATCTACCATACCAACCATTGCACCATCAGATAAGGGTAAGGGTATAACGGTAGAAGAGATTGTTCCAAAGGATGCAGCTCAAGTTGAATTTGATAGAAGATTGGCTGCACAAATCATGGAACAAGATAAAAAGGAGGTGAAAGAGTCACCATTTGTTGTGACTTCAGAAGAAGGAAGTGATGGAGCTAGCTCAGACTCAAGTGTGATGATTATAGAACCAGAAAGACTTGAGTATGGAGATGAGTTGGCTGAGGAGAAGTTGAGAGAGTTGAAATTGCAGGTTGACTTTGACATGCCAGAGGTGGTTCAAATGTACAATGCTTGGGAAGAAAGATGTATGGAGAATCCAGACTTGACCATTTCAGATCAAATATGGGGTTTGGAGATTCTTCTTAGAGTTCAGAAGGATTGCCAGGTAATTTTGAAACACAAGGCAAGCAATATTCTCTCAGAATTGAAAAGGGATAGAAGGGAGCTATACTGCATGTTGCTCAGATGTCATGGAGTTGGATGGACTAATCAGAAATTGAGGGCATTGACATTTGATGAATTGGAATGCAAGGCTTATCCCATTTGGGTGAGAGTGCAGGAAGCAAACACTCTCAGACTTCTTTCTGATGAAAGAAAGGAAGAACTTGCAGAAGAAATGGAGCTCAAGAAAGCTATGTTTGTTCCCAAACCAGTGAAAAAGGGAATTTCTGTTGAGTTTCCCAAAGATATGGATCCACTATATCCAAGTGAAGCTGTTATAAGAAAGAGCCTCAAGCTCTCACCATTAGAAGCTTCAGATATGGTGCAAGTGTTACCATTAGATTCCAGAAACCCAATTGTGAGCTATGAAGAAGATGAATGTGGGTTTTGGAAGATTGGTAGATATGGTAAAGAGGTACACACTTTTACCACTCTCATATCTTTGTTTGCAAGTTGTGATAGAGAAGACTTGGTTGATCTATGGAGGTTGTTAGAGATCAAGTATGAGGCTGAAGCACCAACTTCAGCTAATGGAATAAAACTGTGGTCTACATTCAAAAGAATGTGTGGACCAAGAGATGAGGATCCTGCTATTTGGAAGGATCTTGAAGATGACCTCAGTGGTCTTCAATGGAGGTTATATTCAGCTGCTGGTGTTTACCATTTGAGTTCTACAAAGTTTGATGAGTATCTACTTGTGGATGGTCAGTATTTCATATCCAAGGCTATTTTGAAGAAGATGAAGGACACTCAGCTGGAGATTGATTATTCAAGTGACGTGGCAAAAGATTTGATCAGATTTATTCATTACCAGTATGAGAAGGTTTGTAAGATTCCTCCTAGTCCTTAATGCTTATTCAGAAACTTGATCATAAGAGTGGATATCAAGTTTAGGGGAGGATTGTTGGGAATAAATTAAGGCTAGATCACTTGGGCGCTGACAAGAGTAAAACAAGCGTTGACAAGAACAAAACAAGCGCTGACAGCTCAAGCGTTGACAAGATAAAGTCAAGCGTTGACACATTGAAGACAAGCACTGTTGGGAAGATATACTCTACGCATTTATTGTATTCTAGATTACTTCTAGTAAAGATAGGAACAACAATGTATTTTCTATATTTATCTTTACATAGAATAGCTGATACGCAGATTATTGTACAAGGCTTCTTATGTCTATAAAAGAAGACCTTTAGGTTAATGTTTCATATAATTTTTCATTCGTAAACTACTTTCATTGTAAGCAAGTTTGATATCATTAATCAAAGTGAAAGTTTGTTTATATCATTGTGTGTTCTTGTTTAAGTGTTAATTCCGCATAACACTTAGATTATCATAAGCATATACAAAGGTTTCTCTAAGTGTATTACTTGATCTAATCTCGTATACATAAAGCTAAATCGATCTAAGTTTGGGATCAACAAAAAAAAAATACATTTAGTAAATAATGTGACGAGAATCGGTTTATCATCAACTAGCCTTATTTTGTACTACATGTGATGAAAGATATTGGTTACAGTGCTTAATAATCAATGACCAAGTATAACTATTGACAGTGAAAGGTATAACATGCCATTTTGCTTTGACTAAATTAACGTTTCTCATTTCCAAAAGGGCCCAAAATATAGATAGTGATGAAGCAATTTAAAAATAGTACTGCACTAAGAAACTCATCTATCCATTTCTCTCTTTCGTTTCTTTTTCTCACGAGAATGCGCCACAAATTGATTTTGTTCACCATTAAAAGTAACAAAATATTGTTTAATCTAAAAAATTGTTTTAGATCACCATTTTGTTCCCTTTTTTATCGATATTGTTCATCACTAAAAGTACTCAAATGATTTTAAATAACAAAATTAATTTGATATGTTTTAAAAATAAAACCTTGAAATAGTATCCGGAGTCGTTGTCATCGTCATCACCATCTCCCAGCCGCTACCGCCCTCTTTCTTCATTCACATCAGCCTTGGTCTCTATCGCATATATTTACAAACCTTAATTCGGTCAAAGGTCGAATCAAGCCATGTTCTTCTTCCTTGGATACAACTGTTCCGTCGTCTTAGACAACCACCTCGAGTGCCCCATCACGAACGGATTATTCTTGTTTTTCTCTAGCAATTTGTACGGAAAACATATATGCACGAAAGACATGAGTTGTAATACGGGGTTTTCTTGATGGATTTGTTATACGACAATAGTGGTTGAGGAAGAAACGTATGGCAAATGATTGATTTTTTATAGTGTAGGATTTAGATGGTTAGAGAATAATAGATCTGGTTTTTCGTCTGTGGTTTTAGATGTGGAGGATGGGAGGATGAGCTAGTTGATTTTAAGATACTGATTTTTTATGAGATGCTATTTTTGTGGATATGGAAAATACCTTATTTGCCCTTCAGTTATTTTTTAACAAATAAATAGGTTACATTTGAAAAACTGCCATTTTGCATTACTATAAGTAGATGGTGCATTATTAGAAGTAAAAAATTAGTTCTGTAAGTTCTGTACCAAAAATCAGGTTCTACAAATAGAACTACATTATATATATATATATATATATATATATATATATATATATATATATATATATATATATATAATATATATATGGGGCTAAGTTTGACATGGAAAATGAATAGGCGCCATGTCATATCCTACATGGCGTTTTCTCATTGGCTAAAATATTGTTAACCTAATTATGGAATGAAAATATATATCGCATATCATATACTCTAAATCCGTATAATTAGCCCTAAATATATCATATTACCCAAAACTATTCGACTGTTTAGTTTTTTTCTTCCGACTGTTTAGTTTATCTTAAAAAACCCTAAACCATATTCACTATCTTCATAGAACCCTAAAAAGCAATCATGATCATGATCTTAGGTATTTATTCACATCATATTCAGAAAAGTGATATATGTTGTTATGTAATTTGTTTCTTTGTAGTTTTTTGAAGGAATTATTAGGTATGAATCTTGTGTTCTCAAAACTCCTTTTCTTCGTAATAAAGGTAGTCGTCTTCTTTGTTTTACAGGTACCAATTTTCTCAAAAACCTAATAATATTGTTTTACAGGTACCAATTTTCTGATTACGTGACGTTTTTGCATGGTCTTCTATAATTCAGGTAATTATTAAATTGATTTTGTTGCATAATCAAATACAGGTTTAAAAATTATTTTAGATAGTCCTGTATACTTTTTAGACATTTTCTTTTGTGTAGGGCTCTGTTGGTTGTGAAGCACGACTGGGCTTACATATGTTCATGGTTTTATCGTTCGCCTTAAATATGTTAGTGAGGATGCATCAATAGGGATCACTAAAGGTACCAGATCTCCGAGCTGCTTAAGTGAAGAATACATGATATGCTTGAATTTTTTTATTTTATGTTTCTTATGTATTCTACTCATATTCAAGTTTATTAGCATTGAACTGTGATGGAGGATTAATCCCTGCAACTTTTTAATGCTTGTGAGTTTACTACTGTCCAGGATTACAATTGTGATGGAAAACTGTCACTATCTGAGTTCTCAGAATTAGCGAATGAATTTGTGTAATCAACTGGCATCGAAAAAGGTTTGAACGGGACAATCTTTATGCATTTAAAATAAACTGTACATTATATATTATATACTCTAACAGTGACACCACTTAGTTTTTTTTATAGTGTTGGGACAGAGGAATTACTTGCGAAGAAGATTGTCTAATCAAGGTTTGATAAATACAATCCAATTAAACACACCATCGGTGATAGAATCATAACCCCGCAACGCTGGATTAATCATAAAATTAAGAAGAAGAATAAAAACTATTATCTCTATCTTCTTAATAGAAATTTGTTCCTCTGAGAACAACAAATTAATCTAATAACAATAATAATTTGATTGCTACAAATTTATTATTCACGCAGGCATTGGAATCTCGAAAAAAGCTCATATCTATAGCCATATTTAATGATTTGGTGCAACGATTAGGGCATGGACTTTACATCCTTGTGGGCGCAGTTGCTCGAGAACATTCTGGTAGCTTTCGCCTTTTCTTTATTGATAGCTGGATCATAGTAGCTGCTCTTTCGGCTATTTCTTACGTTGAGCTGGAGAGTCGGTGCCCTTTCGCTGGAAGTAGGTATCATTAATGTTCTTACATCTTTGTGTTGGAGAAGGGTATGTTCTTTACTTTGATGGTTCCTTTTAGGTTATGGTGTTGTGATTTTTAGTGGATGTTGATAATTCAAATACAGTATATCTCCAGCCATGCTTGGGCTTTAATTTTGGAATATATAATAGGGGGATCCACAGTTGCTTGTGACATTTCCCCTAATCTGATACAATGCTTTTACATTATACGCATGTGGAATTTCTGTTCATCATAAGCTCTTCAGGTTTATGATACATATATTATGTTTTTCATTTACACATTGCTATTTGTAGGCCGATATAGTTTACCATATTATCTCGCACGCCATACCATCCCCAATGGGTGTCATGGCCAATAATAGCAGCCCATAATTGTCATCGACAGTTATGACAGATTCACTTGCAACCTTTGCCTGGTTATTTCATCTTATTCTATTATCGCATATAATTAAGGTCCTATGATGAAATATTTATTTATAACTGATTCATGACACTATTGATGAAATTTAGAAGAAGAAAAGTATGAATCAATATGTATGACGTCATGTTGGCGAAAATAGGGAAAAAGGTATTTTTAAGTGAATCTAATCTAAGCCTCTCGACCTAAATCCAGTACGCCAAATACTCCACATGGCCTATCCATTTTGTTAGACATACAACTTCTCATACTTCATTTTTGTAACTAACATGCTCTGCTACAATCTTGTGTAGATTGCTGGTCACAAGCATTTTCCCGAAGGAGATCCTTACTTGAGGCAGAGACTTAGACTACCTGACTTAAAGCGGACACGAGAACCTAGCTTTGATTTCAAGTTGAGACCACAATTTAAATCATTGTCGTATCATGTTTATATGATTTGTATTACCAATTTTAGACAATTTTCTCACCATTTCCACATATTTAAATACAAAGGCACGATCACAGATTAGTCCGCCACAACCCCTATTACCTTCTTCAGCCAAGCAGCGGAAAATGTCACATGATATAGCTGTCCGGAATTGGATACAAAGCAAACCTTATACAGCCACATAAAAGACCACGTGATGTTTTATCTGTTTTAGGCGACAAACAATTGTTTGAAAATCGTTTTAAATTATGATATTAGTTGATTTAATAATTATTATATTTCCGATATAAGATTATAGTGTTTGGATGAGACCAAAGAACCGTAAGGAGAATGGTGCAAGAGGTAACCCATAAAAACTTTATATCCTAAATTTTGAACTGTTTGGCCTGTTGAAGATAAAAACACAACCCTAATCAACCAATGATGAGTAATGGGAATATGTATATAGTTTCATGAAATTATAATAACCATTAAGGTTTGTGTGGATTTGTAGGTACCTGCTTGAACCAGTTCTGCTCCACACGCTTGAATGAGCAGTGTAGTCGTGGTATACTGTTGAACTTTAGGTCTATTACTTCCTGCATTCATGAGACCTATGGTGGATTCCTTTGCATCATTGAAGCAAGTTCCTACATATGCTTTGAGCGATGTCCGTACTGCACCTTGCCATGCAATCAGAACTATCTTTTATCTTCGTTTTCCTTCCTATTCATTTTTTTTCTTTTGGTGTTCTTCAAATGTCATAAAAATTTCATCTTCCAAAGCAATTTATATATTTCAAAAATTAATGGGAAATTGGATTTGGGTTGCAGGATACTACAACAATCTATATGAGATGGTGCCTTTCAGTTGGAGCCATCAGAATGGGGATGTACTTACATCTTACCCATTTTGTAAAAGTCATAGTCTAACATATGTTATCATACATACCCATGTTGTTTCTGATTATTTTCTATGATGCAGTGAAAGTGTAGCTACCTCTTTCAAGGTAGCCATTTAACTTCCAAGTCTACGTTGTCTTATTAAAGCCACATAACAAAATCATGGCTCTTGATCTTCCTGATGGTGTATTTTTTTCGCACGGTTATAAGGTAATTAACCATACATTGATTCTTCTATAGCATTAGTCTGATTCTACTATAAAGTTCATCTAATTATATACTTTACCCATTCATCCCCTCGTGTTAGAAAAGCCAAATGATTGAGGCTATGAACTATCGGAAGATGACAAAGGTGACACTCTTGTGACTAATTTATCTTCAGCCAGCTCATCTAAAAGAAAGAACGTAAGGAAGAAACAGTCAAAAGCAGTCGCCTCAGGCTTCCTGCTGTACGTGAGAAGCTAAAGAAGGTGCTTAGTGCAAATCCAGAGGAAAAGGACGTGAGAGGTTTTATTAAGAAAGATGAGTTTGAACAAATCAGCAAAGCAAAAAGATTTGCATACGCTTCTAAAGATGGAACCGTTTAATTTGTGATCAAAATGAGAACTATCTATTTTCCTACTACGTTTCTTGTGGAATAGTTTAACTTGTGCTCAAAAGGAAGACGTGACCAGTAACTCATTAAAATCCATCATGAGATTTGTGGGATTGTGTAATGGGCATACAATTTTGTAATCGTTGGAATGCTTTAAGATAGACGAGATACAAACCTCTCACACAAATCTCCACAATATCGTCAGCTAGACTTTATAGTTTTGACTATAAGTTTCTTTTTCGTGTCACGCGTTTTTTTTCCGTGTCAACTATTTATTTTTTCTATGTTTTTATAAAATAAATGTACTCGGTTAAGTTTCTAGCTACGCCTTTTATCTGACCCGTTTGTTTTATGTTCAACACTTGTGGATTTAGGGAATAATAATCCCAGTTAATGATATACTGTTATCTTATGTTTATTCGTGTTTAAAAGTTTGTTTTGTTATTTCTACCCTTTCTTCTAGATATTGGTTAGTTACAAATTGAGACAACATACCCTTAATTTGGTCACGTCTACAAACCAAAACCTACATCATTTTCAATCAAATCTGACACGTACATGAATGGAACTGAAAGAAACTCATAAATTCTTAAGCTTCATACTTCAAGAAAAAAAACAAAATAAAATTCAGGTATGAAGTAAATTTTATACTTCCAAAAAAAATAAAATTATTAGGATATCAAATAGGCAACAATAATATAAAATTATTAAATGTACACAATCGCATATAGAAACCAATACTCAAATATGAAGAATTTATATGTTGCACTGAAAAAAAATAAAAAGGTATATTACGAACCGAACCCGCCCGTTGGGCGGGTTACGAAACTAGTATATATATATATATATATATATATATATATATATATATATATATATATATATATATATATATATATATATATATATATATATATATATATATATATATGTATGTATGTATATATATATATATATATATGTATATATATATATATATATATATATATATATATATATATGTATATATATATATATATATATATATATATATATATATATATATATATATATATATATATATATATATATATATATATATATATATATATATATATATATATATATATATATATATATATATATATATATATATATATATATATATATATATATTTGGTAACCGTGATTTCCGACTCATTGGCCGAGTAATCCACGGGGTTTGAGCCCACCGCCACACAGACTCAAACCAGGTAAAGCCCTCCCTTTTCAGGAGGTTGGCGTGGCCCTTGTAAAGGTATGAAATAAAAAAAGGAACCGAAATTATAAATTTTGATAATTTAGATGCAGTTAAACATGAAAAATACAAAGCCATAAGCCGTCTTCTCCTGTTAATAAAATGAGTAAAACTGTTGAAAAAAATACGGAACATATATTATAATTTTTTTAGTTCAAAATTATAAAACGTGAAAAAATACGGAACAAAAAGACACAAAAAACTATCATTTCATATCAGTATACCGGGTACTAGAAAGGTATTAATGGTAAAAAATAGGTAAAGAGGGTACGAATAGCATGACCCCTAAAAGCTAATTCTATATATCGATATATTTGCTCTAAAAATACTGATCCTTTTCTACTCCTATACAGATGACCAACGACTTATGTTACAACTTGCCATAATTTTTTATTATTTATTCAATATCTCTTTTGCTTGTAATGACGGTTAGTGTTCCCCTTTCTTCAACTGCTCCTAATCAGTTAAGTATTACTACGTGATGATGGTTAGTGTTCCCCTTTCTTCAACTGCTCCTAATCAGTTAAGTATTACTACTACGTACCATATAGTGGCAGTAAAAAGTAATACCTCGGTTTTAGTTTTTTTGGGATCATTTCTCGACTTCGTAAAGTTTTATTGAGCCCAACCCCTTAGATATGTTTATATTCTAACTATATGTTTATAGTAATTTGAATACTAATATGTGTAAAAATGATAAGAAGAACAAATACTAATGATGTTTAGAGTAAAATGCACAGGAAAAAAAATTAAATATGTGTAGACATACACCTTTGTATCTGATGTAATTAAAAATTGACACGTGGCAAATGTGTGTGTCGAGTTAGATCACGGGTTTAGTTGCCCGTTTGACAATAAACTTTCACCATTGCTTTTGAACGTCCTTAAGATTATTTGCCATTTGCAAGGATTATAATAAAAAATGAGATACGTCCACCATCTTATGAAGTTTACATATATAAAAGGAGGCAGTAGATGCAAAAAAGGAGGATACTCACCTTTATTGTAGATATAAGAAGTCCAATAACATCTAATGCAACATATTGACCAACTAACATGTGGTGAGGATTGGAGTCATAACCAGATAACAAAAATCAATTTTTAAAAAAAAATATAAACCCTTGATTATAGGTTAGATTATAGAATGACATACGAAGATACATATCGTGCCTAAATAATTTAGGGGGTATAGTGTATACTACTCTAATATAGAGCTACATACCATCCAATGTAAGCCACAATGTTACTTGCAGTTCTTATAATAAACACTGTAAATTCAGAGGTCTGAGTCGAAATAGGTATAGCTTTGTAAAAATAGTGTAAACATTGAATTTTTAAAAGGAGGTAGAAGGTTATGCATGCAAATAGCTTCTTCGTTCCAGACGCAAACTCCAAAACTGGTGCCACAACATATGTAAGATCTGAAGCATTGATGGAAAAATACATTGTTATGACTATTAAGAGATAAATACAGCAAGTACAATAAATAAATGTAATACAAACCTTTTGGAGACTCAGTCACATAATAGAGTCAACCCTTAAGTGCAACTGTACCAAGAGTTAGTTGAAACTTGAAAATGATTGAACAAACGATGTGTTGAATAGAGGTAATACCCCAGTATAAAAGTCAATGAAATATAGTATCCATTAAACTATCTTCAGAGTAGAAACAAAGCTATTCAAGATTTGGTAAGTTTAGTTTAGTGATAATATATGTATTAAAAAAGAGAACAAAACTTACAAGATGGATTAATTTGGTTAAGTAAACAAAAAATGAAAACTGCTAATGCATCAAGAGATAATATATTTGATTTAGTTCCTGCACCACGAATAATCTAAATCAAGGTGTAGTTTTTAATAAGATCCAAAAGCCTTAGAATCTAATGTGCTAATTGGAAGATGTAGTTCTACATATTTTGTGTAATAAACCGTGTAGCTCCTGACCCACCATAATGATTAGAAGCTATACATTAAATCCAAATTCTTTTCTTATAAATAAATATACTTTATAATGTGATTCATTTTTCTCAAAACATAAAGTGATTCAGTTAAGTTACTATTATTTATTATATCAGCGTATGATCCATTCCTATTCCTGACATGATCAAAGGATTCAATGCTAACAATTTAAACTATTGGTGGTTGATCACTTGATTGTATGTAGCAAATCAAGAAATTGACATGTACGAAAGAAATTAACCTGAAGTTTATCACCACCAAACCTGAATCTGAGTATCTGATTTAGATTATTGTAGACAATTATGTATTGATCTAAGAACAATATGTTTAGTGCATATAAACTGTTGGATTGCTCATTCTTTTAACGTAGACGTTTTGTAACTTAGCCTCTGGGCTACATGTTACAGCATGGTGGAAATAATGTTTACTTTCAGTCTCAAACAAAAGAAATTCTGATAAATAAATATACTAAGCAACATATAGTCAAAATCTAGATGAAGAAAGCCAATTTGTCTGTAACAATAAATGGAAATCAACATTGTGAAGACATCTTATAACAACCGTCAAGTGCATGTGATAGATCATATGTGGTCCCTGACTTAATAATCCATTTATCATTATTGGTTAAATGTAATACGTTGACTATAAGATTAAGTATCCTTCTCGCTAATCAACCGGAAGATACAAAATATTGTTACTTATATGTTTATCCTCGTTATGCCTATAAATATTCACAAAAGTCCAGTGACCTTGGCTTACCACTTTGGTCATGATCAAGGTTGGTATAATCTTTGTTGCTGCCCGGCTTAGTTGCATTCGAGAAATGCGTTCTTATATCTACATTGGAAGTGTGACTATTGAGCTTTTGTTTGTTTGGAGACGCGATCATATCTAATCTTATAGGACCATATTTAATACATTATATAGGAATACTAACCAAAATCAGATACTATGGGTAAACGTAATATACAAATGACTTTTATTTTTAGTAACGTCGGTTCATATCTAATTTTGTACATTTTTGGTGTACCATCAGAGTGTCCGTTTACGAATTAAAAGTTTAGTAAGAGATTATACATACCTGAGGAAGCGGTAATTGTGTCTGATGGAAGCCAAGGTCCTGTTGATATGGATTTTCCATGTTTATTCCTGGGGCACGAAACCGCTGACCAAGCTGAGTAGTGGCTACTGCAGCAGGTGCAACTGGATAGGATATTGATGGGCCTAGAAGAATGGTAGGATACGAAACCGTGGGTCGGGCGGTCGACTCATCCCCATGTGCATGCCCATACCCATTACAATCTCCATTTACATTTGTGGAACATATCATTGGACACTGGGGAACATCATATAATCATCTGCAAACATAGATCATTTATCGTAATATTCCATCTCTAAAGTACTCTGTTTATAAAGTTGATTTGAATAGCATTATTATAAAAAAAACGTTCCTCATCAAAAGTTGATTTGAATCTTAGTGAAGTTTTTTAATCTTGTAGTTCAACAGTAATCTGTTGTGAATTAATTTGATGAGACAAAACAAGAGTAATGAAACAAGAAGGACTATATGCAAATATCAAGCTTTACAAGAATATGGAGCCCTTTCATACAACAAGGAGGACTTATTAGCAAAAGATGGAGAGACTTCTAGTGTAATTAGATTTCTTGTAAGAAGGGTTATGTGTAGTATATATACACGTACACCCTACGTGAATAATAACTCATATTCACAATGTAAACCTAAAAGCGTGTGTCGACTAGACGTGGGATTCAATGTATACACGTCTAGTGGTTGTTGATTATTAATATAATTAGCAATCCATTTGTTTTAAATCATGTGTTTTGTGCCTAAACACCTTGTTAATGTGTCGTGTTCTAATTCCGCTTTGATTATCTAATCTTATGGGTATAATTTCATGCATACCAAGATTTTTGTTGACAATAACAACACTTTATGCTTTGTTAAAAATCCTGTACATCATTCTAAAACAAAACACATAGAAATTAGACATCATTTTATAAGGGATTGTTTTGAAAAAGGTTTAATACAACCAGATAGGGTTGACACAGAAGAAAATGTGTCTGATTTATTAACTAAACCTTTTGATGTTGGAAGGTTTCAATACTTGGTAACAAGTATTGGAATGATCAATCTCACATAATATGTGTTTTGGGGTCTTATTGTAAAAGTATGTACAGGATAATGCATTGTTATTGGTCTTTTGAAGTTAGATTTTCCACTATATTTTTCTAACGCTGACAAAGGTTACCTTAACGCTGACAAGTGTTATCGTGGCGTTGTCAGCAACAATGTTAGTTTTGTGGTTTTTAATCTAAGTGTGCAGGTGGTGTTAGCATTGTACCATTGGATACAGAGTTGCTTATGGATCCTTGGAGAATCATTTGAGCATGTTTTTATTTATGGATGATGGTTGGAATATTTATATTCCTATCTTGACATAAATTTTTATGTTCATGCATATTTTTGGGCAACATATGTATCATAGTTTAAGGGGAGGTTTTAGGAACCTTTAGGACTTTTAGGTATTCTTATGATACTCTTATCACAATTCTAGATTGTGTCCACAGGTGAGTATGAGTTAGTTTTTCTAAATCATGAGGCACTGTAGCATGCAAAGTTGATATACTATGCATGTTGCCAAGACATTTTTGGCCTAGAATTGGTTGTGGTCTGTTGGGAGACTTGGGAATGATTTTATCATGGGTTTACCTAGGAGTTACAAGGAATTTTATGAGATAACTTAGTTGTTAAGAATTTTGGTTAGCAAGGGACACTAGAGGACTGTTATGTCTATCTTACATAAGAAAGTGTGCATAACTGGACAGTGCTTGCCGCCCTATAATAATTATCAACTTATAGGTTATCTTCACTAGGATAAATTACTTTGTTAAGGTCCTTTTTCATTTTTATTACTTTTATTTTTGGACGCTGACAAGTATTTTTCCAAGCTTTGTTATGACCAATTTAGACGCTGACATGGCTTTGGCAAACGTTGACAAGAATATAGCCGTTGGGCGTTGATGGGTTATTTTTGACCGTTGACACTCATTGGGACCTACCCAGTTGTTATTTTTGACGAATTTTGGGGGCGTAATTTTGGGAGAAGATAACTTTTAATTAATGCATGAGATAACTTATTTTCTTTTCTATATTTTCATCATTATATTTTGAAAATAGTTGCCTCATTTTTTACCAATCACATGCACCTATCTCTCCTATATATTTGGATCCTATTTTTAAACAGGGTACCTCATATTCTTGTCTAACAATTTTCTCCTATAATTCATCTTTCTCAATTATTCACAAACAGCTTTCTTCAACAAGGGTACCAAAATTTAAACCAAGTGATTTGGTATTGGGATTCAGGAGTCAACACAACATGATTGCATATTTGGACGCTGATGACTCTCTGTTTCCACAATACACACAGATGGTGGCATATTTGAATGCATCTCCTATTAGGTATGCTCTTTCTCATGCTCCTCTCATCTCTGTCACACATATTAAGCAGTTTTGGAACACTGTTAGTTCCTCAACAATTAATAATGTGACTAAATTATCATCTATTGTTCATCGGCGTACATGGGTGGTTACTGAAGCCTTGGTTCACCAGGCTTTGCATCTTCATGATGCAGATAGTATAACCACCCTTCCCATTAATGAAATAGAACAAGGACTAAGGGCTTTGGGGTATCCTTTCCCTGATGAGGGCACTTTAAACAAATATCATAAACAAGAGTTTAGCCCAGCCTGGAAGTACCTCATACATGTCATCTTACAATGTTTGAGTCCCAATTGTACTGCACACACTAAGATTAATAGATCAATTGCTAGTGCTATTGTGTGCATTGCAACTAGGCAAAAGTTTAATTGTTCTAAAATGATTTTTGATGGCATGTGTAAAAACAAAGGGAATAAGATGACTTTGGCTTATCCCAGATTTTTACAAATGGTTTTTGATGTGCAAAATTACTGCACAAGGGATCATGATGACTTTTATGAGATCCCTGTGAAAAAGAAAGCTATTTTTACCAAGATGAACTCACCCCCCCCCCCACCGTGAATTACCCCTCATCCCAGCTATGCTTGCTGTTATTGAAGCAGCACAACCCCAACCAGACCCACAACCACAACTTGACCCAATACAAGAACCTTTGCCTTCCCCTCAACACATGGAAATTGACCAAGAACCCTTCGACGCTGACACCTTAAATGTTGGCGTTGACACAAGTAATCCAAACGTTGATACATTTCCTTCACAGACCCAAACACCCCTTAACCTTCCCACATCCATCCAATCCACATCATCTTCTACCCCACAACAATATAGGTTGCAAAAACGCCAAAGGACTACTGGAGTGTTCTCTTACTAGTGGTCCTAGCCATGTAGCAGAGAGAACCACCCCCACCAGTGTGGTTGGTGCTATGGATGAGGCTGGGACTATTGGTTCTGGCTTAGATGCAGGCCAAGACAGTCCTAACATCTTTTAGACCTCATCCATGCCCCATCAATCTAACTTGGGAGGTCAAATACCCATTTTAGAGGAGGGCAGATTGGAACCATACACATTGCTGGAATTGACGGCTGTCTGCATTAGCTTGCAAAAGCAAAATGCAGACTTGGTACAAATTATCAGTACACAAGGCCTTGAACTCAAGCAATTGAGGGAGAGGATTGTTATTTTGGAGAATGCTAGCACAAGGCGTGGGATAGAGGAATCTTCCAAAGGGGAGGATGAGCAGATTAATGTGAGTGATAAAGGCTCACATGATGGTGAATCTTTGGGTGTTGCTGAAGCCCTCACTGAATTGAAGAAGCAACCAGGTTTTAACATATCTCTGGTAACTCCTACCAATTTAGACTTGTCTTTTACAGCTATGTTGGAGCAAATTACAAGAGGCGCTGAGACAAGTAATTTGGGCGTTGACAAGCAAAATTTGAACGATGACACACCAAGCGCTGACATGAGCAAATTGGGCGCTGACACAAGGAATTTGAGCGTTGACAGACCTGCAGATGAGGTTGGTGTATTCCAGTCATCAACCATCATCAAAGAAGTATCTTCACAGGTATTACCATCATCCTTACCCATCATTGATCCATTAGATAAGGGTAAAGGAATCATGGTAGAAGTAGAAGTTCCAAAGTATGCAGCACAGGTAGAGTTTGATAGAAGGTTGGCTGCACAACTTGTGGAACAAGAAAGGAAGAAGGTTGGTGAATCACCATTTGTTGTCACTTTAGAGGAACAAGAAGGAAGTGATGAAGCAAGTTCAGATTCAAGTGTGATGATAATAGAACAACCAAAAAGACTTGAATATGGTAATGATTTGGAAAAAGAGAAGCTTAGAGAGTTGAAATTACAAGTGGATTTTGATATGCCAGAAGTTGTTCAGATGTACCATGCTTGGGAGGATAGGTGTATGGAGAATCCAGATTTGACTATTTTAGACCAAATTTGGGGTTTGGAGATTCTTCTAAGAGTACAAAAAGACTGCAAGGTAATTCTGAAACACAAAGCTAGCAATGTTCTCTCAATGCTGAAGAGGGATAGAAAGGAGCTTTACTACATGCTACTCAGATGTCATGGAACAGGATGGACCTATAAGAAATTTTTGGGCTTATCCTTTGAAGAATTAGAGTATAAGGCTTATCCCATTTGGGAAAAAGTGCAGGAAATGAATACTATCAGACTTCTTTCAGATGAAAGGAAAGAAGAACTTGCAGAAGAGATGGAGCTTAAGAAGGCAATGATTGTTCCTAGACCTTTGAAGAAGGGAGTTCCTCTTGAGTTTCCTAAGATATGGATAGATTGAAGCCTAGTGAAGCTGTTATAAGAAGGAGCATCAAGCTCTCACCTTTGGAAGCTTCAAATATGGTACAAGTGTTACCTCTTGATGCCAGAAACCCTATTATAAGCTATGAAGAAGATGAAAGTGGGTTTTGGAAGATTGGTAGGTATGGGAAAGAGGTACACACTTTTACTACACTTATATCTCTCTTTGCAAGTTTTGATAGAGAAGACTTGGTAGACCTTTGGAGGTTGTTGGAGGCCAAGTATGAGACTGAAGCTCCTACTTCAATCAATGGAATAAAACTTTGGTCAACATTCAAGAGAATGTGTGGACCAAGAGAAGAAGATCCTACTGTTTGGAAGGATCTTGAAGAAGATGTCAGTGGTCTTCAATGGCGTTTGTATTCAGCTGCTGGTGTGTACTACTTGAGATCTACAAAGTTTGCTGAGTATCTTCTTGTAGATGGTCAGTATCCCATGTCCAAAGAAGTTTTGGAAAAGATGAAGACAACACAGCTGGAGATTGACTATTCAAGTGACGTGGCCAAAGATTTGATTAGGCATGTTTATTACCAATATGATAAGCGTTGTAAGATTCCTCCTAGTTCTTAATTTTTATTCAGAAACTTGATTACTAGAGTAGATATCAAGTTTATGGGAGGATTGTTGGGAATAAAATGTAGCCAGTCCACTTGAGCGCTGACAAGAGGAAAACAAGCGTTGATAGGAAGAAAACAAATGCTGACAGATCAAGCGTTGACAAGAAGAAGTCAAGCGTTGTTAGGTTGAAGACAAGCACAGATAGGAAGATATGGTCTACGCGTATTTTGTTTCTAGTTTGTTTCTAATAAAGATAAGTTCAATATTGTATTTTCTATAATTATCTTTACCTAGAATAGTTGATACGTAGACTCTTGTACAAGGCTTCTTATGTCTATAAAAGAAGACCTTTAGGTTATGTTTGATAATAAGGTTTTCATACGTTAAACACTTTCATTGTAAGCAAGTTCGTTATCATCAATCAAGTGAAAGTTTGTTTTACATCTTTGTGTGTTCTTGTTTAAGTGTTCTAATTGGTACTTGTTGATCCCAAACTTAGATCGATTAAGCTTGTGTATACGAGATTAGATCAAGTTATATACGTAGAGAAACTTTGTTTATGTATAAAGTAATATTGTTGGGTCAAAAAGTTGATGTGGAAGAAACTCAAAAACGAAGAAAACATGAAGACATTTGTCTAAGCGTTCTTAAGAGCAAATCAAGCGTTGACAAGAGCAAATCGGAGGTTGATGGATCAAGCGTTGACATGTGCAATCCAAGCATTGTCACATGCAATTCAAGCATTGAAAATAACGTAGACCAGAAGCCTTTGGAAGCTTCTATTTAGATAAACATGCAGGATATATTCTGTATTAGTTTATTTAAATAGAAGATTTACATGTTTATTTGATATTATCTCTTGTAAACCCTAATCCTTGCACTATAAAAGGAACCAAGGGTATTAGGTTTATTCATAACTTTCATATACAATGTAGTCATAAAGCGTGTGTCGTGTGTTCTAGGCATGTGTGTTCTTTGTAAACATGCCTAGGGTTTGTTACTTGTAATCGTTTGAAGTTTAATACAAGTAAACGTTGGAAGAGAAACACCTTGTTCATAATCAATGTTCTAATTCTGCTATGTTTGTTACATATGAACGTTGGTTATCCTAGTAAGCTTAATCGATCCGTGAATAATGGTTTCCACATAATCTATTTGAGAATACATATTAGCAGCCATATAGAACTCGGCATTCACACTCCTCTCGAATGGCATCGTCGTTTGGTGCCTGCATAAATAGTTGTGTCACACATTACATCATGACTCTCAAGCCACAAATAGCAGCATGTCAATAGTAATTAACAGAGGCCAGAATAAACTTATAAGTTTACCTCGTTGTGTTGCACCACCACGCCTACCATGCACACTTTGGGATAACGTGACAAATTCATAATGTTGATTAGTTACTATAACAACATACATAAAAATTATTGAAACAACCATACACATGTTTCCAAAGCAGCAAAAATCCATATCGGGATACGTACCAGGGTTCTTGGACAACTCTTGTCAGATTTTAGAACTCAGTGAGTTCCACGTAACTTGAACTCGAATCGTATCCACATGATGTAAACGCGTCAAGCCATTTGCTAAATAAAATTCTAATTTATATTTGATGTTTTAAAAGTTAGTTTTATGGACTCATTCGAATTTCTACCTGCTAATGAGAAACTATTTTTGGGAAGTCTGGTTCCTACTATAGTACATTTGCTGCATTGAGTGACCTACATATTCTGTTTCAACTTCGTGCCTTTGCGGTTGTTAAATTATCATGTAGTCAAACAAAGAATATTATAGTAGTGGTTTGAAACGTTTCATGAACATCATCGATCCCATTTGTGTCAGGTGAACCGTTTCAAGTGTGTGGATATCTTTCCTACAACAACCTAGAAACAACAAAAACTCATTATAACCCATTAAGATGCTAATGGATCAAACTACAATAAACATTTTCCCTTTGCTAATGAAATCAAGATTATGTTTTCTTGCAAATACTTATCATGGGATGCCTATTTTATGAAAATTGCGTATCTATCATCTCAGAGACCTAAGGATGTGATAGATTGTGTCTTATGCGAAAACTAATGAAGTGACACCACTTTTCTCATAAGAATCCCACGACACCGATTTGCCCGTAAATGTAGATATTGTGTGGTTTTTTTGGAGTATAATGTATGAGTAATTTATTTATATACCTCAGAATCACAGATGTAAGTCATGTTGTCCTCGATTCAAAAAGCAATCCTGCTCCACAAGGACTGACTGCCCATGTTTAAATGTCTTTAGAATCGCTCTACATCAAGTCACAAAATGTCCCTTCATGAGGGATCTCAAAGTTTAGTACGATAACTCTAATCTAAAAAGTGGGGTTATAAACAGAAGAAATACAATAATGATGGCACAAGTGTAAGGAAATCTTGAATTGAGAGTAATTTGCAGCCATCATGATGATGAACATACAAAATTATTGTATAAAATTATTGCATAGCAGCTCAAACCTGGTTAATAGTTCTAATATCTGGTGAGAGACCACCATGGATGGATTATACCTGTGAAATAAGAGGCGACACATTAAAATAACAAATCTTGCATATAATATGACGACATCTATGCGTTTATTTTAATAGTAATAATTTAATGATATACTCACCCTTACACAATGCTCTGTTAAGGTGGCAGATTCGGCTCAGTCACTTATAAAATGGTCATCTCAAGTTTTGTTATATCTCAAACTGGTCAAATGCTTTAAAAAAGATTATATACAAAACTTTTTTTTGCCAAGATTCTATTTTATACACGAATCTCAATTGTTTTATTTAATAACCTATACTACTTAAGTTGTAGAAATACTGCATTATTTATAAAATTAGATGAAACAAAGGGTGTTTGCAAGCCAACCATCACAACATATTAAAGATGACTTGTTTTGACGCACTGCACAACCAGCCCGACCCCTTCCATATTACAATCTCAGAACCTCTAATAGTAGTAATTGTCCACAGCCAGAATATAACACATCAACGTCAACCAAATAAGACTTTGACACCACTCTCCATCATATCTCTGTACAAATCATTACCTTCACGGGTACGATCACAAACACCAACAAAGACAAAGGAAACCACTTGGAGACAAAGTAAAAGTGGTGGTCGATAAGAAGACTTGAGTAGATTAAGATGTTGTAATGTAGAAACAGAAATCAACCTACCATGGGCATTAGCTACATCGTTAATAAGCTCCATAATAAGCACAATTTTATCGACACCAGCAATACCAAACAAACCAATCTTTCCTCCTATTCGGTATGGTTCAATAAGATCAACAACCTATGACATGACAGAAAAAATAATCAGATTTCATTATCATGCCAAATTGCGGTGTTCTCAGAATCAGAAGAGACTGCTAATCACATTATTTCATTCCTAAATTTACCTTGATGGCAGTGACGAGCATCTGTTCAGTTGCATGGTCAACAAAAGCTGGGGATTCTCTATGGATAGGCAAGTAGTCGTCAGTCTCTGTAAAAATCAATGACACTTGTTAAGAAAAGATGAGAGACCTTTCTATGAGACGTAATGAAAGTAATACTCCACATTGACAAAGTGGACTTATTGATATTGCCTCTGTGATCGATAGGCTCTCCAATAACATTGATAATCCGACCAAGAGTAATCTGTTAGACGTTAATTTAATATAAACATACATAATAATATTTACCTGTTAGACGTTAATTTTTTGCATTCCTATCTATGTTGTCAAAATCGATAAATTGGTCAAGAGTTCTCATCTCTATGTTGGAATAGAAGCTTGCAGTTACCAATTTGTGTTAAATTAAAATCTTGCAATGCAGTAGTAGGATGTTGGTCTCATGTGTGTGTGACTCGTGTTTGGGTTTGTTTTCCACTGATCCACTTTTACCTGGTCTTTAACACGCGCCATCCTGGTAACAAACTGATTAGTTAAAAATATCATGTGGCAATCTATGGCATACGTCAATCTTTCAATGCATCACTAACCAAACAAATTATAAAGAAAGAACATCTTTGACCACAATAAAAGCTCAGTTTGCATCTAATCTTAGCAGTAAGTTTTATTGATGTAGTCTTTGTACATGATTACCCAATATGATGCAACTATCTTTATCTTAAAAAACTATATGAACATTCAACATAAGAATTACCTAACACCATCATCACCAAGGATTCCAATCATCATACCAGATCAAAAACCAACAAGATCTAGACCTAAATATAATTAATTCATATCCATTAATATAATAACAATACCCTCAGCTTAAATTTGATACTGCTAATGATAGCAATAATTAAACCATTTAATATTATAGTACAGAGAAAAATATGAATGTTCCTTAAAAAAGGTGAAGAAAATGAACCTTCTTGGTAACAAAATCAACAGAGGACAACCAGAAAAACTATGAAAACCGAGCTGAGATAATCATAATTAGGGGTTTTTGAAGATACGAATGGTATATGATTGATAATATGGTTTTGTCAAAAGTTTGTAACAGGCGAGTGATTGTGTGTTATTAGTGATTCGTGATTTGAAAATTCATAGAACTTTTATAGAACTTTTAATGGTCGAGGCTTGTGTGTGTGAACTCTTACTCTCGAGTTCGAATCCTTAAATTGTCACGTTTTTTAAAACATCACATCCGAAATTTTATGAAACTAAAATCTCGCTCAAATATAATGAGATGGCATCATAGCATGCTTATGTGGCATATCCCTCCTCTTATATATAATGTAAAGATATATATATATATATATATATATATATATATATATATATATATATATATATATATATATATATATATATATATATATATATATATATATATATATATATATATATATATATACATATATAGATTTGCGTTTATGTAAGAACCAACTTTAAAATAAAAACAATGAGAACCAATCAATATTTGACAAGTGGCAATAAGCAATAAAGAAAACAAAAATTAAAATCAAAATTTAAACTAGATCACAAGGGCATTTTTGTAATTTCTCAAATCATCATATTTACACCAACCATCAAAATGTCGCATCCTAAAAAAACGAAACACGTATTGATATTGAGTTCATTTATGAACCACATATTTTATAAACCACATATGACTCTTTTATATTTGATTTACAAGTTGTGTTTGTTTATTTTAATAATGATTTACAACTTACAAGGAAAGATTTCTAATGTTGCATTTATTTGTATTCTTAATATTTAATTATTATAGCTCGATTTAAATATACATGAAGTAACTGGTCGTATTTTTGGATCATGTCTTATTTAACAAGGTTTGGCTATACGTCACTTGAGTGTTTTTAAATTTGTCGCGTAATATTTTGGATAAGTATCATTTGATTTTTTGTTAGTCGTTTATTTTTTTATGTATATCATTTTTTGTTTTTTTAGTTGGTTGATTTTTTTATGCATGTATTTTTATTGGTTGTGTGTTTTACGGATACGTATCACTTGGTATAATATTTTCACTGATATGTATAACTTAAGTCTTTTTTAGTTGCTACAATATTTTCATAAATATGTATCACTTGGGTCTTTTTTAGTTGGTACATATTTTTTGGATACGTATCACATGGGAATTTTTACGTTGGTCATGTAATTTTTTGTTTTTTAGTTGATTATATATTTTTTGGATGCATAATTTGGTTGAATCATTATAGGATAATGTATCATTATGTATTTTATAATTAGTGCCTTGGAATGGTGTTTGCAGTGATGTATGATGATACACTAGAATTATAATATATTACGTATAATTTTTTTTACAAATCTATAGTGACACATTATTTTTTTTTATACATTTGTAATTACAAATATTAATGACACATTTTAATGACACGTTAGTTCTTTTGACACACTTAGTTTTACATGTATAGATTTTTAGTGACATAATAAGTTTTTTGACACATACTTTTACAGCACCTGATCTTTTAATACATTTTTTGATAAAAAAAATGAAACACATTTAAAAGTAAAAAAAATGGACTTAATATGTCGCTAAACTGTTTAATCAATCAGTGCACGTTTAATCAAGCAAAATATGTAAATAAAAATTAGTATGTCGCTAAAAAGTTCAATCAATCACTAAATGGTAATTTTATTATCACTATATGTATCAACAAATTTGACGCTACACTATGTCAAAATTGCAAGATATATACATGTGTGTCAAATAACATAGTGTGGCTATTAATGTGGCAAAAAAAAGAAAATATACGTTGCTAGCATTAGTATGGCAAAAGTATGGCAAAAGTCAATTAATGTGGCTATTAATGTGGCAAAAAAGTTAATACATAAAAAAATTCTAGCATTAGTATGGCAAAAGTCAATTAATGAAAACGGATATTGATGAATACATTTAAACGTTACAAAAATATCCAGTAGCTAAATTAGCTTTTTTTTTGTTGCAGCTTGCCACTAATGTTATAGCTTTATTACAAAAATGCCATTATCAATTAATTAGTTAATTAACATTAAATCTCATTTAGGATAATTGATCTAATGGTTCACGTTGGTTCTTACTGTTTTTATTTTAAGACCGGTATTCACAATAACGCTACTCTATATATAGGAGCGTTATTGTGGTGACCGCTCTTAAGATAAAAACAATAAGAAACAATTTGGACCGTCAGATCTATCAACCATGATTTTACTTGATTAAAATGAAATAATGGCATTCTTGTAAATATTTTAAAATAAATGGCAAGTTCTATAATCATCAATTTGTATTACTACATGCACGTTCTACATTCCCTGGATATTTGTCTTTCACTTTTAAAGCTTGTTTGACCAATGCAACGTTTTTTACTTCCTTTTTCTAGTTATCATATAATACTTCATTAATGTTTTTTCCTTCCGTTTTTTCCTTCATTAGCGTGACACACAAATTCGTTTTAACTCATTTGAAAAATACTAACAATTTCCATGACTTTTAATAGCTATATAACGTGACACACAAATTATTTATGACGAATTTGTTGCCTTACACTCAACCTTTTTAATAAAATAAGTGACACATTATTTTTTCATACATTTAAAGATACATTGAAAATTGTAGTATACTTGACACATTATGTGAACTTATTTTCTTGATACATATGTAGTGTCACATTCCATTTCTTGATACATTAATAAAAATACATTTTTGTGACACATTTTTAATTACAAACTAAGTCATTTGATGTATTTAGTTTCATATGCAGTGACACACTAAATTCACTTCCACATATTTTGTGACACACATATTATTTTAATATATTTATAGTAACACATTAAATTTTTAACACACTTCTATTTAAACTCAATTTAAGAAACACTTGAACTAAATTTTAGTGTATTTATAGCGACAAATAATATGTATCACACTAATTTTAGTGACACATTTTGAGTGACAGTCTAAACTTTTTTACACGTAGTTTTATATACAGTGAATCACTAAATCTTTTAGCACATATTTTTTGGCACTTAATATTTAAATACATTTGGCACTTTATACATATGTCAATTTTTATTAATTCTTATTGTTTCATATTAAGGTTGCTTTCTATAAGAATATATATGTAAAAAATTAAATAGGTTTAATGGGCGCACATATAAAATATTAATTAGGCTACCCGGGAAATTTCTATATTTAATTTTTTTTATTTCCTACTTTCAAACAAGTATTTTTATTTTTTTATACGTTTTTATATGTTTTTTCTCGTTTTTAGCTTGCGCCCGTTTAGCCCTCTCGTTTCGTCCGTGCCCGTTTATCTCGCGCCTGTTTGACACGCCGTCCGTTTATACCGTCGCTCGTTTAACCCGCCGCTCGTGCCCGCCCGCCCGTTTTGTCGCCTCTAATCGTGATATTTACATTCGGTTGATACATACTATGTATATTTTTATACTAAAAATCCAACTAGTGATACATTAATATAAAAAGAAGTGTCATTGTCAATGAAAATCATTTGTGTATTGCAGGGTTTAAATATAGACTTTTGAAAAAAGATGATAGAATAAGATCAACATAAACGATCGTGGCGTGATCTAGTTTTTAAATTGAAAGTCCCTAATCAATGTTAGAAACATTAAACTTAACTAATCAACACAAGTTATTACTTTTCAAACTTAATCTTATTATTGTATAATAAAGAATTACAAGTGTTATGGATAACACCGTTTGATGACAATGTGTTGTGCACACTTTGAACAACTATAAACCTTAACTTATGAATACAGTCACAGTTGTTTGATCCCAATAAGTTCTAAGCATTAATGTTATGAATATTCTCAAAGTGTTGAACATTAATGCTGGGATACACATCCTATTTATACTGATACGAGGTTGACCCAAGTAGTAATTGATGGTGACTACACAAGACATTCACTTTTCAGACATCAGTCACATGATGCTCTTCTATTCTTGGTAGTCTGCCATATTTAAGGAAACAGATCTTGAAACAGTTTCCTTTTTCATCATTGTCTCGAATACACAAATGGCATGTCCAAAGTGTGCTGAGTGTTAACAGGGTATTGCCACCCCTGTTAACCCTCAACCCCTCAGAGTCCCTGATACATCTTGGCTGTTATCCATCACAGCCAATGAGTATGTCTTCAAGTAATCTTTGACTTCCTTGACAATGTCTCTGACATGGACTCCTCTGAGGTTGCTCACAGAGACTTGGATCTCTGTGAGTCTTGCGATACTTGCCTGTCTCCTAGGTATAGGCAAGTGACTATCTAACATCTTACTTTATGTTTAAATCTATGATTAGGGAATCTAACAAACTTAGATTCCCAACAATCTTCCCTTATTTAAACATAAATATAGCTAGATCTATCTAATTTAAGGTAAGTGAGTTAACAGCTTCTTCTTACTCATAACAGATCTAAACAAACATACCTCATGATTTTATTCATACTTAAAGAAAAATTACAAGTACATTACAAAAGTGAAATAAAATGTGAAGGTAAAATTGAGCTATGAATTTCTTCAATAGTCATCATTTTTTATCTTTTCTTCAGCTTCAGCTATGTCTGATCTAGTATCCAATTCTGCTTGCAAAGCTTTTGCAAAAACTTTGGAATACTCTGTGTTAATCTTGAGTCCCTTCTTGAGACAAAGCAGCTGAATTGCTGATGATAAGCCAAGCTCATCTTCTTTTTGAAATGCATACTGGCAAGCTCTGTTCATGAATGCCATTCCTCTTTCAGGCTCTGTGTAGGTCTGACCATCAACAGGGTCAATGATACCATTTGGTAGAATCAAATCCCTGTGCATTCCATCCACTTGAACATCATCTGTGACAAAATTTTCCTTAACAAGTTGAGAAACTCTTCTTCTTTTCTTGCCAGACTTTGGGGGTTCTTGTTCAAAAAGCTGTGGCGAGGGATCTATTTTGAGTTTGGCAGCCGTTTCTTTGATCCAGGTAAACTTAGCCTTAAGAGTTTTAAGCAGAAGAAAATTAGTCTGACCAGTTCTTTTGGCAGCTAAGGCTTCAAGTTCAAACCATTCAGATAACCCAAGTTTCTTTAGCCTGAAGTCTTCAAATACATTCATGTTTCCCTATTGGTTGTCTCTCCACAAGATCATCTGTGGTGTGTTGGTGGATTTGTAAATTGTGTATTTGAACTTGGTTATCTTGCCAGGTGCATACTTGTTGTTAACGCAGGCATCATAATCAGCTTTGACTTTTCTTAGTGCATCTGCGCGTTTAGCTTCCATTTCCCTCAACCTTTGTCTCTGCTTCTCCCTTTCAGGTGGAGTCATCTTCCTCAGAGTTGCCTCATTCAGTTCCTTGGCATTCTTGATTTCATTTAATCTCTTGAATTCCTCAGCCTGTTTCTCTATTTCTTCAGGTGTTAAGGGATTCTCATTGAAAGGTGTGAAGGTTGAAAATTGGGAAAGGTCGGTGGTGGATCCTCCTGTCTCTAGCATCGCAGCTATCTTCTTTAGTTTGGTGTATGTGTCAACCAAAACTATCTCCTTTCCTTTCTTCGAGACAGAGGATTCCATACTCAGGTTTTTTAAAACCTCAGATCTTTTGATAAACGATGTCTGAGCTTGAGTTTGTATTGCTTTGGGAAGGGAGCTAACAATGAACTTTAGCTTCTTGGCAGCTGGTTCACCATCATCCCCAGACTCGCTGATGTTAACCAAAGTCAGGGACTTTGATAAATCAACTCCATCTTTATTCTGTTGCTCCCTCTGAGTGTTATCCTCATCATCAGGTATGATAACAGGTGTGATGACTTGGAGGGGGACAGGTGAAGAAATGGTGTTGTCAGCGGATGTTGAGCCCTGTTTAGCAGATTCAAGGTTAAGTACCTTTTCCTTCTCCCCCTCACGTTCATCCTGTCTCCTCAGACGTTTGGATGAACGTGTTTGAAAGTGCCTTGCAATCTGTTCAACAGAGGCAGCCATAGCACGTTGCCTTGTCCTTGAAGCTCTGGCAATCTTCAGCAGAAGCTTGTAGTTTCCATTTGTATTACCCTGAACACGATTAACGATGAAATTTGTATGACGATATTGCCTGTTTCGAACAACTTCAAACTCTCTGTGCATTGTTAACTCATGTTCATGAAATAGAGCAGGGACCTCTGTGTCAATGACATCCTTGATTCTTATGGATAAATGACTAAGTCCTTGTGCTACACCTTTTCTTGCACCATCCTTGATGGGTTCAGTGACTGCATCAGCGACTGCCTTTTTGATGATCCCTGGAAATGTGACAGTGAAGTTATGCATTTTTGTTGGGACATACAGATTTGAAGATTACAAAACCTATATGCAGAGATGAAGACAGAAGAAACAATAAGGACCTAATATGTAATATTAGGTTAGCTTAGTTGGTAAGCTAGGGTTTGGCTTGTAAACCCTAGTCCCTCTATTCTATAAAGAGGGTTAGACACACATGTTGAGCATCCATTCATATACGATGTAAACTAAAGGTGTGTGTGTGTTCCTCCTGGTGTCAAGCCTATAAGGCACCAGGAGCTAGTAGTTAGTAGTATTTTATGAATAAGAAAGCCTTGTTCATAACTTTTATTGTGTTTGTTATTATGTTCTGCTGTGCTTACAATCATTGTTATCATATCCCAGATGAGTCTAGATCTTTAGACTCAACAAGGGTATCAGAGCTTGTTGGCTCTCGATCTGGTTGATCTACAAGGTTTTCATGTTATGTTATTTTTCTGTTTTTGAATAAAGGTGTTCCTACTGATCTAGGGATTTCCCAACAAACCCTAGATGATCCATATGATGTTGCTGCTGTTCGTATGATCTTGTTGCTGATTCGTGCATGATATTGCTGCTGTAGAAGCAGGTTTATGGTCGTGGTGGTGGTCATACTGGTCTTGACGAGTTGGTTCTTGAAATCAGCAATGAACCCCAGTATGGTCTAAGATGATAAAGGCTGAAGGTTTTCATGGCAGATTAGTTTTTCAAGGGTGATCTCAAATCCGATTCGTGAAGAAACAGTTTTGACGAAACTAGGGTTTCTATAAACCCTAATACAGTCAGAGTTATTTTTGTGCTAAGAAAGATGATGAGGACGGATCTTGATTTTTCTACTATAGTGCTGCCAGGAATACAATGTTTAGTTTCTTTGTCCTGCTTTGCTACTGTTCAGGAAAGAGATGTGGTATGGATTGTGGTTCAAAAGATGTTCACGTGAATGCTCAATCACAAGAAAGAAAAGGTATCCTTAAAGTTTTCTACTTTTTATGTGGTGATATTCGTTCTCAAGTGGTCCACGGTAAGTTTGAAGCTATGATTTCCATGAAAAGGTATTACCACAATTTTAGGGAATGCACTTTAACTGCTTCCTTTATTATTGACGTGATATTCTACATGCTATTTTTATGGAGATTTTGGATATATGCTTTGAATGTGATATGTGCTCCTGATTTTATGGGATTATGATACGAAAGTTTTGGTAGTAAGACCAATTTGTTTTCCTAAAATATGCACATATCTTTTGGAACGTGGGAATGAACATGCGTGATTTTGTGAGAGTATTTTTGACTTGCTGCTTGGTGGACGTGAGTAAGTAGGGAATTCTCATGCGTAAATTATGTAAATAATTTATGGAATGTGGAAACGAAAATTTGATTGCGATATGTGATATGGACTGAATATAAAAATGTGTGATCATTACTCACTAGTATAATTTATGATCCGAAAGTTTTGGGAAGCAGCATACATACTTCATGTTGTACGTAATTCTTTATGGATACGTAAATTATGGAGATCCCATGATACATAATATTTTCTAAAAACGTGTATGAGATTATGATGCTGCATGATTTTTGCCAAAGTTATGGATGTTTGACGCTGACTTCTAGGGAATGCATCTCCTTTTTTGGTGGACATCACTACGAGGGTAATATTCTCATTGTTTATGGAAATAATATGTTGTTACGCATGTCATGGAAACACTTTATTAATTCCTAATCTTTAGGGATTATAGTTTATTCTATAATTATTTCCTTTACTTTTGGAAATGTGAGCTGTTGATGGTCAAACATATTTTCTACGTGAATCAAGGATGGAAGAGAATCGGTATGTTACGCATGATATATGGAAACAGTTGATGGACATATTTTATGGGGTGATAACAGCAACAGTTTCGGCGACGATGTGGTGACAGCATGTTAGTTAAAAAAATGAGAAAGAACGGGGTTCGAGATGCTACTGGTGAGCTATGGTTTCTACTGGTCATTGAAGATGATGCTTGATTATTTATTTGATGTTGTAGTTGATTTTCACAAATTTGTTTCTTAATATATCAGCATTTAGGTGAGCAATACACCTTGTCTTTTGACTAAATATATTGTTATAGCTAACAACTGGCTCATAGTTGTGAAGGTTAGCAGTTCCCATGTACCAAAAACTGTTGGTGAGCAATACACCTTGTCATTTTGATAAAAAAATATATCATTTTGACTAAATATATTGTTATAGCTAACAGCTGGCTCATAGTTGTGAAGGTTACCAGTTCCCATGTACCAAAAACTGGGTAAAATGCATGATATAAGACACACGAGACTTGATAACATCCAGCTTTCTTGATAGGCGTTCAATATCAGATTGATGATGAACAGGCTGAAGATTATGGATGTTCATGTTTTGTTGAGCATAATCATCCTGATAGGTGTGTAAACACCCATCCTTTCTACCACTTAATTACAATAATAACCGAACCAAAACGTGTATTTTATGTCTTTTATGTCGGAATTATGCGTGGTTTGTGTTTTTGTTGTGATTTAGGACGAAAAGGTGAAAAGTGGAGAAAACACGGCATTCACGGGCTTTTATTGAAGAAAAAGATGAAAGACGAAGTCAAGAAGTAAAGAGTGCAAAAGGAACGGAAGTCCAAGACCAATTCTGAAGATTTATCGAAGAAAAAGTCAAAAGACGGAAGTTTACTAAAAGCCGAGGAACTCAAGTCTATTTTATTGAAGAATTAAAAGACGAGTTCAAAATAAATCCCGAGCCACAAGTCATTAGAGTCTAAGTTTAAAGAAGATTAGAAGAATAAAGGACTAATGGTGCAATTAATGAAGATTAAAGAAGGAAGGACTTAATCTTGTAATTAAGAGAAAAGGAAAGAGGGGAGGAAGCTTCCTAATCCTCCCCTATATATAGATTAGGCTAGTTAATTATTTTCTTTGTTGGCTAAGTGTGACAATTAGTCTTCCACATTTATTTTCCTGCACATTTAAATACTTGTCAAATTTAAATACCTTGTCTTGCACCTTAAATTCCTTTAACTTCAAGTAAGTTTTCATTTAATTTTTGTCAATCTTTATTTTATCTTGTTAATCTCCTATCTACCTTTCTTAATCTTTGATTTTCATGTTTATGTTTGTGTTCATGTTCATGTTTTTATTTTGATCAAAGTGGGTTTTTGATTATTGTGGCTAGATTTGTTAGTTTTGTTGATTTGAATTGTTTGTTTATGATTATTGAATGTTTTGTTATTAGTTTTGTTTAATCTTTTGTTTGATTTTGATTAATTTGTGGATAGATTCGTTGTTACTGTAATCCCTTGTTCTTCGGGGTGTTTGTTGCTGTATCTGATCTTTCCAGGTAAAGTTCCGAGTGAAGAAGTTCCGAACCAACAAGGCTTCATTCGGAAGAGTTCCGAGCCAAGAGAAGGAGTTCTTTCATTCGGAACATTCAAACTTCCGAACGAAAAGCTCCGAACCAAACTTGCTCATACGGAAGATTTCCGAATCAAGACTTCCGACTCAAGAGTTGTTCATTCGGAACATCAAAAAGTTCCGAACCAAAGGGCTTCATCCGGAAGAGTTCCGAATCAACAAAACTTCCGAGTAAAGCAACTTATTCGGAACATCAAAAAGTTCCGAACCAAGTAACTCATTCGGAAGTATTCCGAATCAAAGAACTTCCGAACGAACCAAAACTTCCGAGTCAAGGAGGCTTCATTCGGAAGAAGTTCCCGATCAAGAAGTTCCGGATAAACATCTTTTTGTTCATTCGGAAGAGTTCCGAACCAAGGTTCCGGATCAAGAAGTTCCGAGTCAAGAAGGGTTCATTCGGAACTCAAGAACTTCCGAACCAAGGGTTGACCAGAAAGTTCCGAATCAAGGCAAGTTTGAGAAGTTCCGAATCAGTAAAGTTCCGAACGAAGGATTGTTTTGGATAAGTGAAATATTCAGAATAATTTGTTTCGGATCAAGGATTTTGGCAATATTCTGAACAAAGAAGAATCATTCCAAACGAAGGTGACATTCCGGATGAGTGATTGTTCCAAACGAAGGATTATTCCGAATGAGCTGTATTCAGTTTCTTTTTAGTCTTTGCCTTTGATATTTATTTTCAAGCTTTATTTTTCCCGCCTTTTTCCTTATTCTCACTTTAAGTTTATTTGCCTTAGCTTTATTTTAGCCTTGCTTTAGTTTAAGTTTTAGTTGCGTTTTAAGTTTGCCTTAGTTAGATTTAAGTTTGCGTTATTTACATTTAGTGCCTTTTAATCTCGCTTTTAAATACTTGCACATTTTACTTTTAATTAGAATTAGATTTACGTTAAATTCATTTACTTTAATTGTTTTGCACTTTTAAATACTACAGCGACACAACATTTTTGTTTTATCAAGAACCGTAGAGTCATACTTTAAGCCGGAAATCAATTCGTTAAGATATCGAGAAATAGAACTTTAATTTTTATACGGGGTGTCAAAAGCCTATGTATCAAATGGCGCCGCTGCCGGCTCTTTTCGTAAAGATTAACGGTTTTTTGTAAGAGACGCGCTGCTTTTTGGGATCCGTTCACTTGTGAGCGTTATTTTTCTTGCATCAAAAATTCAAAAACCATAAAAAATTAAAAATTGATAAAAAACCATAAAAAATTAAAAATTTCAAAAATCCAAAAAGATTTTATCTTTATTGTGTATGTATATTGTCTTTGTGTTTGGTTTCTTTTTCTTTAGCATTTTTCAAGTGTATGCGTACTAGATCTTCTAATTATCAAGAGCCCGAGACTCAAGAAGATTTAAGTATGTCAGGTGTCAACAACAATATTCCACCGCACCTCAATAATAACAACAATGTTCTTCCACAGCCCGATCTTCGGACAATGGAGGAGCTTTGTCAACCTACCATGTTTGGACGAGGAGGACCGATTGCGCCGATGCAAATCAACGCTCCTGAGTTTTCGTTGAAGCACCACATGATTCAGCAAGTGCAAACTAACCCATTCCGTGGATTGCCTGATGATGATGCCAACAAACACCTCGACAAGTTCATTACAATCACCCAAGCATGAAGTTGCCTGGTGCCACAATGGATGTTCTTCGCCTACAACTCTTCCCACATACTTTATCACATCATGCCGAGAAATGGTTTGATCGTCTCCCAAAGAATTCTATTCACACTTGGGATGACATGACTCAACGCTTTTTATCGCGCTACTTTCCACCATCCACGGCCACGAGCCTTCGCAATCAAATCAGCGGTTTCATGCAAGACCCTGATGAATCTCTTTTTGATGCTTGGGAGAGATATAATGTCTTGATTGATCGTTGTCCAAACCACAACATGCTCCCTGTGACCTTAATCGATACTTTCTACAACGGTTTGACTTCTCGAGATCGTGATACGATTAATGCAGCCGCCGGTGGCACATTCATGAAAAGGAGACCCGAGGAGTGTAGAGAGCTTATTGAGAACATGACTACTCACCACAAAAACTGGGATTCCTCCGCTTCTTCAAGGAACAACCCGAGAGTCAATGTTTCCTCCACCTCAGCAAACCTTGATATGACCGAACTCACCCGTGTGCTGACTGAAATGAGCAGAAGTATGCACCTCTTGGCTTCAAACCAACAACAACAACAACAAGTTAAAGCTGTTGCTACTCCTTGTGAAACATGCAGTGGTCCTCACTCATACACCGATTGTCCTTCTACACAAGGAAATCCGGAAAATGTGTATGTAGCTTATGGTAATTATTCAACGGCAAATTACCAAGCTCGACCTCAAGGGGATAGAAATCTGCTGAGTTACCGATCCAACAACTACCTTTCACCAGGTTTTTCTCCTCAAAACCAAAACCCCGCCAACAACTACAATAGAAGCAAACAAATCCCACCAAGAGCTTCTAATCCTTATCACCCACCCGCTCAACAAACCCCACCCATTAATCCCGATGTTGAAGCCATCATGAGAACCCAAGGTGAGCAAATCAAGAATCTGCAGAGCCAAATTATCAATCTGAAAGGAGATATCACAAAGCAAGGGAATGAGATAAGATTCGAGCTTCGAGATAATATCCAATCCTCCTTCAGCAATCAAACGACTGATTTGAAGAATATGCTTGCTAGTTTCTTGCCCCCAGCTTAACCTTCTACTTCGAGTTCTCTACCTTCAAACACCGTCACCAATCCGCGAGCAAATGTGAGTGCTATTACAACTCGTAGTGGGATTACCATTGTCGATCCACCGATCCCACCCCCATCATCTACACCTCCTCCACCACCATTTATCCCTACTCCTCCTACACCTAGTATTAGTGCACCATTACCGTCTCCGCCTCGCCATGACGATGTCTCTAGGAAGGACCCTTCAACATCTCAACCTTTACCTACTACACCTGCACCTTCACCACCCAAACCCAATATCCCTTATCCATCTCGTTTAGGCAAGACCAAACTGCTAACCAAGGAGGAATCCGACGTGACACGCTATGTGAAGATGATCTCTCAGATGAACTTCAACATTAGCTTTCTTGAAGCACTTGTCCACATGCCCAAATTTGTCAAAGCATTTAAGGAATTGCTTAACAAGAAGGAGAAGCTGATTGAACTCGCCAACACACGCTTAAATGAAAACTGCTCCGCAGTTATTCTCAAAGAACTTCCGGAAAAGCTTGGAGATCCTGGTCGTTTTGTGTTGCCTTGCGTTTTCAACAAAACTGAAGAATTTACTGCCCTTGCTGATCTCGGGGCCAGTATTAATTTGATGCCATTGAGTGTTTGGAAAACACTATCATTACCCGACCTCACTCCCACAAAGATGACTCTTGAACTTGCAAATCGCACTCTCGCTTACCCCGTTGGTATAGCCGAAGACGTGTTTATCAAAGTTGGCACATTTACTTTCCCGGGCGATTTTGTCATAGTTGATTATGAAATGGACCCTCGTATTCCTTTAATACTTGGTCGGCCATTCCTGAGAACCGGACGAGATTTAGTGGACGTGGCCGAAGGTGAGTTAATCTTACGAGTCGGGGATGATTCACAAATTTTTAAAATGGGGAAGCTTACAGGCAAATCCTTTGGAGGCCGAGAATCAGTGAATATGATTAATGTGCATGATGATTTTGTCGTCTATAACAATCCTCTATTTGAGTCTTGCAATGATAATCCACTCTTTCATGATGATGTGGATGATTCTCGCCCCACTTTGGAACCTTCTCCCATTTATGATTCTCCACCGGTCTTTGATGCTTATGATGATGAGTCTAGCTCAGATACGGATGATTATGATGACCTTACTTCTGAGTATCCCGATCTGCCCACGTATGATGATTTTGATGAGGCCGATACTCTCTCCAGCGATTCTTCACATGATGAAGATCCTCCGCCATCACTCGATCCTACTTTGGACGATTACTCATTTGAGGAAGACTTCTCTGAATTTCTCAACACTTACTTCCCTCATGAGAGTGATGCTCCTCCTTTGAACTTTGAAGATTATCGTCTTGATCCTACTTTGGATTTGAAGAACATTCTTTCAAAGGAGAAGAAACCGGTCGACACCAATATCAGCAGCACGTATGAGTTAACACCTCTTTGTCCCCCTTCTGAGGACGAGGTTGTGCTTCTTCGCGGATCTTCTTCACACTCTGCTGAGCCTGAGTGCTATTTTCCCTTAAAGGAAAAGGTGTTCGACCCCGGTATTGCAATCTTTAAGCCATCTCAGTATCCACCTGATGAAATAAAAGGAAAAATCTTTGGAAATTTTGAAGACATGCTTGCACCACTTCATCCTTGCTTCCACCGTGCTCCATCGCTGCTTAAGGGAACCTTGCCTACTCTTCTTTGGCTTGCCTTGTTCGCCTTAAGCCTGTGCTATTTGATGGACGAAAACTACGTCTTTGATCCTGTGGATATGTTTCATGCTTCTTCCGTTGATAATCAAGGTCGAGTCAGGCTCACGACTCGGTTAACAAAAATCAAGCGCTTCTTGGGAGGCAACCCATGCATCTATCTTTTAGCTTTCTTTATCCTAAGTGTAGGGGAGACCCGTTGGTTTGCTATTTCCTATCCTCTCTTAATCAGGGATTCGAGCTTCAATGATCCACTCTTGATGATTCTTGACGACCCGTGATTCCGTGTTCCATCTTCCCGGTTCTATCCTAAACTCTTTTCTATTCACTATTTTATATTTTATCAATAATAAAATATGAATCTCTTTAGTTGTCTTTTCCTTAGCGAGATTTAAACAAAGTGCACAATGTCCTAAGTGTAGGGGGTTTACTCCCACATGCTTAAACATTGAGGACAATGTTTATCTTAAGTGTAGGGGGGGACTTCTATCGAAGTTAAGTGGCCTTTTCCTTGTATTTGTCCTCATTTTAACCGGAAAATCAATTTTTCGACATTTTTCAAAATTTTTGATCTATTTTGGCCTATTAGTTTTGCCCGTTGAATAGTTATTTTCTTTCCTTATTAGAATAAATCTTTAATAAAGTGGTTTTAATTTTCAAACGTTGTGAATCTTTTGACTCAACCCGAGTTTACTTATCTAAGTTACTCTAGCTAGTATCCTTAACATGTTTAAGTCGAGTTTTGCTAGGCTATTATATAGGGAGCTATAAAACGCGAAAGTCTTAGCTGTCACGGGTTAAGAACAAGAACTTTTCGCAAGTTTCTATAATTGATCCTAGAGAGTCGTTTATCAAGGGAACTTTAAAACGCGATTTCTAAACTTGAAAAAGTCTAAGAATTTGCAAGATCCTATAGGCGACTCGAAAACCCAAAACTTTGATTTAATAGGCTTAAGATTTTAAACTGTGGAGAACGAGAGATGATAGAGCCAATTATAAGTCCGGTATTCTTTCGGGAATTTATGTGAGTTAATTGTAAGCCTATTTCCCATCGCTTGCTAATAAATTTATCTGCTAATAAATAAAGTTGTACGATTTGAAAAGTTACTTAGCTTCTAGCCCAAGATCGTTTAAAAGTTGCTCGGTATGGATTAGAGTTCATAGCCAAGGCATAACTTATTGAAGCGGGATGCGAAGATTGGCGAGTCCAAAAAGGCCCTAACAAGGATGAGGGCTATATTTTGTTGCTAAAGATCCAAAGTGATGTGAAGAATCATTTATCGAAAATCAATATGAAGGATCGAGACACACGACGAAAAGCAAATACTCCCCAAAAGTCATGGAGAAGTGTATCCGAAAAGACCCTAACAAGGTATGAGGATAAATAGATCCAGGTCATAAAAGGAGGCGGATCGTTGTATATCAAAGTCCAAAATAAAGATTGGAGAAAAATGAAGAAGTCGTGGTCCAAGTATGAATCTCTCAAAACCTCAAGTGAAGAATTCCATTTATGAAGAGAAGAACATAATTTCATGAACGTCTCTCAAGATTTGAAGTATGAAGTCGCTGCCAAATATCGGTCCGAGAAAGGTCTCAAATCGCGAAACGAGTTATGCCAAGATATGAACTTTATGAGGTCCCGAGAAGCAGTTTTAAAAGATTTTGTCCTTTAGCTAACTATTGATTAAATCGTTCACTTTATTTTCGGACTAAATAACTATCGAAATAAGTCAAACAATGCATCCTCGTGATCATTCAAGACAACAATAAAATACAAGAGATACCCCTAGGAATAAGGGAGTCTAAGTGAATAATTGGCCCAAATGAGTTTGTGTTAGTTTACTAACTTATAATAACAATGATCTCGTTTTTAAGCTTGGTTTGGAGAAAGTGAAAACTTGAGGATGATGATCATTCATGACATTTACAAAACCCAAGGTATGCTTTTGATTTCTTTACTTTGATGAAAAATGTAAACGTGCTTTGTAACTAATGCATTGCATGAGGACATTGCAATGGTCATGTGTAGGGGATATGATAGGTGTGTAAACACCCATCCTTTCTACCACTTAATTACAATAATAACCGAGCCAAAACGTGTATTTTATGTCTTTTATGTCGGAATTATGCGTGGTTTGTGTTTTTGTTGTGATTTAGGACGAAAAGGTGAAAAGTGGAGAAAACACGGCGTTCACGGGCTTTTATTGAATAAAAAGATGAAAGACGAAGACAAGAAGTCAAGAGTGCAAAAGGAACGGAAGTCCAAGACCAATTCTGAAGATTTATCGAAGAAAAAGTCAAAAGACGGAAGTTTACTAAAAGCCGAGGAACTCAAGTCTATTTTATTGAAGAATTAAAAGACGAGTTCAAAAGAAATCCCGAGCCACAAGTCATTAGAATCCATGTTTAAAGAAGATTAGAAGAATAAAGGACTAATGGTGCAATTAATGAAGATTAAAGAAGGAAGGACTTAATCTTGTAATTAAGAGAAAAGGAAAGAGGGGAGGAAGCTTCCTAATCCTCCCCTATATATAGATTAGGCTAGTTAATTATTTTCTTTGTTGGCTAAGTGTGACAATTAGTCTTCCACATTTATTTTCCTGCACATTTAAATACTTGTCAAATTTAAATACCTTGTCTTGCACCTTAAATTCCTTTAATTTCAAGTAAGTTTTCATTTAATTTTTGTCAATCTTTATTTTATCTTGTTAATCTCCTATCTACCTTTCTTAATCTTTGATTTTCATGTTTATGTTTGTGTTCATGTTCATGTTTTTATTTTGATCAAAGTGGGTTTTTGATTATTGTGGTTAAATTTATTAGTTTTGTTGATTTGAATTGTTTGTTTATGATTATTGAATGTTTTGTTATTAGTTTGGTTTAATCTTTTGTTTGATTTTGATTAATTTGTGGATAGATTCGTTGTTACTGTAATCCCTTGTTCTTCGGGGTGTTTGTTGCTGTATCTGATCTTTCTAGGTAAAGTTCTGAGTGAAGAAGTTCCGAACCAACAAGGCTTCATTCGGAAGAGTTCCGAGCCAAGAGAAGGAGTTCTTTCATTCGGAACATTCAATCTTCCGAACGAAAAGTTCCGAACCAAACTTGCTCATACGGAAGATTTCCGAATCAAGACTTCCGACTCAAGAGTTGTTCATTCGGAACATCAAAAAGTTCCGAACCAAAGGGCTTCATCCGGAAGAGTTCCGAATCAGCAAAAACTTCCGAGTCAAGCAACTTATTCGGAACATCAAAAAGTTCCGAACCAAGTAACTCATTCGGAAGTCTTCCGAATCAAAGAACTTCCGAACGAACCAAAACTTCTGAGTCAAGGAGGCTTCATTCGGAAGAAGTTCCGGATCAAGAAGTTCCGGATAAACATCTTTTTGTTCATTCGGAAGAGTTCCGAACCAAGGTTTCGGATCAAGAAGTTCCGAGTCAAGAAGGGTTCATTCGGAACTTAAGAACTTCCGAACCAAGGGTTGACCAGAAAGTTCCGAATCAAGGCAAGTTTGAGAAGTTCCGAATCAGTAAAGTTCCGAACGAAGGATTGTTTTGGATAAGTGACATATTCAGAATAATTTGTTCCGGATCAAGGATTTTGGCAATATTCTGAGCAAAGAAGAATCATTCCGAACGAAGGTGACATTCCGGATGAGTGATTGTTCCAAACGAAGGATTATTCCGAATGAGCTGTATTCAGTTTCTTTTTAGTTTTTGCCTTTGATATTTATTTTCAAGCTTTATTTTTCCCGCCTTTTTCCTTATTCGCACTTTAAGTTTATTTGCCTTAGCTTTATTTTAGCCTTGCTTTAGTTTAAGTTTTAGTTGCGTTTTAAGTTTGCCTTATTTAGATTTAAGTTTGCGTCATTTACATTTAGTGCCTTTTAATCTCGCTTTTAAATACTTGCACATTTTACTTTTAATTAGAATTAGATTTACGTTAAATTCATTTACTTTAATTGTTTTTCACTTTTAAATACTACAGCGACACAACATTTTTGTTTTACCAAGAACAATAGAGTCATACTTTAAGCCGGAAATCAATTCGTTAAGATATCGAGAAATAGAACTTTAATTTTTATACGGCGTGTCAAAAGCCTAGTTATCACATCCCCCCCCTTGGCAAGAGATCAAAGTTGGTTTGGGCAGGATGATCAAACATGAGAAATTTAGCAGTTGGATCATAAGTAGGGCGGTGGAAGACTGTTGTTGTGGAGGTAGCAGAGGTGGGAGTGACAACAGCTTCCTTGGGAGGAGGAGTATTATTATCAGCTGGAGTGGACATAGCTATTTCCTTGGGAGGAGATACAAATTTTTGATCATCTTCTTCTTCTTCATCCTCCTCCTCAAACATCCCCATAAGGATTTCATCCTCAGGCATTGATTCAGGATCAGAGACATCATCAACTAGTGACAGCACTTCCTCTTCAATATCAAGCAGGGGCTCTTCGTCATTTGGTTGATCCTGAATGATAGTATCAGCCTCTTTGTCTTGTTGTTCCTGAGATTCAGTGGCTGGCTGTACAATTTCAGCCTGCAAGTTGTTATAATTAGTAACAGAGAAATAAGTAAGGGGAATGGTCGCCATTTCGCTGTCCCAGAGAGGCTGAGGGTGATTACTCAGCCACTCCAAAGGATAAATCCTTGGGATTCTTTTAAGAGTGAAAAATATAAGGTTAATGATCGCCATTCGCTGCCCCTAGGAAAGTTGAGTGTGATTATTCAGCCCCCCCAAAAGGTTAAAACCTTTGGGACTCTTTTGATTGTGAAACATATGTTGTTAAGGATCGCCATTCGCTGCCCCTAGGAAGGCTGAGGGTGACTATTCAGCCCCCCCAAAAGGTTAAGAAACCTTTGGGACTCTTTTAATAGTGAAAAATATGTGGGTGAAGGTCGCCTTTTACACTGTCCCTAGGAAAGCTGAGGGTGATGATTCAGCTCCCCCTGAAAAGGATAAATCCTTTGGGATTCTTTTAAGGTGAAAAAGTTATGGGTTAAGATCGTCTTATTACGCTATCCCTAGAAGAGCTAAGGATGATTATTCAGCTCCCCTGAAAGTAAAACTTTTGGGATTCTTTTTCTGAGGGAACCAAGAGGCTGTGTGAGGTATAGCTGATCAAGGTTGAGACATATGTGTATTCAGGTTGTTGTTAGCCTTAATACTGTCTAGAGGGTGCAGGGTCATCAGGGTGCTTTATAAAGAGAAATGAATCATTCCCTGGTGCATAGACAGGGTGTACAGAAGTCTTAAAGAGTTCTAAGTGCATAGACAGACTTCTATGGGTCGAGGATTACCCTAACTTCACCACTCTCACCTACAGACATTTGAGAGTGGCTGCTTGTGGACCTCTAAAAATTTACACTGATTACCTGTGTGATATCAGCAGGATTCGGCTGGTTCCCTGTTGTCTCGGATGACATCGAGATGCTAGACCCTTGTTGTTGGTCAGCTGAAATCTCTGATTCCACATGAGTATCTGGAACAGAGGAGGTGTCTAGGTTCACAGTCTTCTTTTCCCTTGGCCTTAGCAACAGATTTGGTGTGGGAATAAGATGGGTTTTTCTTCTTCTTAGGCTGTTGGCCAGATGAAGCCTTGGACGTCGTGGTGTGCTGCCTAGAGGTCAAAGACTTAGACTTGCCAGACACACCAGAGGTAATCACCTTCTTAGAAGAATGGAGCAAGGACTTCTCAGCTGAGGGTAGATTGTTAGCAACGTTCATCATGTGGGAGGTGACAGGGACATCCTCAGCTCTAATTTCTTTATAGATGGCACATGTGATGCGATAGGGTTTCAGAGAAGTGAGAGCAGAGTTATGATAGTTGTCTCCTAACAGGCTTTCAAAGATCAGCGATAGAAAGCGAACATAACAAATGTTGTTTTCCCTGACTTGGTTCCTTCCTTTCAGCTGTTCAACTAGATTGGAGAAGAGAATGCTTCCTACATCAACATCAGCTCCCCAGATCAGCCCATAAGCTATAGATTGGTGGTTGAAGTACATCTGATCTTGGGATCCCTGCATTCCTCCCAAGGATTTGACTATGTGGGTGAAGAGGACACGCCACATAGGGGTAAAATACTTGACCTTCAGAGGAGACTTCGAGAGGACCTCAGCAGGTGTAAGAGCAGGGTTCACATCATGAAAGGGTTTGAGTGTGGCCAAGGCATCCTTAACAGCCTTTTTGTCAACCACCTTTAGGCATTCATCACCATGTTTTAACCCATCCACACTAGAGAAATCTTTGAGTGAGAAGGAAAATGGGTGTTCGTTGCAAGAGAGGCTAAAGGTTATTGTGTCATCAATGACTTCAGCAGAGTACCAGAATTCCCTATGGTATTCTTGGTAGAAGGTGGTTGGGGATTTTGTGAATGCTTCACTTACATCACAATTCTGCATGAAGTTAACCAGATCTGAGTAGGATTCATTTGGAGCCTTGATCCATCCAATGGAGTTGTTTGATGCAAGGATGCTTTCGTTGAGTTCAAAGTTAACGTTTGCTACCTTGGGAACTGGGAATGCCATGGATTCAAGGTCGAAGAAGAATGAAAATGGAGGATGGGTTTTAGAGAGATAAAGTTTAGAGAGAAATAGATTTGTGAAATGAGAATAGTGGTAGGTGAGGAGAGACGAGTGGCAATATATATATTCAAATATGAAAACAGTTATTCAACAGCATTTAATGCAAAGTGGGAAAATGACTGCTCATGTGGGTCCCTTGACCTTTCAAAACTTATTTGTCTCCTCGTTATTCGGAAATAAATGATTAAATATTGAGAATGTTTTTTGCATTTACTTGGAAAGTAACTACCTAGTTTCATGTGAAAAACATTTAATAGAGAATCAGTCATTTAATGAACACATTTATTATCAAGCCACAGGCTTTGAGATATTGAGCATCCCTAGCTCAGCAACTAGCCTGTTGAATGAAGGTTCAGCCAAAGGCTTTGTGAAAATATCAGCTAGTTGCAGCTCTGTGGGAACAAAGTGCAACTCAATATCTCCCTTCATTATGTGATCCCTGATAAAATGATACCTGATATCAATGTGTTTGGTACGAGAGTGAAGAACAGGGTTGTTGGAGATGGCAATGGCACTGGTGTTGTCACAAAAGATTGGCACTTTATCATATAAAATTTCATAGTCAGCCAATTGACTTTTCATCCAGAGCACCTGAGCACAACAGCTGGCTGCAGCGACATATTCTGCTTCAGCTGAAGACATGGCCACAGAGTTTTGCTTCTTAGCACTCCATCTAACCAATTTTCCTCCTAGGATTTGACAGCTGCCTGAGGTGCTTTTCCTGTCAATACAACATCCAGCATAGTCTGAATCTGAATAGGCCTTGAGATCAAAGCCTGATTCCTTGGGATACCATAGACCTAGGGAGGGTGTTCCTTTGAGATACCTGAAAATTTTCTTAACAGCCACTAGATGGGATTCTTTTGGGTTAGCTTGGTACCTTGCATAGAGACATGTAGAGAGTTGGATATCAGGACGACTGGCTGTTAGATACACGAGTGACCCAATCATGCCTCTGTATAAAGTCTCATTAACAGAGACCCCTGACTCATCAGGACCCAAGTTGTTGGGTGGAAGCATGGGGCATTTCACTGATGCACAATCAGCTAAGTCATATTTTTTAAGTAAATCTTTAACATACTTTTCTTGACAAATTGAAATTCCCTTAGGACATTGTTTAATTTGAAAGCCCAAAAAGTATGTTAATTCACCCATCATACTCATCTCACATTTCTTGGTCATTAGTTTAGCAAAACGTTTACTGAGATTAACATTTGTTGACCCAAAGATGATATCCTCCACATAAATCTGCACAATGATGAAATCACTCTTATCCTTGAAGGTAAAGAGAGTTTTATCAATAGAACCCCTAACAAATTTGTTTTCAGTTAAGAAATTAGAAAGATTTTCATACCATGCCCTTGGAGCTTGTTTCAGCCCATACATGGCTTTGTGTAATCTGTACACATGATTGGGAAACTCGCTGTTCTCGAATCCTTCGGGTTGTTCAACATATACTTCCTCAGCCAAATCTTCATTGAGGAATGCACTCTTAACATCCATCTGATACACAGTGAAGTTCATATAAACAGCATAAGCCAGGAAGATTATGATGGCTTCAAGTCTTGCTACAGGAGCAAATGTTTCATCATAATCAATTCCTTCTGTCTGAGTATACCCCTGTGCCACCAGCCTGGCCTTGTTTCTGATGATGTTTCCAATTTCATCCATCTTATTTCTATAGATCCATCTAGTGCCTGTGATATTCTTTCCAGGTGGAGCTGGCACTAGTGTCCATACATTGTTCCTTTTGAACTGATTGATTTCTTCCTGCATAGCAGCTACCCACCCATCTTCTACAAGAGCCTCAACTACTCTCTTAGGTTCAATTTGAGAGAGAAATTCAGCAAAGAGACATTCATTGGCTGAGGCAGATTCTGAGTCATGAATTTGCTGTCTAGTGGTAACCCCTGCATTAGGTTCCCCAATAATGTTGACAAGAAGAATGTGTTGATCTCTTGACCACTTATTTTGAGGAGCTAGGGACTCATGGACAGGAACACTTGTAGGGACAGCTGGTACTATTTGAGTTTCATCCTGCTGACTAGGAGGGCTTTCTTCAAAGACTACTTCAATGTCTGAGTCTACTTCAGCCATATCAAGAGGTACAAGTTCATTATCAACATGAGATTCTTCAGGGATTTGAAGAATTGGTGAGTCATCAATAGTAGTAGAGGAAGAAGTAGTACAAGAGATCTATGGTTCTTCTTCATCAAGCTCCTGAAAGGTAGGAACTTCAATGTTGTGAGTAAACAAAGGGTCAAAAGCATGAAGATAAGAAGTGAGAGTGTTGGAGTGATGATGGTGATGACTGGCAGGTCTAGGTTCGGAGAATTCATCACTAGGGAAAGATACATTTTCATTAAAATCAATTTCATCACCCTCTATTCCAGTTCTTTGTATGACATCATCATCTTCATTGAATCTGACATGAAAGGTTTCTTCTACTTCTTTTCTTCTGATGTTGAATACTCTGAAGGCTTTGGCTGTTGGAGAGTATCCCAAGAAGAAACCATCATCAGTTTTTTCATCAAATTTTCCAAGTTTATCCCTGTAGTTGTAAATGAACACAGAGCATCCAAAAACATGAAAATAGCTGACGTCTGGAGATCTGTTTCTGAAAACTTCATAGGAAGTTTTACCATGTCTTTTGACAATGATTGATCTATTTTGTGTGTAGCAGGCAGTGTGAACAGCTTCTCCCCAAAATTGCTTTGGTAAGGCTGCACCATTCAACATAGTTCTGTCTGCTTCAATCAAAGTCTTGTTTCTTCTTTCAGCCACACCATTTTGTTCAGGGGTTCCAGCTGAAGAGAAGTTTTGTGAAATACCTTTTTCATCACAAAAATATTCAAGTTGATGATTCTTGAATTCAATACCATTATCACTTCTTAGAGCTTTGACTCTAACATCATTCATATTTTCAACCTGTCTTATGAAGGACATGATGCTATCAGCTGCATCACTTTTCCTTCTGAGGAAGAACGCCCATGTGTATCTTGAAAACTCATCAACTATGACCAAGGTGTATTTGTTGTGATTAATGGTCTGAGGTTTGACAGGCCCAAACAAATCCATGTGAAGGAGATGTAAGCACTTGTCAATAGAAAATGATTGCCTGGTCTTGAATGAAGACCTGTGATGTTTTCCCTTGACACAGGCAGAACAAGTCTTGTCTTTAGAAAACATCACTGAAGGTAGACCAACAACCAGGTTTTGTGTGGCTATCTTGTTGATGTTCTTGAAGTTGAGATGAGACAGTCTTTTGTGCCACAACCAATTAACACTTTCAGAGGCTTTAGCAAGAAAACAATTTGAGCTGTCTTCAGAGAAAACAGCCATATTGATGACATAAACATCTCTCCTTCTAGGTGCAATAAGCACAACATCATTGTTCTTGTTGAATATGGTTCCCTGAGTATTAGTAAACAAAACCTTGTAGTCAGCATCACACAATTAGCTGATGCTGATAAGATTGTGTTTAAGACCATTCACATATGCAACCCTTATAAATGTTATCCCATTGCAGTTCATTGAGCCGTATCCCTCTGTGTCACCTGAAGAATTATCTCCAAACACCACTTTAGGACCTGGCTCCCGTGAGTATCTGTGCAGGTATTGTTGAATCCCTGTCATGTGTCTAGAGCAGCCACTGTCAAGATACCATACCGATTCCTTAAGATGTTTCTGCACAGATACATAGAAACAGGTTAGTTTCTATGGTGAACCCACTTTCCAGTGGGTTCCCTGAATTGCTGATTAGCAATTCTTGTGTTCCTATAGAACTTTTGGCGATGGTAGGGACAATTAGCTGTCTCATGGGTAAAACTTCCATAGATATCACAACCTGGGAAGTCACCACACTCGTCTGAGTGATGGTCTGTGAATCTACAGAATTTACAGGGAGGATAAGGTCTGTAGTTTCCTTGTTGTATTTTAGAACCCTGTTGTCTATCCCTAGAGGGTGTCTAAGCTCTCTTAACAGCCATATGTTTATCATGATCTAAGGTCATGTGGTGAGAGTTCTTACAGATATTTCAATAAGGTTAGACTAACCTTTCCCCCTTGGGTTCACCTAGGACAGACTTAGGTTCACGAGAAGTAGAGCATTCAGCGGAAGGCTTAATGTGTTGTTTTAAGAGTTTTACTTCTTTCATTAGAGACAACAGGCGTTCTTCAGTGGAAGCGTCAACCTTGTTCACAGCTTTAGTTGAGACAGGCTTAAAAGCAACTTGCTTACCAGATTGTTTAGCACGTACAGAAAATATTTTAGTTGGTGGTTTCTCAACATCTGTTTTAAGTTCACCCTTAGTAGCCCGTGAGGAACTGCTGGGTTCAACTCCAGAGAGTTTGGGCAAAGGTGGTAATTCAGCCACATCTTCAGAGACAGGGTCATCTGTCAAAATGGGATCTGACATGTGAATAGTCTCTGTAGATTTGAAAACAATCTCTTTGGGTTTGGTGAGAATTTTCAGCTTATTTTTCTTAGCAGATACATCCCTTTTAATGTCAGTAGGCAGCTCATCATTAAGCAATTGATCTATAGTGAACCTACTACACAGCCATTTTTCAATAACCTTGTTTAATTCAGATACTTGATCATTTAAGGCAATGTTTTTCAAGGTTAACCTAGTGACTTCATTTTGAAGGGATATTTTCTCTAAATTAACCCGTCTGAGAGTTTCACATTCAGATTTAGCATTTAGCAGTTCATTTTTAACAGAGTGAAACTTATCAAGCAGGTTCTTTCTTTGTTCCTCAACAAAGTATAAATCAACAATTGTGTAATCAAGGACATGTTTGCGTTCATCACTATCAGACATAGATAAAAGCCTGTGTACCTTTTTCATTGTGATGTCAACCCATTGTCCTGATCTTGCATCACCTTTCCCAACAGATGGTTCATCCTCAGCTATAGCCATGAAAGCCCTGACTCTAGTAGTATCTTCCTCATCTGAAGTCAGCAGCTCATCATTCCAATCATATGCTTCAGTTACCAACCCTTTCTCTGTCTTTTTATCACCTCCTTTCTTCTTAGACAGAGCTTCAAGCTTCAAATTCATCTGTTCTAACTCAGCTTTAAGTGCCTTGTACTTGTTTTTGTAATCCTTCTTCTCATTATCTGATGAGTTGGATTGGTGAGATGAGTTATTGTGTTGTGGTTTGAACTTGTAAGGTTTGGTGGAAGATGATGGATAGGAAGGTGAGGATGTCTTGGTGGAGGGACAGTCTTTTTGGAAGTGTCTAAGCTTTTCACAGGCAAAACAAGTTTCTTTTGATATGTCAGTTTGTTTACTAGCTGATCCTATTCTCCCTGATCTTTTGAAGAATCTTCTTTGATTGGCTAGCAAGGCTCTTTCATGAAACTCAGCATTAAGGTCTGTTAAGAACTCTTGGCTGCTGCGGGTGTCTTCTTCAACATCAGAGTCGCTATCATGAGGATGTGGTGCAGAGATCAAGGCTTTGGAAGATGCTCCTTGAACTACAAATCTTTCAGTCTCTGACTTGTATATAGTATCAATCAGCCCTTCTTCATAATTATACTTTCCATAAAGCTGAGGTAAGGTGTCATTCTTGATTGAGTTATTTGCTCTCTGAGTCTGATTCATACTCAGCCACTTTCTTGGAAGGCTGTTGAAAAACTGTGGCATTAATCTCAGCTTGACCAATGGTGACATCATTCATAGCTAGGTCATTGAGAAGAATCTTTAGCCTTGTAAAGGTTTGTTGAACCTTTTCACCTTCAAGTGACTTGAAAGCATTGAACTGAAGTCTGAGTGCCTGAATCTTTGTTTCTCTGGTTTCAGAGGGTCCTTCATGGCCAAGGATGAGGTCTGTCCACATTTGCTTGGTTGTGGGACACTGAATGACAGACTTCATGATGTGTTTGGGAAGACAGGATATGATGATGCTTTTGAGACGTTTATCTTGGTTTGCCAATTTTCTATCAGCTGGAGTCCATTGTTTGAGAGGTTTGGGAAGAGGGTTTTCTTTAGTGGAGGTAAGCGCCATGGGAACATAAGGACCATTTTCTAAAATTCCTAGAAGAAATGGTTCAAGTCCATCGAGATACACAAGAAATTGACTCTTCCAACTAGCAAAATCTTCTTCATCAAAGACTGGTACACTGGTGACATGTGATCCGCCTCTTGAGTCAAGAAGTTGGGGTAGATCATCGTCATTAGGAAGAGGGGTGAGTCTTGGTGAAGATGGTGATGCATTGTTGTTGTTACCAGAAGGTGAATGTGGTGGGTTAGAAGTTTCTGGCATGGTGGATCTTGATTATAAAACTGAGAACGATGTTTCTTGAAGGTTTCAATATCAAACACCGCTCTGATACCAATTGAAAGTCCCTAATCAATGCTAGAAACACTAAACTTAAACAATCAACACAAGTTATTACTTTTCAAACGTAATCTTATTATTGTATAATAAAGAATTACAAGTGTTATGGATAACACCGTTTGATGACAATGTGTTGTGCACACTTTGAACAACTATAAACCCTAACTTATGAATACAGTCACAGTTGTTTGATCCAATAGGTTCTAAGCATTAATGTTATGAATAGTCTCAAAGTGTTGAACATTAATGCTGGGATACACATCCTATTTATAGTGATACGAGGTTGACCTAAGTAGTACTTGATGGTGACTACACAAGACATTCACTTTTAAGACATCAGTCACATGATGCTCTTCTATTCTTGGTAGTCTGCCATAATGCTTTAAGGAAACAGATCTTGAAACAGTTTCCTTTTTCATCATTGTCTCGAACACACAAATGGCATGTCCAAAGTGTGCTGAGTGTTAACAGGGTATTTCCACCCCTGTTAACCCTCAACCTCTCAGAGTCCCTGATACACCTTGGCTGTTATCCATCACAGCCAATGAGTATGTCTTCAAGTAATCTTTGACTTCCTTGACAATGTCTCTGACATGGACTCCTCTGAGGTTGCTCACAGAGACTTGGATCTCTGTGAGTCTTGCGATACTTGCCTGTCTCCTAGGCACAAGCAAGTGACTATCTAACAGCTTACTTTGTGTTTAAATCTATGATCAGGGAATCTAACAAACTTAGATTCCCAACATAAATATCAATTCTCGTAACACCAAAAGAAATAATTTAGAATTAAACATATTTATTAGTAGCCATGAATAATAAACTAATACGTAGTATTAGTTACATGTTGTTTTTTTTGAAATAATTAGTTACATGCTGATAACGAATCATTCTTGAGACAAACTTATTATTAAACAATTAAATTTTAAGCCGTAAATTTCCAATACAACATAATGATAGAGTCATGGCATTTTTTATGTGAAAAGAAAAGTAAATGTGGAGCATTTAAAATGTCTCAATATAGAAAAAAAAAGTATGAGATGTTAATTACTAAAATTTCCTTCTAGTTTAATTTTAAATTTTAATTGTAATTAATTCTTAAGTGCCATGTGTAAACTATCTATTGGTTCCCATAGTTTTTATTTTAAGATGGTTTTTACTTGAACGTAAATCTCTCTCTCTCTCTCTCTCTATATATATATATATATATATATATATATATATATATATATATATATATATATATATATATATATATATATATATATATATATATATATATATATATATATATATATATATATATATATATATATATATATATATATATATATATATATAAATGATACCTCATCACTATGTATGAGTCTTGAACTAATGTGTCAAGAAGTTTACCTTTTAAGTGTGGGTTCTAAACTAAGTTGATCAAAAGTCATTACCGATAGTTAATAAAATTTGATGTTAATTCTCCATAACTTTCTTTGTCCTTCGATTGTAAGCCCGATATCCATGTGAAATTCAGCATAACCGATGAAAAATCCAATATCACATTTAGCTTTTAGTTTCCCAAGATCTTCATGATCATTCATTATGGATAACATAGAGCATCGAAGACATGGAAGAAAGAAATAGCAGCGGTTAGACTCGGGACCAAGCACATGCGTGAGAGTAACTATTGGAATTTTTGGAGGATAAGATGGTACAAGAATGTAGTAAATAAGTAAATTGTTATGATGAAAAGAGTTGATTTTACCTTAACCCAACGTAGTTATTTATACTGTCAAACTGTACTTTTCCGTAATAGGCCGCTGGGACAAGAGACCATGAGCTTGGCCTTGTAAACTATCTAGGAGACGAGCTTCCTGAAAACATGAGTGGATATTCTTAGGCTTATCCCCTTATTCTGGGCCATCGAGTCCGGAGCGACTTGCTTGGTGCCTCGGACCATAAGTCCATTCAGACATATTACTAACAATATTGAACAACATTAGTTTATTTATAGTTAATAATAACGGTGAATATGATTCGGTTTGGTTAAGGTTTTGGTTAAAATCAAAATCAAACGAAAAAAACTTTTTTTATTTTTAGAAACAATTCAATTCCAACTATTGTAGATTCAAATATTTGGTTTGGTTTTTTAGTTTTTTAATCGGTTACCCCAATTTGAGCTTTCATTGATCGAATTTCTAATACAACATAAAATAACTTCTCCAAGTTTAAAAGAAATAAATAAACACAAAATAAAGATAATAAAAAACTATTAATGATAAAAAAATATAAAAAGTTATTTGTATGTACTAAATGACACAATAGTAATAATGAAAACTAAGAACCACAAATATTTTAGATAATCAGTATTTATGTGTTATAGATGACGCATTGAAGAAGCATCGAAACACGTGTTTTTAAGATCATATGTATATTTTTTATTTTTTTATTTGTTTTGTTTTTGTTAAAACTAAACGATAGGCTTCAGTTTTTATTAACTACAGCACCGAATCATAGGTTTTTCAATGAGTTTTAGTTTTTTTTTTGTTTTTTAGGTTTAATGCACATCCATTAATAATCACGATGCTACTAGTACATAAAAGTTCTACAGAATTTTATTGTATTGAATTTATAGAAAATACAATTTCTTATATGAACTGGTAAATAACTAAACACTAAGAGGGGTTGGGGTCGTCAAGTTATAGCCTGGCGCCGAGCCTTGGCACGAATAACACCAACGACGCAGGACTCCTTCGTCTCGCGCAGAAGCTCTTGTGCAACCCACACCAACCCGCACGGTTTAAACTTTATTTTTATTTTATTGTTTTTATTTTTTTAATCAACAACTCTTTTGACCGTTGGGGGAGCGCATATTCAAAAAACACCCTAAAACCTATTTTTACACTTCTAAAAATCCGATAAATACCCCCTAAATATTTCATACTTCTCACACACTTTATATATACTTCATCTTTTCCATTTCTTCCATAAAAAACACCGGTATGCTTTTCAACCCAACCAACCAAATGTCAGGGTCTTCTTCGAATCCGAACCCCAACCGAATTACTATCCTAGTTACGACCCCCAAATTTAAAGCCAAGAAGAATTGTTGGTGTTTCAACAAGTTAAAATGCAACAAATACAACCATTTCAACAACAATCACAACAACAACAACCGTATGTTGGGCCAATGAAAGTTTTAACTATGGCTTAGTCTAGATTTGTTTAAGTTAGACTAAGTGTTACTGATCGCTGAGAGGACCAGCGACAGAGACCAGACCAGCAGAAGGCAAAGCCTCAGCTGGCGCACCAGGAACATTCAAGTCAAAGACAACGTCAGAGAAGTCGAAGACAATCTGAAGTCATACTTACCAGCGATTATGAATAGATGGGATGTAGAAGGAATGGGCTGGTGTTCAAGGTCTCTAAGTTGACAATACTCAGAGACCACTTAAGAACCCTAGAAGTCTGATACAATCAAAGCTTGTCCAATCCTTTATAGTTTAGGCGAGAGAATCTACAAAGTGTTTTGAGCGGGACAAAACAAGAGATTCAAGATAAAGCCTAGTACGACCTAGTGGGACAAAAGGTGAACAGTTGGCAGAACTGTTCACCTAAAGTTGTTTAAAGGTATTTCTCGATTTGGACATGCATTTAATACATTGTACTCTTCCACTCAGAAGATGCCACGTATCAACTACTCCCACTAAGGAAGCAACCTCGTACCACTATAAATAGGAGTGAGAAAGAAGAGTAAAGTCAACCGTTGTGCTTGGATAAATTATCTAAGTTCTTTCTCCCTTTGGAATCTCTGAGCCCTCAGCTGTCTACCAGCGACTCATAGGTTCTCTTGTAAACTTGAGTCTCGAATCAAGTTTACTTGTTCTAGGGTTCAATTCTTATTGTCATTCAATGGGTGTATTCATAGCACTTTGTAATACTTTGTTTATAATAGTTAATAAAGCATTACGCGTTTGAAAAGTATTTTGTTGTGTATTTGTGTTTATACGAGTTATAGTTTCGACAATTGTTATATTAAGGGACTTTCAATTGGTATCAGAGCGGTTTGATTTATAAAACTTTTTATAAACCGTTCTTGTTTTTAAAATCAATATCCTAATATGACTGAAACTATGCCTCCTATGCCACCACCCTTTGGTCAAACCAGTCAAGGTAACACTGCGACCAACGTACCGGCCACCACATATACTACCATGCCTACACCGGTTGTAAGCACTGGTAATAATGATGATGACCTTCCCCAACTTCTTGATGTTCGTGGGGGGTCACATGTGTCTAATGTTCCAGCGTTTGATGAAGAAGATTTTTCAAGTTGGAAGAGTGAATTTCTTATATATTTAAATGGCTTAGAACCTTTCTTGATAGAAATCTTAGAAAATGGTCCCTATGTACCACTGGCCGTTTCCTCTACCCCTGAGAGATCCATTAAAAAGCCTGTTAAGCAATGGTCTCCAACGGATGGACGTCTGGATAACCAGGACAAAAGACTCAAAAGTATCATAGTCTCTTGCCTACCCAAGAACATTATGAAGTCCATTATCAAATGCAACTCTGCTAAGGAGATGTGGACCGAATTAGTTCTAGGGTATGAAGGTCCAGAGGAATCAAAAGAAACCAAAATCCAAGCCCTTAGACTTAAGTTTAATGCTTTTAAAGCTTTGGAAATAGAAACTGTTGCTCAAACTTATTCTAGGCTTAAGATTTTGCTGAATGATTTGGGAAACAATGGAGTTGTTCTACCTAAGGCTGAGGTTAATGATATATTTGTCAATAGTTTACCTAGAAAATGGCTTAGCTTAAACCAGACCTTAAGAGCAAATAATGCTATCAAGAATGATACTTTGGCCAAACAGTTTGGTAGATATAACTATAGAGAAGGGCTAATTGACTCCATTACAAATCTGAGACTGATAGGTTTACCACCAATATCACTGGTTCAAAATATCTTGTTGCTAACCATTCTTTTCAGGACAGTGACTCTGACATAGAAGAGGATACCAGAAGCAGTCAAGAATTTCTTGATAAATTGCATGCTGAGTTCCATGACAAAGCTCTTCTAGCTGACCAAAAGAGGTACTACAAGAGATCAGGTAGAGTTGGAGCTGCCAAGGTTGATAAATCCAAGGTGTCATGCTACACTTGTGGGAAGACTGGTCACTTTCAGAAAGATTGCTGGTCAAACAAAACCTCCTCTCCAAGCTTTCCATCCTCCAGCAACAACCATAGCAGCAAGAAGAAGTTCTTTACCTCACCTTTCAAGCAAACTTCCCACTCTGACTCAGAGGGAAAGAAGGACTACAAAGTCAAGTACAAAGCCTTGAAAGCTGAGCTGATGAAACTCAACCAAAAGGCTGAGGATGCAGCTAAGAAAAAGGACAACAAGAAGACTGAAAAAGGTCTGATTGCTGCTTCATTTGACTAGGATGATAAACCTCTTACATCTGAGGATGAAGGAACCACTACTGTCAGAGCTTTTATGGAAGTCGCTGATGAAGAACCTACTGTGGGAAAGAGTGAAGCTAGATCAGGTCAATGGGTGGACATCACCATGACAAATGCATACTTGAAGAAATCTGTTTGGTATCTGGATAGTGGGTGCTCCAGACACATGACAGGGGTTAAACAATATCTGCATAGATATAAGAAGGGGTCTGGTTTGAAAGTAGTCTTTGGAGATGACTCCTCAGGGGCTACTGAGGGTTATGGCTTAGTGGATTGCAATGGTATAACCTTTACAAGGGTCGCTTATTTCAATGGACTAAAGCACAACTTAATCAGCATTAGTCAACTCTGTGATGCTGGTTTCAAAGTTCTGTTCACCGAGACCTAAGGAACAATCTTCAATCAGAATGATGATGTTGCTCTAATTGCACCCAGAAGAAGGGATGTGTATGTCATTGACATGACATCATGTCTAGAAGGGAAGAACACCTGTCTCTTTGCCAAAGCATCTAATAGTGAAAATTGGCTATAGCATAAGAGACTCTCCCACCTTAACTTCAAGAACATCAACAAACTGGCCAAGAATGATTTAGTGGTTGGGCTTCCCTCTCTGACCTTCACCAAAGACATACCCTGCTCAGCCTGCGAGAAAGGGATGCACCACAGAGCCTCATTTAAAACAAAGCAATCATTCTCCATAAATAAGTGCCTCCATCTTCTTCACATGGACTTATTTGGGCCAGTAAATCCACAATCCCTAAATCACAACAAGTATACACTTGTCATTGTAGATGAATTCTCTAGATTCACATGGGTATTCTTTCTCAAAAGAAAGAGTGATGCAGCTGAAAGAATAATGTCTTTCATCAGAGAAATAAAGAACTTCAATGACTACAGAGTTAAGGCTATCAGAAGTGATAATGGCACTGAATTCAAGAACCATGCCATGGAAGCCTTTTGTGATGAAAAGGGAATCTCACAAAACTTTTCAAACCCAGGCACCCCTGAACAAAGTGGTGTCGCTGAAAGAAGAAACAGAACTCTCATAGAGGCAGCCAGAACTATACTCAGCGAATCAAGACTTCCAAAACAGTTTTGGGTGAAGTTGTGAACACAACGTGTTACACACATAATAGATCCATTATTGTGAAGAGACACAGCAAGACCGCTTATGAAGTGTATAGGAAGAGAGCCCCTGATGTAAGCTACTTCCATGTCTTTGGTTGCCCTGTTTTCATTCACAACTACAGAGATCATCTAGGAAAATTTGATGAAAAGTCAGATGATGGATTATTTGTTGGTTACTTTCCCACCTCCAGAGCCTTTAGAGTATTTAATATTCGCAGGCAAGAACTTGAAGAATCCATTCATGTTACCTTTAATGAAGCAGATGCTGTCATTACTCACACCAACCCAGTAGAATGTATGACATTGATTTCAATGAAGTCAAATCTTATCCAAAGGATGATTTCTCAAATCCCAAGGAATCACCTCTGGCTTGTCACAAGGACTTTCCATATGTTCATGCTTTTGATCCTCACTCAATCTCTGACATCACTCTAGAGATTGCAATAGCTTAATCTATCACTCCACCCACAGAAGAGAATGCTGATCTTACCGAACCAATCTCCCACTCAGATGAAGAGATTATGGATGAAGAAATAATATGTGAAGATCCTCCAGTATTCAGTGAACCTGCTGTGAGTCCTGAACCTACAGAGACTCCTGCTCCTCAATCCAAATGGAGTAGGAACTAAGATATTCTTCTTGTGAATATTCTTGGTGAACCCTCTGAGGGAGTCACCACCAGAGGAAAATTGAGATCTATGGAAACCGCCTCAGCAAATGAATGCCTTTTGGCTTTCTTTCTCTCTGAAGATGAACCTAAGAATGTGGCTGCTATTCTTCAAGATGAAGGTTGGGTTGTTGCCATGCAAGAAGAATTGAATCAGATCAAGAGGAACAAGGTGTGGACTTTGGTAAAAGCTCTAACTAGAAAACAAGTAGTTGGAACTAAGTGGATCTATAGAAACAAGAGGGATGAAGCTGGCATGATAGTTAAAAACAAGGCTAGGCTTGTGGTGCTGGGGTACAATCAATCCGAGGGTATTGACTATGACGAAACGTTTGCACCAGTAGCCAGATTGGAAGCAATCAGAATCTTCTTAGCCTTTGCAGCTTATATGGGGTTTACTGTATACCATATGGATGTAAAGAGTGCTTTTCTAAATGGTAAGCTTGCAGAGGAAGTATATGTCTATCAACCCCCTGGGTTCGAAAGCAGTGAGTACCCTGATCACGTCTGCAGACTTCACAAAGCACTCTATGGGTTGAAACAAGCGCCTAGAGCCTGGTATGAAACTCTATCAAAATTTTTACTTGAAAATAAATTTGTCAGAGGTACCATTGATCAAACCCTGTTCACTTATAGGTCCAAGGGTGATGTCTTTTTAGTACAGATCTATGTGGATGATATAATGTTTGGTTCAACCAATATTACCATGAGCAAACAGTTTTCTAAACTTATTACCAAAAAGTATGAAATGAGCATGATGGGGGAATTAACGTTTTTCTTGGTTTTCAAATCAAACAAAATTCAAAGGGAATTTCTATATGTCAAGAAAAATATGTTAAGTATTTTCTCAAAAAGTATGATCTGTCTAATTGTGCATCAGTGAAATACCCCATGCTTCCTCCCAACAACTTGGGAGCTGATGACTCAGGGGTCTCTGTTAATGAGACCTTATACTGAGGCATGATTGGGTCACTAATGTACCTCACAGCAAGCAGACCAGACATACAATTTGCCACATGTCTCTGTGCTAGGTACCAAGCTAACCCCAAGGAATTCCACCTTGTAGCTGTCAAAAGAATTTTCAGGTACTTAAAAGGATCTCCCACACTGGGTCTCTGGTATCCAAATGGATCAGGCTTTAACCTCAAAGCCTACTCTGACTCAGATTACGCTGGGTGCTGCCTTGATAGAAAGAGCACCTCTGGGAGTTGTCAAATCCTTGGAGGAAAGTTGGTATGCTGGAGTGCAAAGAAACAAAACTCAGTGGCCATGTCATCAGCTGAAGCTGAATATGTAGCTGCCACTGGTTGCTGTGCTCAAGTTCTCTGGATGAAAAGTCAGCTGGCTGATTATGGGATCAATTATGAAAAGGTTCCCATATTCTGTGACAACACAAGTGCTATATCCATCTCCAATAATCTGGTACTTCATTCCAGAACTAAGCATATTGACATCAGGTATCACTTTATCAAAGACCATATTTTAAAAGGTGATATTGAGCTTCATTTTATACCCACTGAATACTAGCTCGCTGATATTTTCACCAAGCCTCTGGCTGAGCCAAGTTTTACTAGGCTGGTTGCTGAGCTGGGTATGCTCAAAATTGGTAAACAAATCTGATAAGTGATCTCTGTCTCTAGGCATTTAGGGGAACTGAATGTAACGAGGTAGTTACATTAGTTAATATATCCCCATATTTAATTCAAATGATTGTCCTTCAATGTCAACAACTTTCCCGCTTTCCAAGGGGACAGAAAAATCACATGAAGGGTCAAGGAGTCTCACTTTTCCTGAAAGGTAAACATTTGCATTTAATGCTTTAGTTGTATAACGGCAAAACCTTTTTTAAAACCCTTGACTTATTTTTCTATATCACATTGCTCATAATTTTCACACACACATACTATTCATCTTCTTCAAATTCTCCATTTCTTCACTTCAAACATTGGCGTCTTCATCAACAAACACCTCGTTCACCGTCTTGACCGCCTCAAACGTAGACTTTAGGATAAACGATGGGAAGATCGCGCTTAACAACTGTGTAGCTCTCTTGGAACACAACAATCCTCTCTACCATCCTTTGTTAACCTTCCTCAAGAACTCCACCATTAATGAAGTCATAACTAGGGAACCCTCCACATGTTACCATTAATACTTGAGGCAGTTTTGGTACAGTGCTGAAGTTGATCAAACATCTTCACACATCACCTTCAACCTTTCTACAAATCCTAACCTCTCACCTTTGATTTCACTACCTTTGCCAAAGTCATTGGACTTCTTGTCAATGAAGGCATGTCCGATGTGCCAGCCAGCGCCACAATGAAGAAGGCTCTGGCTACTCTTCGTCCTCATGATGACGATGAAAAACCCTTCACCTCTCAAGGCTTCCAGAACAAATCCCTGATCAAGGTGAATTACTTCTCACCCATATAGAGGACCTGATGCTTTACATAGTAAAATGTCTGGGAGGAAACCAGGGGTCACATGATCAGCTAAGTGGTGCTCAGAAAGCAATTACTTACAGCTTGATTTGGGGGCATGATATAGGGATCGCCCACATACTTTACACCAACCTCATTGCAAAGCTTGAAAACAAAGGGAAGAAGAATCGACTGGCCACCATCTGCTACACAAGATATCTCTCTCTCATCATAGAGGATATGCTTGGTGAAACCTACACCAATGACGAAATTCACTCTTTCTCTCCCTATCACATCACACCAGCTTCACTAAAGACTCCCTTAGAGGATGAAGTGCCTCTTAGTAGGCATATGATGAAAGTTGCTGGGTTACTCACTGATGATGAAGAGCCCTTTATCCCTCACAATAAGGTGAATGCTGAAAGACAAACTGACAAGTCTTTGTCCAAGACCTTTGAGCATTCTACTTCTCAGCCCAAGGCGCTCAAGGAAAAGAAGAAGAATAGGAAATACATCCCCCTTTCCTCTGAAACCCCTTTTGTTAATCCTTCAAAGAAGAAGAAGACCAAGAAGAACCCATCCCCTTCTCTGGTAGATGTGGTTAAAGAGCCTACAATTGACAAACAACCAGAGTCTAGTGTCTCCTTGTCAGCAGAGACGACTAAGAACACTCTCCACGCTGATATCTCTCAGGTATTAGTTCGCCTCTTTTTTTCTTCTTGGAGGTTCACATGCAATCACTCTCAAACTTATGTAGGAGAGGGTGATGAAGTTTTAGGGTATGCCTCAACCCATAGAATGTCTGTGTCAGCACCTAGATCTCTTAGGATTATCTGTACACTCTGTCTTGGCACTAGGATATGATTCATTTGTGCTCATAATGCAACCCGATGATCCTTCACCCTCTGGACTGTGCACTTGCCTATAACAACTTGAGCACACTATAGGTCTTGACCCAGAGTCTCTGCACCTTACGTGGTCTCTGGGTCCCCTCATATGAAAAAGAGTCCCAAATAATTTATTCTTTTGGGGGGACCGAATAATCACCCTTCGTCTTCCTAGGGGCAGAGTTAAAAGGCGACCTTACCTTCAAATATTTCACAACCAAAAGAGTTGTAAAGAATTTATTCTTTTGGGGGGACTGAATAATAACCCTCAGTCTTCCTAGGGGCAGCGATAAAAGGAGACCTTTACCTTCAAACATTTCACAATTAAAAGAGTCCCAAGGAGCAATCCTTCAGGGGGAGCTGGATAATCACACCCAAATATCCTAGGGGCAGGGAAAGGCGACCATTCACCTCATAGTATTCACAAATCAAAAGAGTCCCAATGAGTAATCCTTATGGGTGAGTTGGATAATCACACCCAGCTATCCTAGGGGCAGCGAATGGCGACCCTTCAACATATCTGTTTCACAATAAAAGAGTCCCAAGGAGAAATCCTTAGGGGGCTGGATAATCACACCTAGCTTTCCTAGGGGCAGCGAATGGCGATCTATAACTTCATATTTATTTCATATTGGTTACTAACAAATGTCATAACAGGCTCACAATCTTCATGAAAAACAACAGAACAATGAGGCTTACTCCATCGCTGGTGACAAAAATGCTGAAGCCTCCCTCATTGATCCAGATGCTATGTCAGACTTTGACTCCATGCCTGAAGATGAGGTGTTTATCATTGAAGACGACCTTACTATTTCAGACTATGCTGATATGGATGCTGATGATGACCAAGTCACATCTAAATTGAAGCCTATTTCCTTCCCATCGATGGTAAATGTTTAGGAACTTGCTGCCAAGCAGCTATTTGACCATAGGCTTTGTACACCAACCCCAGTTCCCTTCCCAACTTTGCCAAATGTCATGGAACTAGGGGCAATGAAACACTTAGAGTATTTGCAAAACCTCAAGCCTATCCCTGTTCCAAGAATGAAAGATGTTCAAGAACTAGCCGTTGAGGAACTCTGGGTTAAGAGGGGAGACATCAGCATCACCAAGCCTAAAGTCACAAATGATGTTACCCTCTCTGAAATACAAACACTCATCCATGCTGCTGAAGAACTCAACACAACCTTAGAGACTTCCCTAACCTCATCTGTGGAATCCTATATGACTTCACTACTTCCGCAACTGCTGGGAAATGCCTTGAAAACTCAACTCCCAGTAGTGCTAAACCAGAGTCTCCAGCAGTACATGCCATCAGTCCTCACAGCAGCTGTCAAAGCTAACGTTGCCCTGCTATTTCCAAGGCATCTAAACCTTCCAGGCAACTTCTTAAGGAACTATTACAAGAGGAACTTAAAGAAATCTGTCTATTTGTCCATCAAGAATTTGTTAAGTTCCTTAAACCTGGATCAGGTACAGCTTCTACTGGCGCTATGCCTAAGGGGGAGAATTCTGCTACTTCCACCTCTAAAGAAGAAGAAGATACTGCTCCACCTAAGGGGGAGCAATCACTTAAACAATCTACACCCACAATAGAGATCCCAACACCAAAACCTATCAGATCCTTCAACCCCATCACTGAGGTGGCAAAGGACAAGGGAAAAGGTATTGCCACTGAGGTGCCTGAAACAACCATGCACTCCCTCCAAGAAGAAGGTGGATCTACAGCCAGACACTCTGATCTGAACAAATTTAAAAGTGCTGATGACCACCACTAACCCCAGAGCAGGAAAAAGCTCAAATCTTGGAACAAAAGAGGTTAGCTGACATTAGATCTGCTGAAATCAAAAGCAAAGAGGCTCTAAACAAACTACTCTCTCCAGCTGGAAAGGAAGCTCAGCTAAACAAGCTCAAAGAACTTGAAGTCAAACGGAGCAACCTTCAAAAGGAATATGAGAGGATAGTGGACCAAAGAGCAGAGCCCGATCAAATCACCAAGTACACTTGCTACACTAACAAAGACAAAATAGTAGTGATGACCTTATATAAAGATAATCAAATAAGCAACTACAAAGTCTTTAGTGACTTTAAACTCAGAGATCTGGGCCTCTCTGAATGGTTAGAAGTGTTGTCTCTTGCCCAAAAGAAGACTGGGCCTGGTGTTGCCCAAATGATGAAAAACATACAAGCTAAGCTTAATTGGGTAAGAGACACTGCTAAGAAGCTGAAGCTACCTCTGCCTCCTCAACTATCACAACAACAATCAACTCAAGGATAAAGAAAAAGGAAAACCCCAATGGGGCCTCTGGTAGAGAAGCTGGTCACTGAGAATGTTGTGATAGATGGAATGTATAGAAACCTTGTACTTCCTAAGGAGATTGCCAAGCCAGTGGGTGGCCAAGTTTACTCAGACCTAGAGATAGGATTAGTATTCATGAATGGGAACTATGAATACTGCTTCCAGAGAAAAAGTAAGTTACACTTGGCCTCAACCATAAAACTCATTAGACTCAAACAAGGCATGCTCAGAAACAGCAAAGAAGCCAGTGGCTTTGAATTCGAGATGGAGTTAATCATCAACTCCAGGGCTGATAGAGTTGAAGCTCAAAGAACTGTGGACCAAGGCCTTGACCGATGAAGAACCTTTTGTTTTTATTTTTACACCATTGGGTGTTCATGTAATAGGTTAGGTTTTTTAATGATGAATAAAACACTGAGGTGTGTTTGTTAAAATTATGTGTAAGAAGAAGTTGTGTACTTAGTTACAATAATTCTAGACTTAGTATAATTTATAAACAAATAGGGGGAGATTGTTGGGCCAATGAAAGTTTTAACTATGGCCCAGTCTAGATTTTTTTAAATTAGACTAAGTGTTACTGATCGCTGAGAAGACCAGCGATAGAGACCAGACCAGCAGAAGGCAAAGCCTCAGCTGGCACACCAGGAACATTCAAGTCAAAGACAGCGTCAGAGAAGTCGAAGACAATCTCAAGTCATACTTACCAGTGATTATGAATAGCTGGGATGTAGAAGGAATGTTGATAGGTGTGTAAACACCCATCCTTTTTACCACTTAATTACAATAATTACCAAGCCAAAACGTATATTTTATGTCTTTTATGTCGGAATTATGCGTGGTTTGTGTTTTTGATGTGATTTAGGACAAAAAGGTAAAAAATGGAGAAAACACGGGCATTCCCGGGCTTTTATTGAAGAAAAAGATGAAAAGACGAAGTCAAGAAGTCAAGAGTGCAAAAAGAACGGAAGTCCAAGACCAATTCTAAAGATTTGTCGAAGAAAAATTCAAAAGACGGAAGTTTACTAAAAGCCGAGGAACTCAAGTCTATTTTATTGAAGAATTAAAAGACGAGTTCAAAAGAAATCCCGAGCCACAAGTCATTAGAGTCCAAATCTAAAGAAGATTAGAAGAATAAAGGACTAATGGTGCAATTAATGAAGATTAAAGGCTTAAGGACCTAATGACGCAATTAAGAAGAAAGGAAGGAGGGGAGGAAGCTTCCTAATCCTCCCCTATATATAGTTTAGCTAATTAATCATTTTTCTTTGTTGGGTTGCTTGACAAACCATTTCTTCCACTTTAAATTTATGCACATTTAATTTCATGTCCATTTATATTAATTGTCTTGCACCTTAATTACCATTTAATTTCAAGTAAGTTTCCATTTAATTCTTGTCAATCTTTACCTTATCTTGTTAATCTCCTATCTACCTTTCTTAATCTTTGATTTTTATGTTTATGTTTGTGTTCATGTTCATGTTCTTATTTTGATCAAAGTGGGTTTTGATTATTGTGGTTAGATTTGTTAGTTTTATTGATTTGGATAGTTTGTTTATGATTATTGGATGTTTTGTTATTAGTTTGGTTTAATCTTTTGTTTGATTTTGTAAAATTGTGATTAGATTCGTGTTACTGTATTTCCCTGTTCTTCGGGGGTGTTTGTTTTTCTGTGACTGATCTTTCCCAGGTAAGTTCCGAACCAACTCTTGTTCATTCGGAAGTCTTCCGAGCCAAGGAGTTCTGATTCAGAAAACTTCCGAATCAACTAGACTTCCGAATCAGAAAGTTCCGGATCAAGAAGTTCCGGATCAACATCTTGTTCATCCGGAAGAGTTCCGAACCAGAAACTTCCGGATCAAGAGTTCCAATTCAGAAAAGTTTAGGATCAAGAAGTTCCGAACCAGGAGGGTTCATTCGGAAGAGTTCCAGATCAACTCCAAAGTTCCGACTCAAGAACTTCCGAACGAAAGTTCCGACTCAAGAACTTCCGAGTCGAAAACTTCCGAGTCAAGGTTTCTTGTTCATTCGGAAGTATTCCGAACCGACTGAAGTTCCGAACCAGGAGTTGTTCATCCGGAAGTATTCCAAGTCAAGGCTTGTTTGGGAAGTTCCGATCCAGTTGAGTTCCGAATCAGTAAAGTTCCGAACGAAGGATTGTTTTGGATAAGTGACATATTCAGAATAATTTGTTCCAGATCAAGGATTTTGGCAATATTCCGAGCGAAGAAGAATCATTCCGAACGAAGGTGACATTCCGGATGAGTGATTGTTCCGAACGAAGGATTATTCCGAATGAGCTGTATTCAGGTTCTTTTTAGTTTTTGTCTTTGATTTCTATTTTCAAGCTTTATTTTTCCCGCCTTTTTCCTTACTCGTACTTTAAGTTTATTTGCCTTAGCTTTATTTAAGCCTTGCCTTAATTTAAGTTTTAGTTGCATTTTAAGATTGCCTTAGATAGTTTTAAGTTTGCGTTATTTATTTTTAGTCACGCTTTTAAATACTTGCACTTTTACTTTAAATTAGACTTAGATTTATTTTAAAGTCATTTTACTTTTAAGTCTCGCACTTTTATTTTAAAACAACAAAAAATATTCTTTTTCACCAAAAACAATAGAGTCATACATTAAGCCGGAAATCAATTCGTTAAGACTGGAACAACGAACTTTTCAACTAGCAAAATCATAACATTAAAATGGCGCCGCTGCCGGCTCTTTTCGTAAAGATTAATGGTTTTCTGTGAGAGACGCGTTGCTTTTTGGGATCCGTTCACTTGTGAACGTTATTTTTCGTGTCAAAATTTTTCCAAAAACCCCAAAAACATTTGAAAAATCATAAAAAGCATTTCTTTTTCAATGTTTTGCACCAAAAATATTCATTTTTATCCTCTATTATGTTTAATTCTTTTCTTTACCCTTCTTATCTATAATTCTTCATGGATTCGTCTTGTGGAAGGGGTGGGAGACCATGGCATGGTTTTCAAACATGTCAATGGTGTACTTGTGAGCGGTGTGGTTTTGATATCGACGATACACAATTTGGATTTTGTCCATTTTGCAATTCAACAAATTCATACTTCAACTCTTACAATACTTTCCCACCCTCTCCCGTCTATGACAATCCCTATCCTCAAGATGCACCGGGTTTTTCAACATACCCGTGGTGCTATATTTGTGGGGGCCCTCACGAAGCTTCTTCTTGTGATCCATCAAAGGTCTTTGAGAAAGTTCCGTGTTATCATCCCAGTGTTTATAATTTTGAGCCCCCACGCCACACCGTCAATCATCAACCCTTTGGTGCATTTCCTCCTGAGCAAATTGCCACACTTTTTGACAACTTTCAAAAAGTTCAAGAAGCTTTCAACAAGATCAAGGAGAAATATCAAGCGAATCAGCAACGAGAGCAGGTATCTAAACTTAATGCTTATACTCCTCCTCTTGTGCCTCCATATTATTATAACAGTGATGACGATGAGATTCCTATTTCTTGGACCGATGAGAATGCTATTCCTTCTCCTGACTTGCCGGAGCCTAAGGATTCAACCATCCTAAGGGATGAGGATATTAGTACAATTCCTGTAAAGGAATCCGACGAATTCCATACGTCTAGTGCTGATAACCTTGTCCTAATTCCAAGTGAATCTGAGTTGACATCCGACAGTGACGATGAGTATGATGCACTTTCTTCTGATGATGTTCCTTCCACCAACACTTTGGAAGAGGATTCTTTGGCTTTCTCTAATCCTCTTTTTAATCAAGACGATGATTTTACTTCTAGTGATGACGAGTCACTATCTGATGAAGACGTTCCGATGGAAACTTTCAAGATTTATTTGAACCCTTTATTTGATTTTGATGACGATTACATATCTAGTGAGGTGAATCCTCTCTTTGACGAAGGGATTGAAGACATTGATAGCTATGATTCTCTTGCTACTGATGAGCATACTTTGTTAGCCATGCCCCCTTCTATCGCAGAGGTGGAAAGTTCTGACTCTACTGGAAAGGTACCACAAGTGGAAGGTAATTCTTCTCTTACTTCTCATTCTATCTTGCCCCCTCATCCTACTGAATGCACGCCCAAGCAGGTGATGTATCAATTTCCCTCTCCGGGAAATGAGGATGAGTGTTTTGACCCGGGAGGTGACAATGACCATTTTATGATTGATAACCTTACGGCTTTGCCAATTGGTCCTCGTCCATTGTCTTTGGAGGATGACAATGTAATTCCTATACCCACCCCACCTCCCGAGGATCATGATTTCACATACTTCTCGTATGTTGAAAGGACCTTTCTACCGTTTAAGACTTATCCTCCTGCCTCTCCTTTGTTATATTCCTCCGGGAATAAGGATAAGGTCTTTGATCCCGGTATTACATTTGAGGCCTCTCCATGGACCATTTCATTCGGGGACGAGTCAGGCTCGTGACTCGGTTAACAAAAACAAGCGCTTTTTAGGAGGCAACCCAACTATTTATCTATCTTTTTCTTTGTTTTTACCATAAGTGTAGGGGGGAGACCCGTTGGTGTTTGCTATTTCCTCCCCTCTCTTAATCAGGGATTCGAGCTTCAATGATCCACTCTTGATGATTCTTGACGACCCGTGATCCCGTGTCCACTTCTTCCCGGTTCTATCCTAAACTCTTTTCGATTCACTATTTTATATTTTCTCAATATTAAAATAGGAATCTCTTTAGTTGTCTTTTCCTTAGCAAGATTTAAACAACGTGCACAATGTCCTAAGTGTAGGGGAGTTTACTCTCACATGCTTAAACATTGAGGACAATGTTTATCTTAAGTGTAGGGGGGACTTCTATCGAAGTTAAGTGGCCTTTTCCTTGTATTTGTCCTCATTTTAACCGGAAAATCAATTTTTCGACATTTTTCAAAAATTTTGATCTATTTTGGCCTATTAGTTTTTCCTTTTGTATAGTCATTTTTCTTTCTTTGCTAGAATAAATGTTTAATAAAGTGCTTTTAATTTTCAAACGTTGTGAATCTTTTGACTCAACCCGAGTTTACTTATCTAAGTTTACTCTAGCTAGTATCCTTAACGTGTTTAAATCAAGTTTTGCTAGGCTTTTATATAGGGAGCTATGAAACGCGAAAGTCTTAACTCTCGCGGGTTAAGAACAAGAACTTTTCGCAAGTTCCTATAATTGATCCTAGAGAGTCGTTTATCAAGGGAACTTTAAAACGCGATTTCTAATCTTGAAAAAGTTTAAGAGTTTGCAAGATCCTATAGGCGACTCGAAAACCCAAAACTTTGATTTAATAGGCTAAGCATCCACGAGTCTCATTACTTGAGATTTTAAACTGTGGAGAACGAGAGATGATAGCGCCAATTATAAGTTTGGTATTCTTTCGTGAATTTATGTGAGTTAATTATGAGCCTATTCTCCCATCGCTTGCTATAAATTTATCTGCAATAAATAAGGTTGTACGATTTGAAAAGTTACTTAGCTTCTAGCCCAAGATCGTTTAAAAGTTGCTCGGTATGGATTAGAGTTCATAGCCAAGGCATAACTTATTGAAGCGGGATGCGAAGATTGGCAAGTCCAAAAAGGTCCTAACAAGACATGAGGGCTATATTTTGTTGCTAAAGATCCAAAGTGATGTGAAGAATCATTTATCGAAAATCAATATGAAGGATCGAGACACACGACGAAAAGCAAAAACTCCCCAAAAGTCATGGAGAAGTGTATCCGAAAAGACCCTAGCAAGGTATGAGGATATATAGATCCAAGTCATAAAAGGAGGCGGATCGTTGTATATCAAAGTCCAAAATAAAGATTGGAGAAAAATGAAGAAGTCGTGGTCCAAATATGAAGAATCTCTCAAAACTTCAAGTGAAGAAATTCCTATTATGAAGAGAAGACCATTATTTCATGAACGTCTCCCAAGGTTTGAAGTATGAAGTCACTGCCAAATATCGGTCCGAGAAAGGTCTCAAATCGCGAAGCGAGTTATGCCAAGATATGAACTTTATGAGGTCCCGAGAAGCAATTTTAAAAGATTTTGTCCTTTAGCTAACTATTGATTAAATCGTTCACTTTGTTTTCGGCCTAATAAACTATCGAAATAAGTCAAACAATGCATCCTCGTGATCATTAAGACAACAATAAAATATAAGAGATACACCTAGGAATAAGGGAGTCTAACTGAGTAATTGGCCCACATGATTTCGTGTTAGTCTACTACCTTATAATAACAATGATCTCATTTTTAAGCTTGGTTTGGAGAAAGTGAAAACATGAGGATGATGATCATTCACAACATTTCCAAAACCCAAGGTATGTTTTTGATTTCTTTATTTTGAATGTTTATAATTTTCTATCTCTTTAATAAAGGCCACTATGGATTGATTATGATGAAAAATGTAAACGTGCTTTGTAACTAATGCATTGCATGAGGACATTGCAATGGTCAAGTGTAGGGGATTTGATAGGTGTGTAAACACCCATCCTTTTTACCACTTAATTACAATAATTACCAAGCCAAAACGTGTATTTTATGTCTTTTATGTCGGAATTATGCGTGGTTTGTGTTTTTGATGTGATTTAGGACGAAAAGGTGAAAAATGGAGAAAACACGGGCATTCACGGGCTTTTATTGAAGAAAAAGATGAAAAGACGAAGTCAAGAAGTCAAGAGTGCAAAAAGAACAGAAGTCCAAGACCAATTCTGAAGATTTATCAAAGAAAAAGTCAAAAGACGGAAGTTTACTAAAAGCCGAGGAACTCAAGTCTATTTTATTGAAGAATTAAAAGACGAGTTCAAAAGAAATCCCGAGCCACAAGTCATTAGAGTCCAAATTTAAAGAAGATTAGAAGAATAAAGGACTAATGGTGCAATTAATGAAGATTAAAGGCTTAAGGACCTAATGACCCAATTAAGAAGAAAGGAAGGAGGGGAGGAAGCTTCCTAATCGTCCCCTATATATAGTTTAGCTAATTAATCATTTTTCTTTGTTGGGTGGCTTGACAAACCATTTCTTCCACTTTAAATTTATGCACATTTAATTTCATGTCCATTTATATTAATTGTCTTGCACCTTAATTACCATTTAATTTCAAGTAAGTTTCCATTTAATTCTTGTCAATCTTTACCTTATCTTGTTAATCACCTATCTACCTTTCTTAATCTTTGATTTTTATGTTTATGTTTATGTTCATGTTCATGTTCTTATTTTGATCAAAGTGGGTTTTGATTATTGTGGTTAGATTTGTTAGTTTTATTGATTTGGATAGTTTGTTTATGATTATTGGATGTTTTGTTATTAGTTTGGTTTAATCTTTTGTTAGATTTTGTTAAATTGTGATTAGATTCGTGTTACTGTATTTCCCTGTTCTTCGGGGGTGTTTGTTTTTCTGTGACTGATCTTTCCCAGGTAAGTTCCGAACCAACTCTTGTTCATTCAAAAGTCTTCCGAGCCAAGGAGTTCTGATTCAGAAAACTTCCGAATCAACTAGACTTCCGAATCAGAAAGTTCCGGATCAAGAAGTTCCGGATCAACATCTTGTTCATCCGGAAGAGTTCCGAACCAGAAACTTCCGGATCAAGAGTTCCGATTCAGAAAAGTTCAGGATCAAGAAGTTCCGAACCAGGAGGGTTCATTCGGAAGAGTTCCGGATCAACTCCAAAGTTTCGACTCAAGAACTTCCGAACGAAAGTTCCGACTCAAGAACTTCCGAGTTGAAAACTTCCGAGTCAAGGTTTCTTGTTCATTCGGAAGTATTCCAAACCGACTGAAGTTCTGAACCAGGAGTTGTTCATATGGAAGTATTCCGAGTCAAGGCTTGTTTGGGAAGTTCCGATCCAGTTGAGTTCCGAATCAGTAAAGTTTCGAACGAAGGATTGTTTTGGATAAGTGACATATTCAGAATAATTTGTTCTGGATCAAGGATTTTGGCAATATTCCGAGCGAAGAAGAATCATTCCGAACGAAGGTGACATTTCGGATGAGTGATTGTTCCGAACGAAGGATTATTCCGAATGAGCTGTATTCAGGTTCTTTTTAGTTTTTGTCTTTGATTTCTATTTTCAAGCTTTATTTTTCCCGCCTTTTTCCTTACTCGCACTTTAAGTTTATTTGCCTTAGCTTTATTTAAGCCTTGCCTTAGTTTAAGTTTTAGTTGTATTTTAAGATTGCCTTAGATAGTTTTAATTTTGCGTTATTTATTTTTAGTCACGCTTTTAAATACTTGCACTTTTACTTTAAATTAGACTTAGATTTATTTTAAAGTCCTTTTACTTTTAAGTCTCGCACTTTTATTTTAAAAAAACCAAAAATATTCTTTTTCACCAAAAACAATAGAGTCATACTTTAAGCCGGAAATCAATTCGTTAAGACTGGAACAACGAACTTTTCAACTAGCAAAATCATAACATTAAATGTGCTGGTATTCAAGGATCTCTGAGTTGACAATACTCAGAGATCACTTAAGAACCCTACAAGTCTGATACAAGCAAAGCTTGTCCAATCCTTTATAGTTTAGGCGGGATAATCTACAAATTGTTTTGAGCGGGACAAAACAAGAGATTCAAGATAAATCCTAGTACGACCTAGTGGGACAAAAGGTGAACAGTTGGCAGAACTGTTCACCTAAAGTTGTTTAAAGGTATGTCTCGATTTGGACATGCATTTAATACGTTGTACTCTTCCACTCAAAATATGACACGTATCAACTACTCCCACTAAGGAAGCAACCTCGTACCACTATAAATAGGAGTGAGAAATAAGAGTAAAATCAACCCTTGTGCTTGGATAAATTATCTAAGTTCTTTCTCCCTTTGGAACCTCTGAGCCCTCAGCTGTCTACCATCGACTCATAGATTCTCTTGTAAAATTGTGTCTCGAATCAAGTTTACTTGTTCTAGGGTTCAGTTCTTATTGTCATTCAATGGGTGTATTCATAACACCTTGTAATACTTTGTTTATAATAGTTTATAAAGCATTACGCGTTTGAAAAGTATTTCGTTGTGTATTTGTGTTTATACGAGTTATAGTTTCGACAATTGTTATATTAAGGGACTTTCACCCTATCTATTTCCCACTTCCCAACCCTAATCCGAGCATGAATCGCACCATGTTGATGAAGTTCAAGATTCCGAAGATGAAGAAACGTCGGTTCCGACTCCGACGTCGAAGCCTAGACATAAGAAGTCGGCGTTGTAGAAAAACCAAAAGAAATAAGATGTTCCACAAGAAAAAAGACTTTGTAGTGTGTGGACCCAAGAAGAGGAGGAGCTTTTGGCAAAATGTTTTTTTGGGTCAGTATTTACTAACCCTGAAACAACTCTAGGATTTGAATATAAAAACCCCCTAATTATTTTATGTTCAGCAGAAAGGCGACTCTGCAAAAGCATGACCGGAGGAACAAATATTCCTACTGAAGAATGTTTTGTCTAAGGATGTTCAGCTTTCCTCTTCCAGAGAACTTAGAAGACAAAGGAGTCTTTGCTTCAAGAACTAGGCGGTCTAGTTGCTGAAGAACAAGTCCTGAAAAAAAGCTTTGAGTTTAGTTTGGCTTGATAATACCAAACTGAATGATGACGATCTCCTCTAGGATACTAAAGACACTTCATTCTGAAAGTTTACATTAGGCGGGAAAAGATTTACTTTAAGTCAAGGTAGGAAAAGGTTGTTTGTATTGTTAGATACAAGTACAACCTTTATCTTTTCATAGATTAGTTTATTAGTACTATAGACTGTTTATCCAGCATGAGCATCAACCACCCACTGGATAAACACATGCATGGAAACATGTGAATGTAAACCCTAGATATGCTTCTCCTTTAAAAGGAGTTCATATGGGAGAGAAATGGTTAACCTTTGGATTAGAAAGATAGCAATATTCTAACGGCCATTTCTCTCAACATTAACCAAACCATATAGCTAAAGGCATATGAACGTTTTGGTTAAGACTTAAACTCTTAACTTTGGTTAGAAGTTTAAGTAGAGGATATTGTTAGTCCTGTATTTTATATAGTCGAACAAGAATGTAACAGGTCATCTTAGTCATTAATGGTCTTGTATTGTAATTGGTTAGTCGGGAAAACCAGGCTTGGACTTTAAGCTAATATTGTATAAGTTAGGGGCTCTAAGCCCAAGACAAGCCAAGCCCGGCCCATGGAAACAAACCCACGGCCCATGTGGTTCGTGGGTATATAAATCCTCTTCCATGTGTGGAAGAGGGTGTTGGTTCATTTCTTTTCACATAGTAAAAGTGTAAACCTTCCACCACTCTCTCTCTACTTTCTCTCTCTAACTTTCTTCTCTTTCTCTCTCTCTAAATCTATCTAAATCTTGTGTTATAGATTGAAGTAGGATTAACATTTGGTATCAAGAGCCTATAGTGAATAGGTGATTGAAGATTTGTGGTGTGTTCTTTATTGGATTCGTGAGGTTTGATTGATTTTTACCCAAGTTTCAAAATTTTTTCGTGTTTTTTGTTGTTCCAAGTGATCCATATACATAGTTGTGGTAGAGATTTGGGTGCTTTGGTTTGGTTAAAATCACGGATTTCTAGGCAAAAATCTCAGTTTTTACCTAAAGTTTCGGGATTGTTCACTTATTGCGACAGAACTTCATTGCGTTCCATCACAATACCTAAGGGTTTACATATTGCGATCCATATTACGATTGATATTGCGATCGAATATTTTTGTGATATTCCGATCCAACATTCCGATCTAACATTCTGATCCAACATTCCGATCCAACATTCCGATCCAACATTCCGATCCAACATTCCGATCCACATTCCAATCCACATTCCGATACACATTCCGATCCACATTCCGATCCACATTCTGATCAACATTCCGATCCAGCATTCAGATCCACATTCCGATCCAACATTGCGATGGATATTGTGATATGTTTGGCTAAATTTTGTTGGAGTACTTTTTAGACTTAGCCACTATCTAGACTAGCTCCGGATCATCGTTTACCAAAAAAAATTTATTGCCGGGAAAACCATAGTAAAATTTATTTTTTCCTAGACCATTTTATGACATTTAAGCTTTATTTCAAACTTTGGTGATACGAAAAAAATTTCGACCAAAAATTCGAATTTTCTGACCAAAATTCAAATTTTTAGGCCATTTTAGGTTTTATTTTTTGTCAAAAGTTTTCACTTTTCAAATTTTTTCCTTACTAGTTATTGGCTATTTCGAACTCGATTTCAAAATTTGGTGATTCCAAATTTTTTGGTCTACCGTTATATCTGACTGAGGAATTTATTGTCGGACTAAGAAAAAAATTGGAATTTTCGGAATTTCAACCACAACCAAATCACAACACATCCACTAAGATCCGTAATACATATACACCGTATCCTCTTACTACATCCGCTCAATGGACATTTCAATACAACGGATTCCACAACAACGTATATGAATGCGGTGAGTAAAGAGAAGATGCAGAATCCAGAGGTTCAGAAAAATATTGAGACTCCAATCAGTAAACCTACTAACAATGATTCTACAACCAAAACTGTTCATGCAATCAAATACAAGATGTTGAAAGCAAAAGAAAGATGCATGGAACACTTAAAGTTGCTTTAGTTACACCTTCATGTTCTTTCAAGAGAAGACCTCAAAGGCACTCGTCTTGAAATTAGATTCAAACGGGTATTCGCTCTACTATTTGGTCAAGATGTTGAGACATTCACCAGAACGATGCTACTTAATGTGAACCATCTTCAACAAGAACTTGACAGATATGATTTTCACGAGCTTATATCCATAGAGGTCCTTTTAGCTCTCAACAATCAGTTCCAGCAATTCATTGACTCAAGTGGCTTATCCAACAACGATCGAGAGTTCACAAGTACATACTTTACCAAATATACTCTCGTTGATATTCAAGCGTTCAAAGAGACATTTCTTCAACATATGAGTAATATAAAGAAGTCAATTGCTGAAAGAACACGCCATCAAAGGCAATTTCAAAGAAGGGTGAATCAAAGACTGATGCAGACGAAAGAGAGCACTGTCGATAAAGATCAAGCATTGGATGCTTGTTTGGTTGATACAGAGAGCAGCGGGACAGAATCAAAAACGCAGCATACTAGTACCAGCTCAGGAAATGATCAAACAACCAATGATGCGGATATCAGACCCAATTATGATGATCAACCAATGGCTTAAATGCTGAATACGATGTTCCTCAACATACTGAGCAATCTGAACCATTCTTGACACGTATCTAGTGGAAAGGTTGATAGCAATACCACACCTGATTCATCAGATACGAGTACTAATGGAGGAGAGACTTCTCAGGATGTTGATTCTAAGATTCACGAGCTTGAAATTCTGTTAACTCAGAAGACTAAAGATTTTAAAGATGCCAAACTCGACTTTTCAAAGAAAAATAACAAATTTGAGGCTTACTTTGAAAAACTTAAAAAAGCAAATGTTGTTCTTGAACAAAAACTGGATCATAAGATTCAAGATTTTAACGCGGAAAAAGAACATGTTGTGAAAAAAATAAATTTGTTAGAAGCAAAGTTAGCTTCTCAAAATCCAAGTCCTCCGCATGCTTCATTAACTGAATTATTTGTGCAACCTATCGACACTCTTGACAGTAATGACACGATGCTGATAATGACATATTTAATAATATGAACATTAAGTTAGAACAACGTGTCGCTCAATTACTTCTACAAAATGAACCATTAAAGGCTCAGATTTAGGAAAAGGTTTTTGCACTGAAAGCGGTGAAAAATGAATTAAGGAAGCTAAAAGGAAGTGTGGATACTAAGTTAGCAAAACAGTTAGTCTTGGGGAAACCTCCTTCTCAACCATTCAGAAATCGCCCAGTTGCTAGACAACCGAATACGTTTAAATCTGAACGACAAAAAACGTCGAACCCGAGGTTTGCATCCCAAGTTGACGTGCATAGCAATTTTCCTAAACCAGTCACTCCACAATCTAGACCCTCCTTAAGAAAGTCTGCTCTACAAAACTCGATCACATGAATGCTTCAAGCAACTCTAGATCTAGCTCCAAGAACATGCCTAGGCGTAGTTCAAATGACACGGGTCATAAAAGCTATCTAGAGGATGCTAAGAACAAGACACAAGCAAGAGATAGGACAAAACCACAACCTAGGAGCGATAATCACACATCTAGGAATTCTAGACCCTTCTATGATGTGCACAAATCCGCCAACCTTAGGAACTCTAGAGCCTTCTCAAATGCTAAGCAGTTTGTTTCCAAGAAATGTAACAAATGCGTGTTTAATGCCATTCATGATGATTGTATAACGGAAGTCCTGAACAAGGTGAACCAAAAAGCTAGAGCACCTCAAAGATGGAACCCTAATAGGAATAGTATTTCTCCCAATACGTCTTCCGTAGTGCATGAGAAAACAATGTCTCCTAGACCTTGTCTTAGGTGGATACCAACGGGTAGAACCTTCAAAACAATAGGTCTTAGGTGGGTTCCTACTGGAAAGATATTCCCCTCTAGCACGACAAAGGTTCAAGGTGAACCCCCACATGGTTCTCACAAAGATATCACTAACCCACATGCAAGCATACAAACTACTAATGAAAGTACAGGTACCGACGTCACGGTTCAACGAGAACACAAAGGTCCAATATTTGTAATCTGTTCAACAAAAGACACTCTCAGAGTTTGGTTGCTGAAGAAACAGATATCTGAGAAACAAGTGTCGCAGGGGTTTCACAATTAAGCTTCACATTGATTTACAGTCAAATTACAGGCTGTAACTCGTTCCTCAAAGACAGGGAAATTTATCTATAAAATGATAAGTTACCAACAAAACGAGAAATTCATATTTCTCGGACACGAGCTTACATTCAAACTATTCAAAAGTTTGAAGCTCGTGTAATGGCTTATAGTCATATTACAGACTGTAACTCGGACTCACAAGACAGGAAAGTTCATCTTGATGATGATTATCCTCACAACGAGAAATTAAATTTCCTCTGACATGAGCTATCAGTAAAAACATTCAAAGTTTTTAAGCTCATGTACAAAGACTTACAGTCACATGTCAGACTGTAACTCGTACTTCAAAAATCGGAAAGTTCATCCCGAGTATGACTTATCCTCAAAACGAGAAAGTCGATTTTCTTAGACACGAGCTTACAATAAATAAGAAAAGTGTATCTCAAACGATAACTTATCCTTCTCAACGAGGAATTAATATTTCTCGTCATGAGCTTCCTATAAAAACATTCAAAGTTTTTAAGTTCATGAAAAACGACTTCTAAGTAAATGTCAGCTTAGAACTCAAACTTCAACTTCAAGAAAATTTATCACGGATGATAACTTATCCTTCACAACGGGAAATTATTTTTTCTCGGTCATGAGCTAGTCACAAAACAATCAAAGTTTTGAGCTCATGAAAATCGGACCCAAAAAGGAAGTGTACATTTCAGTGCGCTTTTTCTAAGCAATAGAAGAGAAGTCTTCTATCATGATTATTTTAAAACCGTTGAACACAATTTTTAAAGAATTTCTTAAAAGGTTTTTCTAAATATTTCAAAATTGTGGGTTAAACATTCCCTTCCTCATAATGTGGTTTTTATATCTCAAAAATGTCATATGTTATTTGGATCAATTTTTGAGGTGGAGCGTTTTAAAATCAAGCCTTTAATGTTGTTGGGTACATCTTTGATATTGTCATATTTTATGTATCCAACACATTCTGAAAATGATATAAGATTGTCAAATGTAATATATTATATCAGAAAAGGCATCTCTACTCCGTAATTCAACATATTTTGTGGTGTCGTTTTTCCAAAATTCTGTCGATTTTTTTTCAAGACACACATATATTGTTGAGGGGGAGCATCCCGACTGAAAAAGTTCCATGATTCATGCGTGCACACATGTTTCTCTCCCATCAGATTTTATAAAATTGTCACATTTTATTCAATTGGTATCTCTAATATTATGTTTTTATATTAGAGATAGGGGAGAATATGTGATTAAAATGTAATATATCACAACATGTGATCTTAAAGACTCAAGTGAAACTCTTTTCTTCACATGCTAAACTATATCGTATATCGATGCATGTGTGTAGGGGGAGCTTTTTCGGAAATGTAAAACTTTTAGAGTGTTAAAAGTTTTTTATTTTTATCAAGCACTTTGAATGGTTTTTAATGGTTTTATGGTTACGATCTATACCCAAAACAACCTACTATCCACGACGGAACGATGGAGTCAAAAGGTAGTTTAGGATAGGAAACTAAATCCTCTGATCCAACCAGAATCGAAGGGATCTACCCAAGGACATTCCATAGCTAGAAATAGTTGTCCTTAGGAAAGATGGAGTTGAATGAAGCTTAATGCGGACCAATTACTTAAGTTAGCACTGGAACAATCACAACAAGGTGCTAGTGATGATGTATTGGTAAGCATTGAAGGAGTTGAATATTCTATGAAACATAGGTAGAAACCGGGTTAACACATCTTTTCAAGACTAGTGTCATGGACCTAGTGATGCGATGCACAACCCTTCCCCAGCCATTCGAGTTTCTCTCAAAAGAAACTTTTCTCATTGTCACAGAGATCAACACGTATCTATTGACTTTCTCACTCTGAGTTAGTTAATATTGAAAAGGTGGCAGTCTGCTCCAGCCTCCGATTACCAAAATGCACTTATCGAGTCTAGAGCCAAAAAGAGATCATCTATCATCTCATTAGGACACAATCGAGTCCTACGCATTATCCTTATGATATTGCCAGAACATCTGAGTGATACGGTTCACAATGAAGATGGAAATCCTGCTTGAGCCAGCATCAAACAAGCTCATGGTAGGTAACTTGCGCGATTCTACACGAATCAAACTTGTGAGAACTGGAAAGAAACTAAGTTTTGGATTTTTAATTGATTCAAACTTGATTCCAGGCTTCTTCACAACATATGTGTGATCTTGCTAAAACATTCAGAGTGACACTCTTTAGTGCTTACAGTGACGAATGGAAATCCTTCCAGTGTCAACATCAAACAGCACTGCAGTAGGTGACTCGCAAGATTCTCTATGAATCAAGCTTGTGACAAACTAGAAAGAAACAATGGTGCGATTCTTTTAGAATCAAACTTGTTCCAGGAAATCTGAATTGACGACTCTAATCAGACGGATAATTTATCCTTATGATTCACTCTTTACGTTCGTAGTCTGCTTTGAGACGGTCGAGTAAAGAGAACTGGCTAGTACAGCCGAGAAACCCTGTCAAGGAGGTTCTTAATCGAATCTACCCAATCATAGGTACGGTATCTAATACCGTTTAACGGTCTTCACCGACCGGAGGTAAAACGCTACCGAGTTAAGATGAAATGTTCAAAGCCATTTTATCTATGCCTATATATGTTGTTGCATATCAAGAAGGTGGCCTAGCTGTGTACTAACCGAATTTGTCTTCACATGTTCATACTACAAGTTAAAGACTTCTGCTACTCTGATAATCAATGTATACCTCAAGGTCTAACTTCAATTACACAATAGCACAAGATGGCGATAATCAAGATAATTAAGAATGTAAGAATGTAATAGGTCACCTTGTCACAAGAGCACAAGATGAACACTATCAAGGATAGACTGAAGATCTCAAGCACTCAAAGTCAAAAGACAAAGGCTCAAGATAAAGATCACAAGGCATGAAGGAACAAAACCGTTACAAACAAGATCAAGACCAAGATATAAGACCTAAGAAGGAAGATCTCCTCCACAAGAATGTATCTACTCAATCATCTTATGCTTTTAAAGATGATCGATACATTGGGGGAGATTGTTAGCCCTATATTTTATATAGTCGAACAAGAATGTAATAGGTCATCTTAGTCATTAATGGTCTTGTATTGTAATAGGTTAGTCGGGAAAACCGGGCTTGTACTTTAAGCTAATATTGTATAAGTTAGGGGCTCTAAGCCCAAGACAAGCCAAGCCCAGCCCATGGAAACAAACCCACGACCCATAGAAAGCCTATGTGGTTTGTGGGTATATAAACCCTCTTCCATGTGTGGAAGAGGGTGTTGGTTCATTCTTTTCACATAGTAAAAGTGTAAACCTTCCACCAATCTCTCTCTACTTTCTCTCTCTAACTTTCTTCTCTTTCTCTCTCTCTAAATCTATCTAAATCATGTGTTATGGATTGAAGTGGGATTAACATAGATCACCCCATATTGTCATTCAATCACTTTGTTATTCCGCAAACAAAGTGGGTTATAGATTCTTTATTGAGTTTTAATAAAAGTATATACGTTGAAAAGTATTTGGTATTGTTGTTTTATTTGTTCTTTGTTCTTAATAATTGATGAAATAACACATTTGAATCTTATTAACAAGTTACCACTTAAGGTTGATAAGTAGTAACGAGTTAAAAGGGACCAACAAGTGGTATCAGAGCAGTTTGATTTATAAAACCTCTTATTTTCATTAAACTGCTCATTTTAAGTTTTTAAAGTCAAGATCCAACATGGTTCAAGTTATACCACAAACCCTAGAATATAGGGGTGGTGCACTCAATGTTGCTCCTGTTCTAGAGGTGGCTAACTTCACAAATTGGAAGAAAAGGTTCCTTGTCCACATGGTTGGAATCGAACCTCAATTCCTTGGAATCATTGAAAATGGTCTATTTGTTCCCATAGTTGAGGACAATATAAAACCTAAAGCACTTTGGACTGCTGATGAGAGAAAAGCTTCTAACCTTGATCAGTGTCTCGAAGGTCTCATCATGTCCTTGCTTCCATATGATCAAATGAATTCTGTTGTGAATCGCAAAACAGCTAAATCTACATGGGGGGGCCTTATATTGTATCATGAGGGACCCTTTGATGTAAAAGAAACAATAATAATGGATTTAAAGCTTCAATACAACATCTTCAAAAACAAATAAAGGGAAACCCTTACACAAACTTTCACTAGATATAAAGCTCTGATGACTGAATTGGTAAATGATGGTGTTGAACTTTCAAAACTAGAAATCAACATAGTTTTTGTTAATGCATTGCCAAAGAAGTGGCTCACTTTTTTCCAAAGCTTGAGAAAATGCTAATCACATTAAAGATTGTGATCTAGTTTCTCTTTTTGGAAAACAAAAATATGAAGAAAACCTAGCTGATAGGATTTATGAAGGCTCCAGCAACAGTAAAGCACTAACAATTGCTACACCCTTGTCAACAGCCTTCTTCGGTGAAGCTGTCATTCAGGACTACCAAGATAGTCCTGATGATGATGAAGACACAAGAACTAGTGAGAAATATCCGAATGACCTTCAAGAGAAATTTAATGAAAGAGCTCTTCTGGCCAAGTCAAGAAGGTTCTTTAAGAAGGGAGGGAACTTCTCCAGCACCACAAAAGCCACAGCTGACACTGTGTGTTTTAAATGTGGAGTGCCTGGTCAGTTTGTTAAGGATTGTTATTCCAAAACATACATTCCCTCTTATCCCTCATGAGCTCAGTTCCGATCATTTGGTTCATCTCTATTTCAAAAAAACAAATTGCTTCATCTTCTTTTCAGCAACACATGGCTGAACTTAGGCCACTAGTGTACAAAGATCCCAAAGACACTACTCTAACGGGAGAAGGGGATCTAAAAGGCAAAAAGCCTAGAGCTTTATTTGGACTGCGTCCCTCGATTAATACTAATAAATCAATACATGAGTCCAAGAAGAGGAGTGCCACACAGATCCTTCATCTAAGGACGTTTATGATGTTACCCAAGGCCATGTTTCGAAGAAAGCAAAGTCCTCGGCCAAGGACTAGAACCCTAGCCAAACGCCACCTTCAGTACCTGTTGGAGGTGGCATACATAAAGAGGCCCAAAGGCAACCCCTATCCAAACTTCTTTAGGGGATAAGGGTGAAGAAAGAGCTCATCCTTAGCTCATAAGAGTGGATTCAGCATCGGTAAGCACTTTAAATTTGAATTCATTTCCAATTTTCTTACCAGATCCTTTCATTTGTCACTCTGAGTCAGCATCAGGACGTGAGGCGTCAGCAAATATAACAGCTAACGCTGACCCTGGCCAATTTGTTTCTATTGATGTAGTCCCTCAACAACAGGGTCCTACTGAAGGGACCAAAACATACTCATTGATCTAAACCTATCAGTGACTTTTTCTTAGGATCCATCAGGTCAAACCAAGCCTGGTGGCAAAGGTTGAAACTGATCCTCACACTGGAGGTGATGATGCTAGAACAAAGAAGACATCTAAGGAAGTGCCTCCTACCACTGGCGCCAAGGTGGGACACTTGCCTTCATTGGTGTTTAATATGTCTTCGGTAGACTTGGAGAAGGAGTTTGGTTTTAATGAAAGAGCTACAGTCAATCTTGATGAGAGTGATCCAAAGGACGATATTGCTGAACAAACTCCAAAGCTACCCTCTCCCAGGGCTCAAGAGGTAAAAGAAATGGCAAATCAAGTGGTGGTTCTTCAAACACAGATTGATAAGCTCAAAGCGGATAAGGTTCTTGTTGATACTGAAATTGCCATACTTAAAGTAAGACCAACTCCTCCTACTGTTGAGCAAATCAAGGATGTCTTACTAGCAGCTCTAGAACCTATGGTGAAGGATGTGGTCACCACCAATTTTCTAAAGCAAGAAATGTCATCCTTTCTGGACTCCTTCAATAATGCTTCTATGGAGTTTCCATAAGAGTTTATACCAATGCCTGGTCAAGTTAATGACTTATGTGATTCAGTATCAAAGATCAAGGACCGGGTAGCCTTGCTATAGCAACAAAAGTTGACCTTATCTGAAGAGGTTCAACAGAAACTTGCTGTTATGGATAATGTTCGAGCAATGCTGGCCAAGGTACAATCCTCTCTTACTTTTATTGCTGCCTTTCTTCCTCCTAGTGGGTTAGCAGAAATTGCTACTCATTTTTCTGTTGAGGGGGAGAAAATCACTACCATTCTGCATCTATTTCAAAGGCATGCACAGAAGAAGGCTCAAAAGCAACCAGACACATCTTATGAGTCACCATTTGCTGATAAAAGCCCAACTAAGACTAAGGGGGAGTCTTCAGCTAAAAACAGTCACATTGATGGTCTTACCACCAGTGATGACATGACTGATGCTGGTTCACCTCCCATTCATCCCAAAAACAAAGGTGATTTCACTCTTAATAAAAGACTGATCATGGTTGGGGTAGCCACTCAAGAAGAGATTGATAATGTGTTCAGAATAAATGAAGTTGAGAAGATCAGAAATCTGAAGCTCAGTCTGTATCAAGAAATTCGGATGTCTAAGGTTGAAAACATCTTTAAGAGGAAAATGTTGTATGAAAAAATTTTTATGAAAAATTTTGTATGACAAGGCTGAACAGAAGAAATCCTTCAAAAATCACAAATATTGATATGCTCACTACCAGATGTGATATTCATCTTAAGTTCAACACGGCTGATGGCACTGATGAGATTCTAGAGGACTCTCAAGCCAATGAACTTTCTCTTACTGAATGGCTGGAAAGGAAAAAAAAGCTTGCAAATAAGAAATTCGTGAGATGGGATGAAGTCCAAATCAGAATTTCTCACTCCAAGAGAAATCATGACAGAATGGGTGAGCTCCTCAATATTAATGTTGATGTTTCGCTGGAGGATCAAGATCTCATACTAGAACTGAACAAACGAGCTAATCTAGTCAAATCTGGTGTGGGTGACATTTTTGTCACCACAAAGAAATACAAAGGTTTTGTTCAGTTTCAGAGTCATCTCCCTGGGCATGTACTCGAAGAACCAGAACTGGGAATGATTATGTTCAATTCCTGAAGGACAATACTTCGTTGGTATAAGTGACTTGGATGATATGAACAATGAACTTCTTTGGAATGTTCAGAGGACTTTCTACATTCACCATAGATGTCCAGGATTGACTGAAGCTGTAAGAACCTTTAGCATGTGCTTGCTAGGAGTGGTGGACATCTGAAATATGGATACATTAGTTCAAACTCCTATCATAGAAGAACTTAGGCCTGAGAATAAATAAATAATCATTTGTAATGTTATTTTGTACTTTATAATGTTTATTAATGAATGATTATCTGATATTTATAAATATTTTATTGTTCAGTGCAAGTAAGAAGAATTTGTTATGCTCACTTAATACTGACTTTAACTTAGGCTATTTGTATATACAAATAGGGAGCGATTGTTGGGTCAGTATTTACTGACCCTGAAGCAACTCTATGATTTGAATATAAAATCCTCCTAAGTTTTTCATGTTCAACAAGGTGACTATGTTGAAGCATGACCAGAGGAACAAAGATTCCTACTAAAGAATGTTTTGCTAAAGGATGTTCAACTTTCCTCTTCGAGAGAACTTAGAAGACAAAGGAGTCTTTGCTTCAAGAACTAGGCGGTCTAGTTGCTGAAGAACAAGTCCTGAAGAAGAGCTTTCAGTTTAGTTTGACTCGGCAATACCAAACTGAATGATGAGGATCTCCTCTAAGATACTGAAGACATATCAGTATTCTGAAGGTTTACATTAGGCGAGAAAATATTTACTTTAAGTCAAAGTAGGAAAAGGTTCCTTGTATTGTTAGCTATAAGTACAACCTTTATATTTTCTTAGATTAGTTTATTTGTACTATGTATTGTTTATCCAGCATGGGCATCAACCACCCACTGGATAAACACATGCATGGAAACATGTGAATGTAAACCCTAGATATGATTCTCCTATAAAAGGAGTTTGTTAGCCTCAAAATATTGAGTAAAACAAGAATGTTCGGTCATAGATTATTATTGTAACATTTATTAGAACGTTGTAATAGTTAGTTAAATAGTCGTGATATTACGGGCTTGATAGCTAGCTTAAAAGTCCTCTTTCAAGGTACTAAGCATTTTATTCAAGCCCGACCCATCAACAATATAGTCCATTAAGGAAACATGTAAGCCCAAAAATATAAGCCCTTCCTAGCATGTTAGGAAGGGTTAGATGATTCATTTCTTAATCTAATTTCACATAGTTAATCATCTCTCTCTACTTTCTCTCTCTACTTTCTCTCTCTAGAATTCATCTACTTTCATCGTTATTTCTTAATCTATCATCAATAATTACGAGACAACATTTGGTATCAATCGCCACATGGTAGATTAGTGTTTGATTTGTGGTTATTGATTTTGATTCGTGTGATTTTATCATCAAATCATCTCGTCTCAAAAAAATTTGTGTTTTCAAGCTATAAATCTTCATACAAATTCCCTACATAGTTGTGGTAGGGATTTGTGCTATTTATTTTGGTGATTTACACGTAAAAATTGGTATTGTTTGGCTTGATTCTTGGGTAAAAATACGAAATATCAAGTTCTTATGGTATTCAAGAATTGGGCGTAAGTTTTATTCCGAATTCTAGTTAGATAAATATTTCGAAATCTGGTATCGTTTAGTATTACGGATTTGTGTCAGATTTACATATTCCGGAATCTAAGTTGTATTGCATATTTCGAATTTAGTTTAGAACACACATTCCAAAATCTGTTCTTCACAAATTCCGAAATTTGTTCTTCAACATTCATTCGAATACCGCTGAAGACGTATTCCGAATTTTGCACAAGAAACGTATTCCGAATTTTGTTGAAGACGTATTCCGACTTTTGGTCAAGATTTACATATTCCGACTTTAGTTCAGAATCAAATATTCCGAATTTTGAAAAGTTGGTATTCCGAATTCTTGTAAGACACTTATTCCTAATTCTTGTAAGGCAGTTATTCCGAATTGTTGTTTAAACACTTATTCTGAATTCTTGTCAGAACTCATATTCCGAATTTTCTTTTGGGAATACAGATTCCGAATTCTATTAGACATACATTCCGAATTCTTCTCAAGATACTCATTCCGAAATCATAAGGATTCCGAAATTATAAGGATTCTGGATTTTGGATTGCGGATTCTTAAGCTTGTTCGTGTATTCCGAAATCTTGACAGAATTCAGTTCATATTCCGACTTCTTAACTTGAGTAGTATTCCGGATTGCATTATTCCGAAATTATGTGTTAGAAAATTTCAAAAGTGTCTCAAAAATTTTAACATTCGCGTGTTTTTTTTGTCTAAGATTTTTTTAGTTTTTTAAGACGACATTGTTTATGGTTTTTCCCAAAGTTTCTCGGAATATCAACCACAACCTAATCACAACAACATCTAATTAAGATCCTATTCACTTCATCACTTCAGAAATTATCGAGATGAATTCTACTACTGAGTATCGTGTTACTAATAACGACATCATGGTGGCGGGTAACAAAGAGAGACCACCAATGCTCGTGACTGGTCGATATGCTCAATGGAAATCACGTTTTATTCGATATCTTGATACAAGACCAAATGGTGATCTTCTCCAACGTTGCATCAAAGAACGACCCTATACTCTCACTACAATAACCAATCCTGCAACTCCAGCAACCGACATGACGCCAGGTGCAGCTGAGCAGATTATTAAGGAAACATATGAGAAAACTTCAAAAGAGAACCGTGATTGGATTGATGCAGAGAAGGAAGCAATCTATCTGATTCTAAGTGGGATTGGTGCTTATATTTACTCAAGGGTTGATGCGTGCTCTACTGCGAAAGAAATGTGGTTTGCCATTGAACGTCTGCAACTAGGAGTATCACTAAAGAAACAAGATGTCAAAACCAACTTGCTTTGGAACTTTGGTAAGTTTACTTCATTGGATGGGGAATCAATTGATTCATATTATTCAAGATTCTATAAGATGATGAATGACATGACGAGAAACAACTTGGAAGTTTACACCATGCAAGTCAATGTGCAATTTCTACAGTAACTTCAACCAGAGTGGACACGATTTGTAACTTTGGTGAAACAACAGAATAAGTTAGACGAGGTCAACTATCACACACTCTTTGACATTTTAAAACAATTTCAGAATGAGGAAAATGAAATTCGAGCTGAAAGGGTAGCAAAGACTGCTAATCCACTTGCTTTGGTGTCTACCACTCAACACGTCCAAGATCATCGCTCTCGTGTTCCCAAGTCATACTCCACTCAATCATCCTCACCAAGATACTCCACTTTATCCAAGTCTTCAGCTCCTACAAGATCACGAGGCAAAGAACCAAGAGCACCATCACCGTCATTTGAGCCATCATCTGAAGAGGATAGTGATGAAGAACAAGCTCAGAAGGATAGGGAGATGAACCAACAAATTGATTTCATTATGAAGACCTACAAGAAAATATTCAAACCCACCAACAACAATCTTCGAACATCATCTAACACAAGGAACCGATATGTTGAGAGTCCTACAAGGTATGACATACGTCGACGTGATGAAAGTTCTCCTAGGTATGATCGACGTAATCCAACACATGTTGAGGGTTCTGCACGGTATTGTCGACAAACTGCTAAGTACGATATTCAGAGGATTGCTACTGTTGCTGGGAATAGGGAAACTATTGGAACTTAAGTGGTTCAGCAAAGTGGGATTCAGTGTTTTAATTGTCAAGGTTATGGGCATATGGCAAAGGAATGCAGGAAGCCAAAACGTGTTAGGGACTATGGTTATCATAAGGAAAAGATGCTGCTATGCAAGAAGATGGATGTTGGGGTTAAATTGTCGGCTGAAGAAGGAGCAATGCTTGATGAAATTGATGATGAAGCCTCCGACCAAGAACTTGAAACACATTACTCGTACATGGAAAAGGTTGAAGAAGTTCTCAAAATCACTGAAGATGACAATGGTCCTATCTTTAATACTGAGCCAATCGATAAGGTACAAACTGACGACGAATATAATATGTTTGGTGATACTCATGAGCATTGTGAGCTACCTACAACCATTATTGACACATGTATGATGGAATAGGTTGATAGAAATACCAGACCCGATTCATCAGACATGTGCAATAATGAGTCTGAGGATGATCAACATGCAAACGAGTATGATGATGATGAGGAGCGTAATGCGCTTGCTAACTTAATTGCTTCTTTACAAAAAGATGTCAAAGAAACTAGAAAAAGTCAAAAGCAGTTAAAGAAGGCAAACGCTACGCTCACTCAAAATTTTGAAGAAAGCAAAGTTGCAGTTATAAAATCTAGTGAGCTTCTTGCAAGCTGCAGAGCTGAGCTTTTTCAAAAATACAAAGAGCTTGCAAAGTACAAAGGGTGTGTCATTACTACTGTAAAGGATGTTTTTGAAACTAAATACAACAAAACTCTTAAGATTTTAGAACAAGAGAAACGTAATTATAACACTTCTTTAAGTACGGAACGACACAAAACATATCTTGCTACCACTAAAGTGAATGAGTTAACTCAAAAGATTGGTTTTCTTCAAGAGGATAAAACTAAACTAGTCACTGCGAAAATGGAAGAGGTTGCTAACTTGCAAAAAGATTTCAAAATTAAATAAGCTAAAGACATTGACAAAGTCGTGGAACTTGAAGTTCAAATTAATTTTTATAAGAAAATTGTTTATAAAACAAATCAGTCTATTCAAACCATGCGAATGTTGGCACCTCGTTTGTTTTTCAAGGGTAAATAGTTTTCGAATGTGAGCAAATACGAATTAAATGGAGACAAATTTTTGCCACCAAGAAAACTAATGTTTCAAAATTTATTGAGTACTTGCCATATAAAGCTTCTATAAGCAAGAGTAAGCAAGCACTTAGTTTAAACAAAACATTGAAAATTTCAAAAAAGTTGTTGACGATGATTGGAAAGAACCTGAACGCTTAAAAGGGTACAAAGAAATTCCTTACGATATAACTGTGCTTGTGAAAAGTATTTTTATTTCGCTTGCGGAAAGAACGCAGAAACATATTTTGGAATTTGAAACATTAATTAAGCAAGAAATGTTTGATGATTTGAAATATGTGGAATCTCTTGAACAAGAATTGAACGACCATCAACTTGAAAGAGACAAGTTTTCTATAGCATATGGTCTACTCTTTCAAGAATGCCTCTTCAAAGATATTATGTGTGTTTATGTTACATCTTGTGCTGGTATAGATGAATATTCTGATGTTACATGCAAATATCTTGATAAAGTCATAGAGTGTGAACATCTTTAAACCAAATATAATAAAAAGGAGATTACCTCAATTCAACATCGATGTGATTTCATTCAAAAATATTGTCACTCCCTTGAACTTGCTTTGCAAAAGAAAGTCGGTAATTTTCCAAATGATAATAACTTGCAAGAAAAACTTTCTGAATCATTTCGAGCAATCAATGAAAAGAGTATGGAAATTATAGATTTGAAAGCTCAGTTACAAGAAAAAGACATAGCAATAGCAGAGTTGAAGACACTCGTTGCTAAGATGGGTGGGAAAATCGTGGAACCTAGAGTTATGAAACCCGTTGCTAGACAACCTAATGCGTACAAGGCAACTAAATCCTCTGTCTTGGAAAAACTCTTAGCTTTCTTAAATTCTTCATTTGCAACATCTGGGCTTTCACCCAAGACAGATGGGAAGGATATGTTACCACATATTCGTCCCAAAACGGTTATTCAACCACAAAGCACAAATGTGATCAAAATAGGGATGTATAGATTGGCCACTAAACCCACACAAAACAAAGATAGTCAATCGCCTCAGACTTCTAGAAACACTAATAAACGTGTATCCTTTACTACAGGAGTAGTCCCCACTGCTAGTGTTAGTCGGACTCAGCTTAAGAGCACTCAACTGAATGATAAGGTCTGGAAATACAAGAGTCAAGGGAAGATGACGAAAGTAGAAAACCACCCTAGTAATTTAAATGTTTCTAAGAATAAAACGTCTGTAATCGCATGTAATGACGATTTGAACGATTTGACTGCTTTGAATGCTTTGAATGCTTTGAATGTTAAGTTTGTTTGAGTGAAATGTGGAAAAATGTGTTGTTAATGCTAATCATTCTATGTGTGTTATGAATAATGTCAAAGGCATAGATACTAGACCTAAGAAGCAAATTGCGATGCCTATTAGTGCTAGTAAACCCAAACGCAAAGTGAACAATTCTGGTGCAACCCCGCCTAAGAAAAGTACTGCATCAGACTCCACTACTCAGAATACTAGAAGCTGAATTAGGGAATTATATGAGTCTGCTAGCAAGTCTTGGAAATGGTGGTTTGCTAATCAATGTCCTCCAGGATATAAATTGATGCCTAAGGTTAGGACAGAAAATGTGATTACGAGTGTTAACATGCCTTTAAGTGTTGATACTAAGGAAACTAATGATTCGGATATCACAACTAACACGGAATCAAATTTTGTAAATGCTCCATCGTGTTCTAATTCTTCTGTAGGTGATCGAAATAATTCTCTTCATACTGGACTCCGGGTGCACCAAGCACATGACAAGGAATCTCAAGCTTCTAATTAACTTCGTGGAGAATTTCCTGGGTATGGTCCGATTTGGAAATGATTAATTTGCACCGATCCTAGGATATGCAGATTTGGTTCAAGGGAATATCATGATCAAAAGGGTATACTACGTCGAAGGGCTTAATCACAATCTTTTCTCGGTTGGTTAATTCCTTGATGCAGATTTGGAGGTTGCTTTCAGAAAGAAGACATGTTTTGTTCGTGATTATGATGGGAATGATTTACTCACTGGTTCACGAGGTACAGATCTTTACACAATCTCACTTCAAGACACAACTTCTACAACTCCAATTTGCTTCATGGCTAAAGCTTCAACGAGTTAGACATGGTTATGGCATCAACGTCTATCTCATCTCAATTTTGATACCATCAACTTGCTTTCCAAGAAAGATATTGTGAGAGGCCTTCCAAGCTTGAAATTCATCAAAGATCATCTTTGTTCTTCTTGTGAGCTTTGTAAAGCTAAACGAAGTAGTTTCAAGACAAAGACAACACCAAGCTCTAAAGGACGATTAGATATTCTTCATATGGATTTGTGTGGTCCCATGCGTGTTCAAACTATCAGTGGGAAGAAATACATTCTGGTTGTTGTCGATGACTACTCAAGGTACACGTGGACTTTCTTCTTGAGTTCTAAGGATGAAACACCCGAAGTTCTCATCAATTTCATTAAGCAGATACAAAGTGGACTTCAAGATCAAGTAAAAGTGGTGCGTACTGACAGAGGCACAGAATTCTTGAATTCAACTCTAAAGAATTATTTTGAAGCCGAAAGGATTGAAAACGAAACATCTATTGCTAGAACACCTGAACAAAACGGTGTTGTTGAAAGACGAAACCGTACTTTAGTTGAGGCTGCTCGAACATTATTATCCACTTCAAAACTACCACTATTCTTTTGGCCGAAGCCGTGTCAACCGCATGCTACACACAAAATCGTTCCTTAATTATTCCAAGACACAAGAATACACCATATCACATAAGTCAGGATCGAAAACCATCACTCAAACACCTTCATGTTTTTGGATGTACTTGTTACATAATACGAGATGGTGAAACTTTGGATAAGATGAAAGAGAAAGGTGATGCATGTATTCTAGTGGGATATGCAATTCAGTCTAAGGGATATAGAGTTTACAACAAGAGAACAAAATTGATAGTCGAGACTATTCATATCAGATTTGATGAATTACAATAAATGGCACTTGAACAAAACAGTTTAAGTCCCGATCCACAATGACAAAAGACTTCTGTGCACAACCACACGAAACTCGAAACTCAAGACCACAGCAATGAACCATCAAGTTCAAAGCTGGTTCACAAAAAAGTTCCTAGAGCATGACAGTGGACACGACAATTGAAGAGTTGGAAATGTTATATGGACCAATGTTTGATGAATATTTCACGGGGGAGAAACATGTTGTATCAAAGTCTTTCGTTGTCACTCATGATAAGAATGATGATGTCGATCATCGTCAACAAAAGGATACAACTTCATCTACTTCAACACGGGTTGTTGCAGATTTACCTCCTTAGAATATCACTTCAACAATCGATCCTACAACATCCACAACTACTGTCATTGCTCCAGAGAACACAAATCAAGCAGACAATGTATTATCTCACGATGACGATTTTCACAACCCATTCGGTACATCGGTACAGGAAACTGGAGAGTCTTCTACTCGACATGTAGATCTGTAAAATATGCATACGTTCTACCAACGACATCCGTCAACACATCATTGGACCCGAGATCACCCTTTGGTTCAAGTAATTGGAAACCCTTCACAGCCTGTTCGTACAAGACGACAATTAGAAACTTATGGCGATGTTTATATGTTCGCACTCGCTGTGAGTACAGCTGAACCGAAAAACATCAAAGAAGCCATGGCTGATCATGCTTGGATTGAATCGATGCAAGATGAACTTCTTTAATTTGGAAGACTTAAAGTCTGGGAACTTTTTTATAGACCATACGATGTGATTCCATTAAATCTTCGTTGGATCTAGAAAAACAAAATGGATGAAGAAAACACAATCATAAAAAATAAAGCTCGGCTAGTGGCTAAGGGGTATTGCCCGAAAGAGGGTATTTATTTTGAAGAATCATTTGCACCAATAGCTCGTATGGAAGCGGTCATGATTTTCCTTTCTTATGCTACACGTAAGGGATTCACTGTTTATCAAATGGACGTAAAGACCACATTTCTTAATGGTCCTTTGAAGGAAGAAGTCTATGTCACGCAGCTGGAAGGATTCATTAATCCACATTTTCCTGACAAGGTGTATTGTCTCCACAAAGCACTATATGGATTTAAGCAAGCTCCAAGGGCGTGGTACGATGAGCCCTCGTAATTTCTGGTATCCAAAGGTTTCTCAAAAGGTTCCATTGATCTTACCTTGTTCATTTATAAAAATGGGGATGACATTTTGCTTGTGCAGATTTATGTTGATGACATTATTTTCGGGTCTACAAACCCAAAACTTTCAAAATGGTTTGAAAAAGTAATGCACAACAAATTTGAAAATGTCTATGACGGACGAACTAAAATTCTTTCTAGGAATTCAAGTTTACCAATCCCCACGTCGTATCTTTATAAACCAAGCTAAGTATTGTCAAGAGATAATCAAAAAGCATGGTATGACCTTATGTGACCCAGTTAGGACACCATTATCCACAACATCCCTAGATGTTGACTTGGAGGGAAATGCCATAGATCAAATGAAATATCATTCTATGATCGGCTCCCTCATGTACTTGACAGAGAGCAGACCAGATATTTCACATGCTACATGCTATTGTGCACGATATCAAGCCAGACCTACTAAAAATCACCTCAAGGAGGTTAAATGGATCTTTCGGTACCATAAGAATACCATTCATTTGGGACTCTGGTATTAGGAGGAAACTGGTTTCTTTCTAACGGCCTATTAAGATTCTGATCATGCAGGTGTCTTGATACTCGAAAAAGTACTTCTGGTGGTGTACAATTTCTAGGACAAGATAAGCTCGTGGGATGGTCTTCCAAGAAGCAGGATTGAACGTCACTTTCATCAGCCGAAGCAGAGTATGTGTCTCTATCTACGTATTGTGCTCAAGTTCTTTGGATGAGAACACAACTCACGGATTATGGCTTCCACTTTGATAAATTACCTATGTATTGTGACTCAAAGTCGGCCATAGCCATCTCTTGCAATCTGGTACAATATTCCCGCATGAAGCACATTGATGTCAAATATCATTTCATAAAGGAACAAGTTGAACGCGGTATTGTTGAACTATACTTTGTTGGAACGGATTACCAATTAGCCGACTTGTTTACGAAAGCTCTGTCGAAAGATAGGTTTGGTACCTCGTTACGCAAATAGGTATGAGATGTTTGACTCCAACAGAACTGGAGACTCTAGCAAAGTTTCCTGCTTGATTTATCTATCAAACATCTACTTGTAATATCATTGAAAAAAGCAAAATACAAAAATATAAAACATATAAAAACAACACACAAGATTAAAAATCTTTGAAAATCCAAAAATATTCTTCTCGACATGTCTTTCAGTATCGATAATATGGATGTGCCTAGAAATGTCGTTCAATAACGACACGGGTGTGTACATAAAGCTCGAATGAAAGTTGTACATATTTTTTTTAAACATGTCATTTCTATTTTTAAATAAAGGAAAATGTCTATTTTAGATTAAAAAAATTCCAACAACGGGTAGAGTAATCTATCTTGGGTTGAGCTTGTCACAAAACATTCACCGTTTTGAGCTCAACACAATGGCTTGTAATCACTTTCAGATTGCAACTCGGATTTATATTCACGGGGGAGTGTACGGTTTAGTGTGCTTACCTTCAGCAAAAGAAGAGAAATTATCTTACACTTGAGTGGATTCGTCAAGAAATTCAATGTCTATGAACTCAATTTTATGCTTCAGAAATACCATGTCGCCAAAAAGAAATGGTTTTCGAAAAGCGTTGAACATAATTTTTTTCAAGAGCTTTTCAATGATCATTCAAAATCTTTTAAAAATTATGTGTTCAACAACTCCTATCCTCAAAAGTTTAATGTGGATCATATCCTCGTTATGACAATTCAATTGGATCAATTTTTGAGGGGGGGGGGGGGGCTTTCCAAATTCATGCTAAGTTTGACATAGTTTTCTCCCAAAAGTTTTCAAGACTATTTTTCATAATATATTTTAATCAAATTTGGTATCTCTAATATCAAACGTGTTAGCCTCAAAATATTGTGTCAAACAAGAATGATCGGTCATAGGTTTATTATGTATCGTTTATTATAATATTGTGATAGGTAGTAGAATAGTTGTGACAATACGGGCTTGATGGCTAGCTTAAAAGGCCTCTTTCAAGGTACTAAGCATTTATTCAAGCCCAAACCAAACAATATAGTCCATACAAAGCCCACATGTAGGCGGACTATATAAAGCCCTTCCTAGCATGTTAGGAAGGGCAAGCCATTTCATTTTTCAATCTAATCCTCGCTAAGTTTCACCATTCTCTCTCTTTTCTCTCTCTACTTTCTCACTCTAGAATTCATCTACTTTTATCTCTTTTCATCTTTATTTCTTAATCTATCATCAAAGTATAAGGGACAATAATTGGTATCAATCGACATGGGGTAGATTCGTGTTTAGCTTGTGGTTATTGTTTTTTGATTCGTGTGATTTTATCATCAAATCATCTCGTCTCAAAAAAAATTTGTGTTTTCGAGCTCTAAATCTTCATATAAATTGCCTACAAAGTTGTGGTAGGAATTTATGTTATTAATATTGGTGATTTTCACGAAAAAAATTGGGAGTTTTGGCTTGACTATTGGGTAAAAATTTCAAACTATCAAGAAAATTTCTTGGGAAGTCAAAGATTTTGGAATTAGGGTTTATAATTCCGACATTGGTGAAGGCCTATATTCTGACATCCTGTCAAGGTCCATATTCCGACTTCTTGCTTGCTTGCACTCTTATTCCGAATTCTCTTCAAGGTGATAGATTCCGACATATTCAAAGGAAAACTTATTACGACATTTAACATTCCAATATTATTCCAATATTTCGACATTTTTCCCTCCAAATTTCATATTCCAACATTGGTTATCAAGGAAATTATTCTGACATCTTGTTATACACTATCCCAAATTATTCCGACTTTTCATACAGTATCCCAAATGGATTCCGACATTATGGGAGTTTGTGGATTCCGACATTTGTAATTCATTGCATATTCCGACATTTGAAATTTAAGGTATTCCGAAATTTGTACCAACATTCCGACATTTAAAATTTAAACTTCATCTGGATCCCGACTTTTATTCATAGCAATACCAGTGTTCCGACTTGTAAGTATTGAAGATTCTGACTTTTATTCATAGCAATACCAGTATTCCGACTTTTAAGTATTGAAGATTCCGCCTTTTAAGTCTTGTTATGGCAAAGTCCATAAGTATTGAAGATTCGGACTTTTAATATGAGTATTCCGACTTTTGGTGACGAGAATTTATTCCGGATTTTAAAGATTTTATTCCGGATTTTGAGTAAGATTATTCCGACTTTTGGTAGGGATTTTGGTTTTATTCCGGATTTGGTGCACTGATTGGATTCCGAAATCTTTAGTGATTGATATGAGTGAAATCTCATATCAATTATATCATAAATAACCCTAAAACACAAAGAAAAATACCTGATTTTGATTTATAAAAGCAGTAGTATGGGTATATTTTGTTGTTTGTGCTTGTGTATGTAAAAAGATACAAATATGAAGCAAACAAGGAAATCAAGCCTTTATTGATGAAGAAAAGACAAAATGAGGATGAAAAGTGTCAACTCAATCAAAGTCAAAGGACCTTTCTTGACAACTTTCAAAGTAGAGGGACTTAAAGTGAAAATATGGGAAAGTCAAGAACAAAGTCAAACATGGTCAAAAGTCAAGTCAACAAGTCAAAGGATCATTTATGTGCAAGTATGAAGCTCAAAAGACCAGAAATGACAAGTTTATGAAGATATAAGCTTAAAACATAAATCCACTAAACACAAGGACTGAAATTGTCAAAATGGGAAGAAGTTTCAATTCAATCCGTGTGATAAGAATATTAACCAATGGGAGAGCTTTATTCAGACAACAAGGATTTCCACATCACCACAATAAATATGGAGAGAGACGAGTGGATAACGTATATATTCCAGCCAATCATATTTTAGTTATAAGATAACGATCCGTGTGACTTCTCAACAGCAAATCAGAGAACGACACGTGGCTTCTCAAACAAAGAACGCGCCCAGATTCAAGATAAAGAAGGAGTCAATTTCAAAGAAAGTGTTAAACATCAAAAGTGCTTAAAATCAAGTGACGAATCCATTTCAAGTGATCAATTAAACTGAAATCAACTTAACAAGAAAAGCCCAATTGTGTTCTTATTCTACAAATCACAATTACCAGATTGAAGCCACGTGGAAGCTGGGGATTGGCCAAGACACATCACTAGACCTCACTTCAACTCAACCTCACTCTATAAATACCCCAGATGTAGTTCATTTCATGTATTGTAGTTGAAGTGTGAAAACACACACACTTCTTAATCTTTCCCTCATTTTCAGTTAGCAATTTAGTTAGAACTACTCTCAAGTGTCTGACAAACACTTGAGATAGTTAGTAAGTACTTGTAACAAACTTGTAACAAGAATTCTCCATTAATGCAAGCTTATTTTCCCTAAATTTCACTCTCACTCTATTTACTTACTTCAAACTGCTACTATATTGTTCTTGTGATTGAATTCATTATTCTCATTGAACAATGAGTTGATTTGAGTCTTGGTTGGAAGCTTGTACATGTTCAGACCTATTCTTAGCTCACAGCCATTGCCAGAATCTTGATCAGACTTGTTACAGGGGTGATCAGTTGATGATGATGGTAGTTGATGATGTGTAACTGTTGTTGATTGTTAGTTAGGGTGGTGGTTAGAGGTTAAGTGAGTTCAGCGCTCCACTTCATCCCCAAAGGAGCCTACAAACAATCTTATAAGTTTTTCTCTTGATAATTCCTCTAAAGAACCAACTACATGCTTATTTCTTGCTTTCTAGTGTACAAACTTAGTTGATGCCTGCTTCTTGTTCATTGTTAGCTTTTTGATGTGCTTTGATAACTAGCTTTCATAATCTGTTTGCTTATCTCAGTTTCATAGTTCTAATTTTGTGCCAATTCTGCTAAGTGGTGTTTAGATTAAGGCTCATTTGATGATTCAGTAGTTGATAGTTGTTGTTTAGAGGCTTTTCTTACTCACTTAACTCGAACAAGTCATTTGTAAAGCTTTTGTAGTCAACCATATAGTCAAAAAGTCAAATTGCTCAAAAATGCTTTAGGTCATTTTCATCAGTCAAAACTAGCCAATTTCAATCACTTGCCACATCTTTGTTAATGAGTTTTAGAAGCTAAATTTTGATTCTGAGTATTGTTTAATATATAAGCTTTCCATACATAACAAGTAGAGAATACAGTTTTCATAAATAAGAAAGTAATAAGCACTTGAATCAGTTGTTAAGCAATGTTAAGTTTCTGTAATGAGGTTTGGACTGATTAGCATTTCTCACTAATTTACTTCACAAAAGTTGCCATTTTCTTGCACATTCTTGTTGCCAAAGTGTTTGTAAAGAGATTTGGAAATTTTCAGCTTTTTGGAAAAATTGGTCAACGAAAGTCAAATAAGCTCAATTTTTCTTAATTCAACTTTCTAGCTTATTTTCTTGGTAAAATTCGATATAACTTGACATTCCCTTCTTCTTGAAGCTTAATCTTCCATTCTCATTAGAAAAATCAGATTATGCTTGTCTGAATAAGTTGTTTGCTTATTTTGGGCTTATTTGAAAAAGCTAACTTGAGATTTTGGAGGTTTTAGTTGATTTCCTTTAAGCTGACTAGGTAAAGTTCATTTTTAAGCTTTTTGAAAAAGATTAGAGCTTAAAAGCTTTAGTAATAAGGTTAGGCGAGCTTATTAAACCTTGTTTGCCCGTTTTCATTGAAAACTTAGTTTTAATTACCAATAGGTCCCTAATCTTTAGGAATTCGTTTAATCAGCTTTTAATAGTTACATTTTCTAGGGTTTGCACTAGTTAGTCCCTAGATTTAGAGTTTGTTACATTTTAGTTTGACAGTTTTATAAGTTTGTTACATAGTTGTTATAGTTTGTTTAAATTTACATTTTCAGTCCCTTTACTTTCAGAATTTACATTTTCAGTCCTTGTATTTTACAAACTTTTCATTTTTATCATTTTTACTAATTATGCATTAAATACTTGTACACTTTGCTTTAAATGTGGTAAATGCACTTTGTTTTAGAATAGTATGGATAAATAGCTATAATAATTTTACCTTTTTACGTGCTTTGTTGAAATAGACCTAGATTACCAAAACTTTTATAAAATCTAAAACCAAAAACAATTAGTAAACTTGAAATCATTTGGACATTCAGTTCGTTGTGAGTTGGGAATTACGATCTTAAAAAGTGAAATATTAAATGGCGCCGCTGCCGGTTCATGACGTTACGATTGACGATTGATTGACGGTTTCGATTGGATTTTCGGATCCGTTCACCTTGTGGACGTTCCTTTTACGTATCATAAATTAAAAAGATAAAAAAAATTAAAAATATAAAAATATAAAAAATAAAAAACCACAAAATCAATTCTTTCCTAAGAATTGAACCAAAAAAAATTAAAAAAATTCAAAAAAAAGTAATCTTTTTCCTAAAAGATTACACCAAAAATATATTGTATATTGATTCCACTCGTTTTTACATACATACTATATTTTATTAAAAACTCAATAAATACAAAAATATTTTTGATATATTATTATATGTAAATACATATACGTAGATACGAACAACCAATACATCTACTTCCATAAGTATTGCTTTTGCAATACACCGTGCTTGGGGGCGTTCCAGTCCTAAGTACGTGTATCGATCAAAGTAAATTAAAGGCATAAATAGATAAATACTTCCAATAGGTAAGAATTCGAAGAATATGAACTATTAAGTGAATAGAAAGGCGACTTTGCTATAAAAAGCAAGCGTAAGGGAAACGGGTACTTAAGAGCTATGCGCCACCTCATTCCCCCCGTTCACTGGTAAGTATTCTAAGAAGGAAGGCTTGTTGTGGGTTTTTCCACCAAAGTATTACTTACATATATTATATTTTCTTGTGGATATTACTTATTGAACCTCGGAACGGATAATCCCTTCTTTTCCAAAGTCAATCAAGAGCTCCTCTCTCACTCCTCGAGTTGAGTTGCATGCGCACTCGAGCGCGTGCACATATACCTTTTGGTGTACAACCCCTTCCTCCCAAAAGGAAGAAAAAGAACAAGAAAAACACCGTCCATCAAGCCGATCCTGAGCATCGTGCTTTTGACCCCGTAAACGAAGTCATGGCCGCCGTTGATAATAGACCATTGATGGAGATCCTTCAATCAAATGTGGAGGGAAATGTGGATTCTATTGTTATACCCGAGATACCCGCAAATACTTTTGAGCTTAAGACACATATGATCACTATGGTTTCTTTTACCCCATTCATAGGGAGACCCATGGATGACCCCCATGATCACATCAAGAAGTTCTTGTCACTTTGCAATACGCTTAAGTATAATGGGGTCCCTCATGATGCTATTAAGTTGATCTTATTCCCATGCTCCTTAGAGGGTAATGCTAGGTATTGGCTAGATAGACAACCTTCTAGGAGCATTGAGACTTAAGAGGACATAAAGAAGAAATTTGTGAATAAGTTCTTTTTTCCTTCACGAACCACCGCCTTGAGAAACCAAATCATTGGTTTTCAACAAAGGCAAGACCAAAACTTTTGTGAGGCTTGGGAAGAGTTCAAAGAGTTGTTGAGGAAGTGCCCAAACCATGGTTTTAACCAAGTTCACCAAATCAACACCTTCTACAATGGTTTGAGACCTCACCATCAAGATTCCCTTAACTCGGCCGCGGGTGGGAACATTCTTTCAAAATCCATACAAGATGCATGGGATATCATTAAGACAAAATCCCTGGTTCAAACAAATAACCAAAGAGATGAGGTAGTCCATGTTGTTCAAGAGAGTGCTCATACATCCATTGATAATCAACTCCTCAAGAGTCACCATGAGATACTTCAAGTAATTGACAAGAACCAAAAAGAGATGATTCAAGCCTTTAGGAATGTTTCCTTAAACAATTATTCCAATGATGTGAATGCTATTACCTTAAGTTGTGAGAAATTTGGAGGTCCTCATTCTTACCTACAATGTGATAAAGTTTAAAACTTTCAAAGTGAATGCTATGCTTATCAAGATGAACAAAGAGAGCACTTTAACCCTAACATCAACCCTAACCATCGCTCTTACAAGTCAAACAATTACCTTTCTCCACCCGGCTTCCCACCCCATCCACCCACCCAAAACCAAACAAACCCTACTCAATTGCTTCAAAGAAATCAAGGGCCAATGGAAAATTACCAAGGACACAACAACTATAGAGCACCTAATAACTTTCAAAATCAAGGAAACGACTTTCATGCAAATAACCAAGGATTTCACCAACCACCTCTACCCTTTCACAATCAAGGGTATGGGCAAAATGAAACCATTGAGCTTCTTTACAAGATGAATCTAGATAATGAAAGGAGGTTTCAAGCAAATGAAAAGAGAATGAGGGATATGCAAGAGGAAACCAACAAGAGGTTTATGATGCTCTTAAATCAAAGACCACAAGGTGCTTTACCTTCCAACACACAAACTAATCCAAGGGCTAATGTATATGCAATCACTACAAGGAGTGGGAAAACAACTAGTGATCCTTGAATACCTCCTACACCTCCTTTGGTTAATCCTACTATGATTCCTCTTTGTGATAAGCCTACACCTTCAAAACCAACACATTCACGCTCTACAACTTCAAAACCTACACCTTCTAATACTACACCTACTACTCCTTCACCTTCCACACCTATCAATGAAGAAACCAACAAAGAGAATCCTTCAACAACTACCACTCAACCTACACCAAAACTAAATCTTCCATATCCTTCAAGATTGAGAAAGGAGAAGCTTAAAAATAAGGATGACATTCAAGTGTCTAACTTTTTAAGGATGTTTAAGCAATTGAATATCAACATATCCTTTGCATAAGCTCTAGCTTATATGCCCAAGTTTGCCAAAATGTTCAAAGACCTCCTCTCAAACAAAGAAAAGTTGGTTGATATGCCTAACACGTAAACAAAAATTGTTCCGCGGTATTGTTGAAGACTTTACCAACAAAACTTGGAGATCCGGGACGGTTTTTTATCCCTTGTAATTTCCTGGGGGGGGGGGGGGGGGGGGGAAATTGCATGGAACTTGCGGATCTTGTGGCAAGCATAAATCTAATGCCTTTGCCGGTTTGGAAACAACTCTCTCTTCCCGAGCTCACTCCTACTAGGATGACCCTTGAGTTAGCAAACTGTTCAATAGCTAATCCGGTAGGTATTGCGGAGGATGTGTTTGTAGGGGTTGATAAATTCACATTCCCCGCGGATTTTGTAGTTGTTGACTATGATATGGACCTGAGAGTTCCTCTTATTGTAGGTATACCTTTCTTGAGGACGGGTCGTACTCTTATTGATGTGGCGGAAGGAGAACTAATTATGAGAGTTACGGACGAGAAAGTAGTGTTTAAGTTGGGGAAAGTCACTAAGAAATCTCAAAGTTGTGAAACCATTAACATTGTGGATGTTCTTAATGAGGTGTGTGATGAAAACTTTCATGAAGCTTGTAGGAATAATGATGAGGACATTCCACGTGTTGAGACCGTAGCTTCCATTGCCCCTTCCTTGACTCCTTTTGGAGCAAGTGATTTTCTTTTGCAAGAATTTGAGGCAAGTTTAGGATATTTGGAGTTACCATATGATGATTCTACCACCGATTGGGAAGAAGATATTCGTACCATTGAGAAACTTCTTAATGAAGACCATACTTCTCCACATACTCCTAAGGAAGTTACCAATGATGATCCATCCTTAGTGAAACCTTCCATTGAGATTCCACCTTCCCTGAAGCCTAAGGATCTTCCATCACACCTTGAATATGCCTTCTTAGAGGAAGAGGACCAATTACCCGTTATCATAGCCAAATACTTGAAAGATGATGAGAAAGAAAAGCTTATAGAGGTTCTTAAGAAGCATACGAAAGCTATAGCTTGGAAAATATCTGACATAAGGGGGATTGATCCCAATTTTTGTACACATAAAATCCTTATGGAGGATGATTATAAACCCGCCATTTAAAACCAAAGAAGGGTTAACCCAAAAATCTCTGAATTCATCAAAAAGAAAGTTATCAAACTCCTTTATGCGGGTATGATTTACCCAATTTCCGACTCACCATGGGTTAGCCAGGTGCATTGTGTGCCTAAAAAGGGTGGAATTACCATTGTGCCTAATGAGAACAATGAGTTAATCCCCACTAGACTTGTCACGGGTTGGAGAGTTTGTATTGAATATAGGAAGCTTAATGATGCTACTAGGAAAGATCATTTTCCATTACCTTTCATGGACCAAATGCTTGAACGCTTAGCGGGAAATGAGTACTATTGCTTTTTAGTTGGATTTTCGGGTTATTTCCAAATACCCATTGATCCAAAGGATCAAGAAAAGACCATATTCACTTGTCCCTATGGCACATTTGCTTATAGGAGAATACCTTTTGGCTTGTGCAATGCCCCGAGGACATTCCAAAGGTGTATGATGGCAATCTTTCATGACATGATTGAGCACACTATGGAAGTGTTCATGGATGATTTCACGGTTTTTGGAGATTCATTCACTTCTTGTCTCTCCCATTTAGAACGTATGCTAAAGAGGTGTGAAGAAACACGTCTTGTTCTAAATTAGGAGAAGTACCATTTCATGGTCAAGAAGGGATAGTTTTGGGACATAAGATATCCAACAAAGGTTTAGAAGTGGATCGAGCTAAAATAGATGTTATTGCCAAACTTCCCCCACCTAACACGGTGAAAGGAGTTAGGAGATTTTTGGGTCATGTAGGTTTCTATAGACGTTTTATACAAGATTTTTCTAAGATAGCAAGACCCATGACCCACCTCATGGAAAAAGAGGCTCCTTTCATATTCACACAAGAGTGTTTAGAGTCTTTTGAGATTCTTAAACAAAAGTTGACTAAGGCTCCCGTTTTGGTATCACCAAATTGGGATTTGCCTTTTGAACTCATGTGTGATGCTAGTGATTATGTCGTGGGGGCCGTCTTGGGACAAAGAGTTAATAAGCATTTCCAACCCATACACTATGCAATTAAGACAATGACGGGTGCTCAACTTCATTATACCACTACGGAAAAAGAGTTGCTTGCTATTGTTTATGCCTTTGAGAAATTTAGACCCTATATTGTGCTTTCTAAGACCATAGTGTATACGGATCATTCCGCTCTCAAGTACCTTATGACAAAGCAAGATGCTAAGCCAAGGCTTTTGTGACACCCCACGGTAGGGTCAAAATATGCGGAAATATCCACGGAGATGTCACTAGGGTGGATCGATAGCATATAGTCCATAGAGCATAAGATAAAGAGTTATTTAAATCAGTTTACACGTTTGATAACAAATAAAATAAAATTGTCTTAAACATGATAGAAGGTGATTGTTTATGTTTCCCAAATAGAACCCCTGACGAGTCCTATGATGCAGATTACTAAGATGCTGGAGACCATGCACACACCACATACTAACTTCATATTCCTGTGCAAAACATACTAAAGGGGTCAACATAAAGTTGGTGAATTTACAGATTCTTAACAATTAATTAGTTTGGACATACATTAATCATAGAAGTAACAATGCACAAAGCATTCTTACTAAAATGTAGATTACATTTGTTTATTATCAGAAACTGAAGCTTAACCTTCCATAGTCCTCAACAGATGAGGACGTAGTGTCTTACAAAAAGACACCCATTCTAGTTCCAACATGGTATACGTCTGTTGTCCCGGCCAAGACACAGTGAGCATGACTCACCCAGACGGTGATGGTCAATCCCTAATAGATCTATTTATAACATTCGGGTGATTTACAACAATTTAACAGTTCCAATAATAATCAATCATAGTCAAGTTTATACAATCTTGTTATGTCCATTAAGTGTTTGCATATTCTCTTTCCCGAAAGGGAAAGTTTTATCAAAAGTTTATATGAGGTAGTAAACTCACCTGGGAGTAGGTGTTGATCCCAAACTCAGATCCTAAACCTTAATAGCTTGTTTAAGGGTTGTGATAGAAAGAAAGTATTCAATCTAACACTAGAGAAACTTTGCAAAGCAAAGTAACTAAACAAGATGCGGAATATAATGTTTAGCACAAGAACAATATGATTGAATCAAACGTTGAACTTTAATATATCAATGATATACGAATACCCTAAAATGGTATTAGGGTTTACAAAACCTTAAAGTATGATGATAAAAGACAATAGAGAAAGACACACTTAGCATGCTAACCTAGTGAGTCCTTTTATAGGCATAAGGACTCACGTACAAGATCGCTACTAACAAACTTGGAAAGTATTAAGTAGTAGTAACAGAAACGCGTAAAAATCTATTCCAAGTTTATCTCTGACGGCAGGGCCTTTGACTTCAGCAGGGGAACCAATCCCCCTGCCTTTGTTATTTGGCAGGGGGAACTTACTCTAGCAGGGGTACAGATAATCAACTAGCAGGGGTAACAAGTATGCATAGATTTATTCCCAACAATCCTCCCCTAAACTTGTGCTTTCCCCTAAAGACAAGTTTCTGAATAAATCCTAGTTGATGAGGATGCTTACAAACTTTCTAGCCAAATCTGACTATGCATCATTCTTACCAGATCATAAGCAACAGGCGTTTTAGCATCTACAATCAGGTTAGCCTGTGCTAGTTTCTTCAAGGTCTCCTGAGTGAAGGGATAATAACGATGATTGATCAAGTACACACTTACTCCTTCCATTACTACCTCATAGACCCCAGAATTGGTAAACAGCTTCCAACACAACAAATCTCCTTTATTCACTGCATCAAATATAGGATCAAATAACTCATGCTCACACATCCTATGCATGCACTCCCAAATTACCCAATCCTTCTCTACACCATCCATGGTAGGAGGTTTTGTAGCAAAAGTCTTTTTCAAAATTTTCCACAGATCTTCTAAGTCCTCACTATCCAAGGTTTGAAACATGACATCTAGACTTAGAAATGTCTGTGCTGTATTGTCAGCTCTTGTAAGCTTCCACCAAGTCCTCCCTTTGTGTTCATAAACAGCATACTCTATGATAGCAAACTTCTTTCCAAGTTCACTAGGTGAGATATCATCACTTTCCTGCAGAATTAGCTGTTTATCAATTTCATCATTTGAAGGCCGTTGAGATTCCTTAGTAACTGTGCCAACCTTCTCCATTCTCTTGAGTCTTTTGGCTGCTCTTTGTACATTAAGTACAGACTTCTCAATCCCTGGAAAACTCTCACCTGCTTGATGTAATGCCCCTGCTTGTGATGATGCATCTGCTTGGGATGATGCACCTGCTTGTGTAGTTTCCAAAGTTGTTCCTTCAGCCTTTCTTTTCTTGGATTCCCTAGCTTTCTGTAACATTTCACTTTGTCTCCTAAGACACTCAGCTTCCTCAGGAGAATTCATAGTCATCCAATCTTCCACATCATATTCTCTTAAGACTGGTCTGACTGCTCTTCTTATAGCTTCAAAACTCATATCTGTGAAGTCCCCATCCTTCCACTTCTTATGTCTCTTGAGAAAAACTTTGTAGTGTTCAAGTTGCCCTTTCTCAGAAGTTAAATACTTCTCTCTCTGAATTTGATTTGCCCTCCTTTCCAGATACTAAGTTTGATATTTGTAAACAAGGCAAGTCAACTCATACCTGTCTTCCAAAGGAGCATTTATTAACTCCTTCTCCCATTGATCAAGAAATTCTCCAACATGAGGCACCCTGTCATCCAGCTCTCTATGCATAATCTCAACCTGCTTGAGCATATCTTTAGGCCTCACCTTTTGCATTCTTTGATCCTGCATATCCATCTCCTCTTGTTGTAGCCTGAGAACTACTTGTGCATCATGTGCTTCTTGAGCCCTTTGCTGTTTAGGAGTTCTATGCTTGTATTTTCTCTTGGGCAGTTCAACCATGATCCCTTTTCCTTTGTCTTTTGGATCCACTGCTGGTGCTAGTTTATCTTTAGATGCAGGTTCTTTGATAGTAATTCCCTTCTGAGCTGGTTGCTTTCTGTTCTTTCTAACAAAAGTTTGAGTAATAGTCTTAGTAGGGGAACGACTTACAGCAGTGGGATCAGCAATGGCAGGGGAAACTTTTGAAGCAGGGGCTTCTTCTTGATTGCCCATAGTTAGCAATGTTTGAGAAATCTCTTTGGTTGCACTCCCCTTATCACTTCCCTTATCAGCACTTCCTTTCTCAATCCCTTTCTCAGCACTTGCTATCTTTCCATGTACACCACCAGGATATGAATAGTACTGAGTAGACTATTCTGTATTTGGAACTTCCTCCCCTTTGGAAGCATCGTCATCTGTAGATATGATAATTCTGGGCTTTCTCCTCCCCTCAAGAGTAGCAAGTCTGGTTTCCAAGTTATTGATAACCAGACCTTGCTTTTTGACATTTTATACAAGTTGTGCATTCTGCCTTTTCAAACTCATGCACATTTTCGTCAATTCTAAATTAGTCATAGGTTTCATGCTTCTCTCAACCCTAGAAGGGGATTTCTCCCCTTTTTGGATATTATGGAGTGAGGGAGAGGACTTACTGATGGTGTCACTAGCCTGCTCACCCCTTGAGGATGAGATAGTAGTGGCAGCCAAACCCTCAGTTTGCTCTAAACCCTTGGAGACTCTCCTCTCTACTGCTTGTGAAGATTCACCAGGCAAGGGAGACCTGGCAAACCTGGATTTAGATCGCCTTTCATGTTGTGGATCAGCAGGAGGTAGAGGACTGGCAGGGTGTAGTTTCTTGGCAGGGGAATCAGAAGGTTTGTGTTTAGCTGTTTGATTCTTGGCTTCTTCCTGTCTGATTTGTTTCATCATAATTGAAGTGAGTGGAATGGACCTGCCAGAAAACTATGGTGATGGTGCAAGAAGGGTGGTGAATAGTTTGGTGGTATGCTTGGTTGCTGAAAAATAGTTTTTGTGTTTAATTGGACCATGATCACTCATATTCAGCAGAAGTTCTATAAACCTTGGGTACATACAAAACTTTGAATTGCTTGAAACATTTTTAACCATTCCTTTGAAAATCATTTGGGAAAAACAATACTTCCTCCCTGTTGCTAAGCAAATCAGGGCAGAAGCCATCTCACTACCAAATTCATTGAAAGCAGTGGTTTTTGGTGACAAACATTACAAAATGGTATGAATCAAATACTTCCAATGAGGGGCAAACTTACCTTTAGCAACTTACACTTTTAGTCTTTAGAAAGAGTGTACCCTAATTTAACAAGACCCTCAAAGATTTCAGCCTCAGATAGGTTGGTGATCCCATCCTCATCATCAAGAAGAAGATTGTCCCTGATGGAGGCAAGTGTAATTACCTTGGGATGACCGTCTATAGTGCTTTGAATTGTAACCTCTCCATTCACTATTTTGGTCATGGATTTAGACCAGAACTGCTGAATGTGTGAGGTATAAATTCTAGGGTTGATGAGAAGGGCCACTCTAAAATATGAGGACTTTAGAAAGGCCACCGCATCAACAAACTCTACTGGTTCATCAAGTAATAAAGCGATTTGATTATGATTAGCAGCAATTTTGAGAGGCATGATAAAGTTTGAAAATATTTTGAAGGTTTATAAAGGTGAGAGGTAGGTGGGATTAAGTCGAGAGAGAGAGATGGACCTGCTTGTGAAGGGAATTAAGTTTTTATAGGCGAATTGAAGAGCTGTGATTGGACCAAATTTTCAAATTGCAAAAATATCAAAGATAAATCTTGATAAAAAAGTAATTTATTTGAAATAATCAAGTAAAGATTACCAATCAGCAAAGAAAGCGCCTTAAATATCTTTTAAAAACAATAAAATATTCCCTAACCAAAATTTGTGCAAGCAGGCCCAACGGCTATGAACAGGGTAATGGTATTGTCGGTCAATGGTCAAACAGGGGAATGATATAAAAGCAGGGGAAGCAAAAGGTGAAAGCAGGGGAAACTTTCCTAGGGGTATTAGACTAGTCATGGAGAGACCAATGCTAACTAGCTTTGCTCTAATGCACACACTTGTATACACAAGATAGATACATAGAAACTCAAGAGTCCTCTATTCAGCAAGGTCTAAGCATAAAAAGTCAACACATAAGTCACCCTGCACCTGGTCCACCTAAGAAAATATGCATACCCTAGTCACCATCCATACCTTTTCCCTTACCTATAGTCAGTTAGTCTTGGCAATGTGTACCACACATCTGTACCTGAACAGCAAGCTATTTTGATAGAGAAGTGCAAGTACCCATTACAGTACCTCAAGGTTTTAGAGTTCTGACAAGCTTTGCAGCAAGTCCTCATCACCCTGAACCCTTACTCACCAATGGATATGATCTAAGATCATATATGAGCATCCTAAGGATACCCTGAGTCCTAAAGGTGTGACCTAACCTCCCCTTAAACATAGAGCATATACCTGATTCACCAATGAGAATAGTATGCACCATATGAAACTCTGCATTGTTAGTCTAAAACCACATATAACCACTTTTTTAAAAAGAACAAACCCAGTTTAAAGAGAAAAACTCTCTTAGCAGGGGAATGAACAGCAAGGGAATCTGTGTTCAAAAGCAGTGGAATAAAAAGTGATGGAAAATTGACTAACAACTATACAACAACAGCAATAAAGCAACCCTGAATATACATGACATAATAGACATCAATTTTTAGGGAGTAACCATTCCAATACCTGCAACCAGGTACTGAAACCTCCCCACTTCAAAAGCTTTTGTTAAAAGATCAGAAACATTAAGTTTTGTATCAATTTTCTCAGGGACAATTAGTCCTTTCTCAAAACAATCTCTGATAAAGTGATGTCTAATTTCAATATGTTTAGTTTTGCTATGAAAAACAGGGTTCTTAATAATGCAAATGGTGCTGTTGTTGTCAATGAATATCTTGGTTTTAAGAAAGTTATACCCATAATCAAGCAGTTGATTTTGAACCCAAAGTACTTGACCACAGCATGCAGCAGCTGCTACATACTCAGCTTCAGTTGTGGATGTGGCCATAATAGTCTGCTTCTTACATTGCCAAGATATAAGTCTGATTCCCAAAAATTGGCATCCCCCTGTTGTAGACTTCCTATCATTGTTGTCACCAGCATAGTCACTATCTGAGTAAGATATCAGCTCAAATGCTGACTCCTTGGGATACCAAAGTCCTAAGGTAGGATGGCACTTTAGATACCTAAAAATTCTTTTTACAGCAAATAAGTGACACTTTGTTGGTTCCACCTGGTATCTTGCACATAAGCAAACTGCAAACATGATGTCAGGTCTTGAAGCTGTGAGATACATGAGAGACCCAATCATAGACCGGTAGTTCGTGACATCTATAAGCTTTCCAGGACCATCTCTACCCCATGGATGATCCTTGTCCATTGGTATGGACACCTTCTTTCCATCAGACATGCCAAACTTCTTCACAATCTCAGCCACATATTTGTCTTGTGAGATAATCAGCCACATATTTGTCTTGTGAGATAAATATCCCATCTTTCTGCTGCTGAACTTGTAAACCCAAAAAGAAGTTTATCTCTCCCATGGCACTCATTTGAAATTTATCCTACATCAATTTGGCAAACTCTTTGCTAAGCATAGAGTTAGTGGATCCAAAGATGATGTCATCAACATAGACTTGTACTAGCAGAAGGTCACCCTTTTGTTTCTTGGTGAACAGGGTCTGATCAATCTTCCCCCTGCTAAAGCCATTATCTAAGAGATATTTAGAGAGAGTACCATACCAGGCCCTGGGAGCTTGGTGAAGTCCATACATAGCCTTTTTCACCTTGTAAACTTTGTCTGGATGTTCTGGGTCTTCAAACCCTGGAGGTTGGATAACATAGACTTCTTCATCAATGGTTCCATATAGAAAGGAACTTTTTACATCCATTTGAAAAACAATGAAATCCATAAATGAAGCATAAGCAAGGAATAATCTAATGGCTTCAATCCTGGCAACTGGAGCAAATACCTCCTCATAGTCAATTCCTTCTTCCTGTGTATACCCTTGTGCCACAAGTCTTGCTTTGTTCCTGAGAACTATCCCCCTTTCATCCTTTTTGTTCCTGAGTACCCATTTTGTCCCAATGGGCCTTGCCCATTTGGGACAATCTACCAGAATCCAAACCTCTTGTATGTCAAACTATAAGAGCTCCTCTTGCATGGCTTCAACCCAGCTTTGGTCATTTAAAGCCTGAAAAATCTTCTTTGGCTCTTCTTGTGACAAAAATGCAGTAAACAGACAACACTGCATGTTGTCATGATTAAACTTCATGGTGATGTTAGCAATGAAGCTGTGCTCCTTTGCTGTATACCTTGTATGTCTAGGGGCTTCAGGATCACCAATGATTTGAGAGATAGGGTGATCCTTATTGATTCTGTAGGTAGGCTGCATGATTACTTCTGTTTCATCTTCTTCCAAATCAGAATTGATGGGGCTATTTTGATTGGGAAAGAAGTCCTCAAAGGAACTTCCAAAAGATACAGCATGACTTAGAGATGGGTGCTTATGAGCTGAATGTAGCTCTGAGTAACTTGGACCTCCACTCTTGATTATTCTGCTTCCACTGCTGGATATAATAGGACCATCAGATATGGGTGTAGATGATGAAATGAGTGGGGATTCTCTTTCTTCATCATTAGTATCATTAGCAACAGGATCCTTTGTGGCAGGGGAAGCAGTTGATCTAGCAGGGGAATCCTGGATTCCACTACCTTCAGCCATTCCGCTGCTTTCAGAAGGTGACATAGCAGGGGATAAGGTTGGTTGTTCTTTTCCTAGAGAAGGATCATCTTCTTCACCAGCAGCTTCAATAGGGAATAGTGAGGGTACATTCATGTACCTCAGGGGTGACTTCTCTGCACCAGTTGGTTCTTGTGTACCTAAAATGTTAGTATTCTACAATACAACAGGTACATAATTTATAGATTTTGAAAGAACTTCTATATGAAAGAACCAATCAGGACCTGTTTGAACATCTTCAGGCTTGTCTTCAAGAAAATCTACATGAAGATTTTATGTGATTTTGCTTGTCTTCTTGTTGAAGACCCTATATCCCTTGTTGTTCAATGAATAACCCACAAAATATCCATCATCTCCCTTTTCACTAAACTTGCCCAGATTGTCAATAGTGTTCAAAATGATCACATGACATCCAAAGGGTCTAAAGAAGTCAATTAAAGGAGGTCTTGCATTAAACAGTTGATAAGGAGTCTTTTTGTGTTCCTTAACCACCAAGGCCCTGTTTTGTACATAACAAGTAGTGGATACAGCCTCAGCCCAAAAGATAACTGGAAGTTTGGAATCAGACAGCATGGTTCTTGCAGCTTCAATGAGTGTCCTATTCCTTCTTTCTGCAACTCCATTCTGTTGAGGTGTTCTTGCAATGCTGAATTCCCTCTTGATTCCTTTGTTTATGCAGAAAGAATCCAGTTTCTGATTTCTGAACTCACCACCATTATCCGATCTTATGGTCACTACCTTCATGCTTTTTGATAGTTCAATCTGATTGATGAACCCAATGAGTACATCAGCTGTGTCACTCTTCTCAAATAGAAAGAATGTCCATGTGAACCTTGAAAAATCATCAGTAATCACTAGGCAGTACCATTTCTTCTTTATGCTTGCCACAGAAGTAGGACCAAAAAGATCCATATGCAGTAGTTCCAATGGCTTGGTGGTGGACATACTTGTTTTTTATTTGCAAGATGCTCTGTGTTGCTTCCCTTTCAGATAGGCAGCACAAGTATGATCATTGACAAAAGACTTGGAAGGAAGACCATGAACCAGATTATATTTCACCAGTTTGTTCATGTTTTTGAAATTAAGATGACCAAGTCTTTTATGCCATTTCTTACACTCATCAACTGAGGCTTTGGCAATGAAACAGGTTTCATTATCTTGAAGAGAGATGTCTTTGAGATCAATTGTGTACATGTTCTTTTGTCTTGGTGTTCTGAGTACAATAGGAGTGTCTGGTGGTAAGACAAACTCCTTTCCTAACACCAGACATTTAGTGTCAGTAAACAAGACAAAATTCTTGTTATCAGTCATTTGTGACACACTGAAGAGATTGTACTTGAGTTCTTTCACCAAGTAGACATTGTCAAAGGTCATCCCATTGGTGACAATAGTTCCTTTTCCTGTTATTGTTCCATGCCCATCTCCAAAAGAAACACCATCATTGTCATGCAGAGGCACAAAGTTAGACAGATAAGATTTTTGTCTAGTCATGCTTCTTGAGCATCCACTATCCCAATATGCTCTATCATCCCTTGTCTTCTTTGTCACCTGCAAAAGAAAAACAAATTAGTTTTTCTTGGGGACCCAAGCCATTACAGACTTGGATCTACCTCGTGTATCAATGTAGGATAGCTTATCAAAAATTAGAGATACACCATTAGACTGAGTACCCCTTTTGGGTACCTAAACCCAACGAGCTAAGGCTTTCACATCTTTTCCCCATCTACCCATGTTCCTAGAAGGCAAAACTTTGTTAGCAGGGGATACCCCAAATTTAGCAGGGGAATCCCTATGCTTAGCAGAGGGAACCCATCTTTTGTTTTAGCCTCTATTCATGTGTTGGTAAGGTCTAGGGCCAGATCTATATGCATTATAAGGTGTTGGGTTGGTCACAGAAGTGTTGGGCTTGGTATGAACATCATTCACCTTTCTAAGTGTAGGAACAACATATTTGTCAGTCAACCTGTTTCTCAAGGCAGGGGCAACATATTTGGCAGGGGAAAAGGATTTTGCCCCTACATTTAGAAGAATGGTTTTAGGTTTCATATCCTTTAAAGGATTTGCAGCCACCACTTCCATTGGTGCCTTACACTCTTGATAAGTGTGTTCAAAACTGCCACATGTGAAGCAGGGTTTTGTATTTATCACAAAGTCTTCTCCTAATTGATGAGACTTTTGGTCATTCCAATTTCTTTGATTACCTCTGACAGGCCTGTACATACCAGCATATTTAATGGTGGACTTAGGGGACTAAGATCTGGTTTTAGATTTGGGTGAACTACTCTTAGAACTAGATTCACTACCAAAGAGTCCTCCTCGTGAAAATAGAAGAGGGTTATCAATTTTCCATTGTTTTAAAGCAATCTGTTCCTTTTCAAAGTACCTAATAACACTAGTTTTCACTAGTGGCTCTTCAGTATCAAGACTATTAGGTATGTAAGCACTCAATTCAAACTCAATATCATCCTGTTTTTGAAAACAAGAGAGACCAGTCCAAGACAGGTCTTTTCTAAGAAAAGGTGCATGAATGTTGGCAGGGGGTGGTGGTATGGTAGCATGCTCATTTTTAATCCCAACCCCTGTTTTGTCCCTAGGAGATTGACCAATTTCAACTGCTTTAGTTAAATCTTTTGAAGCTTTTCCAAATTTTTCAACAGTTTCATCATCAATCTTTTTGTTAGATTTAAAAATTTCAAGTTCAGCAGTCAACTCCTTAATGGATTTGTTATTCTCCTTAGCATCCTTTCTAGAATCACAATGTGATCCCTATAATCACTTTCTCTTTTCTTAAACTCTCTTATGGTGGACTCTAACTATTCTAAAGCACGTCTATAATTATCAAGGTCATTGTCACAATTGATATAGTCAGCTTTTATCTTTCTGATTTGATCATTCAATGACTCAGTATTTTTTCCTACAAGCTTTAGTACAATATGAATCGTCATATACCTCATTGTCAGAGCTGGAACTTGACATGGCCATAAGTGCAAATTCTTCTTCTTTTTCCTCAGCAACCAAAGCTTGATTTCTTTCCACATTCTCTGTCATGGCACTCCAATCCCATCCACCTGCTCCATCTATCCCCTGCATGATTACCATGGCTTTAGCACCAGAATCATCATCTCTGGTTTCCTTCCTATAGCTGTTCCCAGTCTTAGGTCCTCTGCATTCCCTAGCAAAATGACCCTTCTTGCCACAGTTGTAGCATTCATGTGACAAATCTAACATTTTCAGGTAGTGAAATATTTTCTCGTATAATATTTTGAAACTTATTTTTGTGTTGGTTGACGAACTCACAATTTACGGATTTAAATTTGGGCTTACGTGCATAATTTGGCGTCTTTTACGACTACACCGGAAACCTTAGGATTTCGTATTTACGTTTTTGAACTCCGTTTTTGATGAGACAATTTTTATTGGATTCGTTTTTTGACGGTGATTCATAATTTATAAAAACATTTTTCGTAAAACGACCCGAGGGCACGCAAATCGAGAAAACTAGAATCGAGAAATACCCGTAAACTAGTGAGATGGGACAAAACACTTTGCCCCATCCCACTAGCTTATATGGGAAGGCAATGTTGACACACCACACATAGGTGGCACAAGTTTTAGCTAGTTTGCACAAGTGTAAGCTTGTGCTTACACTTTAAGCTAACCCTTCCCACCAACTAAACAAAACTAGCTAATGGTTTTCATTCTTACCATTTCATCCATGCAATTCACTCAAAAACTCTCTCTACTTCTCCCTCCTTGCCGTCCCAACTCAAGCAATAAATACCATCTTTGATCTTTTCTAGTTACAAACCACATGTTTACTAGTCCTATTAAGGTGTTTTCTTGAAGCCTTGATCATTTGGTGGCCATATAAACAACTTTGGAGGTGATTTGCTTGTGTCCTAGGGCTGATTTTCCAACATATGATCTTGATATTTGATGGTCTTGGAGATACTTGTTGTGTTCATCAAGTTCTTGCCTTCCTAAAACAAGAAATCCACTTGGATTGGTAAAGAAGATCATCCTCTACATTTTTCTCTTATTATTTTGTAAAGAACAAATGTATTTTCTTTCATTTTGTATATGTATATGATGTATATATGATGATAAAAATGTTGTGTGGGGATCAAGTGTTGATAAACATGCTTAAAAATGATGATAACCATAAGAAATGAAGCTAAAATCATGACTAATTAGTTGGCTGTATAAAAACAGTAGATAACTAAATGATGAACTGATAAAAATTCATGGTTTGATCTATTTACATTAAGTAGGTGATGTTATACACTTGTGAGAGTTGGCCATGCAATGGAATCAAAATAATGAGTGAGATATGATCAAAACAAGTTAGGTGGTGTAATCTGAATAAGCAGTTTTGTAGGGACTGTTAAGGCAACTTAGATTCGAAATGGGCAGTAGCTATAACTAAGTTATATGTAGAACATATTATGAAGAAGTTGTCATCCAAAAATGAGCTTCTAAGTCATTGTAGAACTCTAGATATGATAAAAATGGTGAATATGAAGTTAAAAATCAGATTTTGGAAATAATGTTTATTATTATTATATAAGCACTCACTTTATAATTTATAAAATGTAAAATGTAAACCCACTAACTTATAAAACTTATTTATATAAATGTATAAAAGGTTAATTAAATGGGTAAATTATATAAATGGTGGTAAAAATAATATTTGTAAGTAATAAAAACTATAAACTTGATTTTTACGACTTTTTCGGCTATCGCCGTGAAATTAACGTTTTTCGCCAAATAAAACTTAGACGATCAAACCCGTCTAATGTAAAATTTATAAAAGTTATATACTGATGTATAAGTAACTAAGACAAGTAAAAACCGACAAAACCCTAACTATAAGAATTACGGACATTTACGAGCTAACTAAACCTATTAGACTAATAATTGGACTTAATAAGATAAATACTTGTAAAAAGAATTATTTGGGCTTAACCCAATAGGGCCCAACATAAAAAGTATATATACTGACCATATAGGTATAAAATGGGTAAAAACAAGTTAAAGAATTTATAAAAGACTTAATGGACTTAAAATAGGTAAAATCGGTAAAACTAGTGAACTAGTAAGACGATACTAAAACATAAACGCTAAAATGAGTAAATGAGGATTTATAAACCCACTTGATCATCATCATATGTACAAAATCATATATATGTATATTGTTATTTTGATAAAAGTCATTGGACCGAGTCTAAGACCGATTATTATTTATATAGGTTTCCGTGACCGAAACACGCCCGTAGCCGATAATCCGCCTTTCATTAACAACATGAGTTCATAGCCTCGCACTCTTTTAAATGTTTTATAAAATGATTTGTAAACCCGCGAGGGAGATAACATGCTAGATTTTTATAAAAATAGAACACAAGTAGTCCCGATTGTATGCTAAATGATATGGACCCGAATGATGCTATGACCCTATATTCAAGACTAAAAGGATTATTAGTAGTTAGGTTATGTCACTTAAAGTCCCATTAGCATGAATTGTGAACTACCGGGATTTGGTAGACGCTTATGCATTTGATAGTACTATTTGGGGACGATCACCCCAGTTCGCGCCTTGACGGTTGATCCCCGTCGTACCACATTGATTGGTAAGCGAATTTATGTATGAGAAGATTCCATAGCGTGATTTTTGTGACGACACGCTAACTTAGATGGGCAAATTGTTTGTCGGGTTCGCGGCCCGCTGTTTCACAGTAAGGTAACAATGTCATGCGGCTAATAATAATCCTACCTAATTCAAATAAAAATGTATCCTATATATGATAACGACGCTATTAACGACGAATATATTACCTATCATGGTAATATAGAGACTACGGTCTCATGGACGGTTTAAGATGTATGCTTGATATATATTGCCTGACTAGCAATATGTGGACTTACTTCCGATATTATACTTGTGTTCTGATTTTAAATGATTGTAAATGATTGTTTTATATAACGGTTTTCATTAAAATCTATGAATTCACTCGGCATTCGCTGATATGATTTTTGCATGTTTTCTATCTCAGGTGCTTGAAGGTAATCCGGATGGAGATCGACTCTGATGGCCCACACTTAATATTAAAAATGTTCATTCGATCTGTGTTTTGTAAACTAAATGACCTGTATAATTTGGGACCTGTTGTACACTTTTAAACCTTTTTATCGAATGAATGTTTGTTAAACCTTGTACAACCATTTTTATGTGTTGTCTATGATTGGAGTTATTGTGATATCCCGTAACACTCTGAAAGACTCTTCCGCTGTACCGATACGAAAAATGAGAGTGTTACAGTTTGGTATCAGAGCTCTCGTTGTAGAGAACAAAAGATTTTAAAAACCAAGGTTTTGAACAAAACTTTTCAAAATCTTTTGACAATGAACATTTAAGAAAATATTTGAAAAATCTTTTGACTATAACGGTGCCAGAGATCTCCGACGTTACCAACAAGCCCTATTGAGAAGATATACATTTTGATATATATAATTTAATTTATATATATGTATATATCGTGATTTCAATATGTAATTGTTTAACTAGTATGTTATCCTAATACGAGATAAATATATATAAATGCAGATTGTCATGGCTGACCCTAATATTCCTGTAGAAAACCATGCTATTCCCGAACCTAATATAGAAGATGATCCTTATTTAGACTTAGTAGATTTTGATATTGATGACGAGGAGGAACCATCTGAGGATCCCGAGCCCGAGTTAGGACTAGGAGATCAGATTGCCCCTCAGGTTGACTTAGTAGAGAATGAGATTGAGAATGTGGGTAATGAGAATGTGGATATTGAGAATGTGGGTAATGAGAATGTGGATATTGAGAATGTGGGTAATGAGAATGTGGATATTGAGAATGTGGGTAATGAGGACGTGGATAATGAGAATGTGGATATTGAGAATGTGGATATTGAGAATGAGAATGAGATTGGGTTAGATAATTTAGATGACGAGATTGACGACGAGGATGTCGAGGAAGATGTAGGTATAGATGTTGAGGTTGATGACGATGAGGAAGCTGAGCTTATTTATCCGTATGATGTTCCAGAGGGCTAGCCTTTGCCCCCACCAGTTTGCTTGTCTGATTCTGAGGATGAGTTACCTAGGGACGAAATGTCTGAATCGTCTGAATCTGATTCTGAATCAGAGGCGGGTGAGGATGACGATGCACCTGACGGTACCGACGGTATTGCTACTCGTAGACGTGAGATAGGAGAGTCATCTAGTACTCGAGAGGCTACTCATATTGATGGTCTTGCACCATGGGCCTTGAGACGTGATCTAGATGCTTCCCGTGTTAAGAGTTGTGTGACAGAGGTTGGATTAGGTGTTGTTCAGACTCAGGTTGCTTATTTGGAGTCGAAGGCTAAGGTTGGCGAGAAAGAGCGAGAATTGCTTAGTTTAGATTTGAGTGATGTAGAACGTGGTTTGAATGAGGCTTTTAGGAGGTTATCGGTGTTGGAAAGTGGTGAGTATGCTGCCATGAAGAGAAAGGTGAATTCTATGGAGATTCAGTTGAGTGTGGCTCGTGCGATGCGTGAGAAAGCTGAAAAGGAGTTGAATATATCCGTGGGTTGGAACAGTAGATTTTATGCCGACATGGTTGAAAAAGGAGTAATCCGTAAGCGCCCAGCTGAAGATGTGTCTAGTGATCGTCCGGCAAAGATCCAGAAGACGATGGATGATAGACCATCTGGCGGTTCTCAGTAGACCAGTCTGTATTTAGTAGTGACCTTTATATCTTTTGTGCTTTTGTAGCTTTGACCGAACCGACTTGTTAGTTATAGACTTGGCACGAATTTTGAGTGTATATAGTGTTAGAACTTTGATATGGATGTACTAAGACAATACTTTTGTTTCAAATCGAATGAAATATGTATCTTGTCTTGAATTCCATATTGTGCCTTATTTGTATCTTGATTATGAATTCGATCCATATTATATGAATCCCTTGTTGGATGAATGCTTAATGCTTTGAAATTGTGGAATTATAGAACTATGCCGCCCAAGAAGGCTGTGACTGAGGATGATGTACGTAGGATTATTACGGAGCAAGTTACCGCATCTATGACTGAATTTATGGCAAATGCTAGAAATGAAGCTGGCAGTAGTGGAGCTGGCGGTAGTGGAGCTGGCGGTAGTGGAGCTGGCGGTAGTGGAGCTGGCGGTAGTGGAATTGGCGGTACTAATGTGAATGTGAATGCTAATAATGTGAATGCTAATGCTGGAGGAAATATAGGAGGACTTGGAACGAATGCACCTGAAGTTGGTGGCTGTACTTATGTGACGTTCATGAAGTGTGAACCTCTACCTTTTAATGGAACTGAAGGTGCTGTAGGACTAAGCCAGTGGATCGAGAAGATTGAATCGGTGTTTAGGATTAGTAAGTGTAAGGAGGAAGATAAGGTGACTTTTGCTATGGCTACTCTTAAAGGTCGTGCGTTGACTTGGTGGAACGGGAGAATTGCTTTCATGGGTCTTGATGCTGCTAATGCTACTCCTTGGGCTGAAATTAAGAAGTGGATGACTTTGGAGTTTTGTCCTCGTAGTGTGATCATTAGGTTAGAACAGGAGTTGATTCATTTGAGAATGAAAGGTGTGGACATTGATAGTTACACGAACCGATTCCATGAGTTGGCCTTGCTATGTTATCGATTGGTTGAACCTGAAGAGATCCGAATTGAACAATATGTGAAAGGGTTGACCAGGAATATCCGGGGGGGACGTAACATCATCGAAACCACTGACCATTGATGATGCTGTTCGAATGGCTTACCAACTCATTGGACAGATAATTCATGATAAGGAAGATGAAGCCCGTGTAGGTGAGAAAAGAAAGGGAGACGGTGATCGTGTAGATAGAGGTGATAATAGGAAGAATTTCAATCGCCGTCAGAACAAGAGAAAGGGGAATGCAAATGCTATTACCAACAATGCACCGCGCAACGATGATAGATGTCCTAAGTGTGGCAACAAGAGGCATGCTGGCGACTGCTGGAAGTGCCGAAATTGCGGAAAGCTTGGACACAAGGTTGAAAGGTGTAAGAAGGGAACCATTTGCTTCAACTGCAATGAAGAAGGTCATAGGAAATCGGAATGCCCCAAGTTGAAAGCGATTGTACCTGGAAGAAACCCCCAGGGTGGTATCTACCAACTTGGAACAATTAAGGTGAAGAAAGAGGATCCGAATGTCGTTACCGGTACGTTTTTACTCAACAATCATTATGCTGTTGCTTTATTCGATTCGGGTGCCGATAGGAGCTTTGTATCCACTAAATTTAGTGCCCTTATTGATATTGAACCTGTTGAGATAAGTACCAGTTACGAGGTGGAATTGGCTGATGGTAAATTAGTGAAAACTAATAAGCTATTAGAAGGATGCTCTCTAAATCTCTTGAACCATTCCTTTCTGATTGATTTGATGTTGATAGAATTAGGTAGTTTTGATATTATTATTGGTATGGATTGGTTGTCGTTGAATAATGCTACTATTTTATGTAGATAGAAGAAGGTTAAGATTCCTCTTAGGAATAGGACGTTAGTAATTGATGGTAGTCGAGGTGAATCCCGTTTGAAAATCGTTTCATGTATTAAAGTCCAAAAGTACATCAGGAACGGTTGTGAGTTATTCTTAGCTCAAGTGACCGGGAATGAGTCTAGGGAGAAACGATTGGAAGATGTACCTATTATTTGTGAATTTCCTGAGGTATTTCCTAAAGAATTACCAGGACTTCCACCGATAAGGCAAGTAGAGTTTCGAATCGATTTAATTCCTGGTGCTGCACCGGTGGCACGTGCGCCTTACCGATTAGCCCCTTCTGAATTAAAGGAGTTATCTGAGCAACTTAAGGAGTTGTCTGATAAAGGTTTTATTCGACCGAGCTCGTCGCCTTGGGGAGCTCCAGTCTTGTTTGTTAAGAAGAAGGATGGATCTTTTCGTATGTGCATTGATTATAGGGAACTGAATAAGTTGACAATTAAAAATCGATATCCTTTACCTAGGATTGATGATTTGTTTGATCAACTACAAGGATCTAGTGTGTATTCTAAGATAGATTTGCGGTCAGGATATCACCAACTTCGCGTCCGTGAAGAAGATATTCCTATAACTGCATTTAGAACTCGTTATGGACACTATGAATTTCAAGTAATGCCATTTGGGTTAACTAACGCACCTGTGGTTTTCATGGATTTAATGAATCGAGTGTGCAAGCCCTACTTGGATAAATTTGTGATTGTGTTTATTGACGATATTCTAATCTATTCTAAGAATGAAGATGAGCATAGAGAACATTTGAGGATTGTTTTGAAGTTGTTGAAGGATGAAAGGTTGTATGCTAAGTTTTCGAAGTGTGATTTCTGGTTAGATTCTGTGCAATTTCTTGGTCATGTGATTAACAGAAATGGAATTCATGTTGATCCTGCAAAGGTTGAAGCTATTAAGAATTGGTCTGCACCGACAACGCCAACGGAAGTGCGACAGTTCTTAGGATTAGCTGGCTATTATAGGCGATTCATTAAAGAATTTTCTTTGATAGCTAAACCCTTGACTAAGCTTACTCAGAAGAATAAACCTTTCGTTTGGGGAAGTGATGAAGATGGAGCATTTCAGACATTGAAGCAAAAATTATGTAGTGCGCCAATCTTATCATTACCCGAAGGGAGTGAAGATTTTGTAGTGTATTGTGATGCATCTCTTAGAGGTTATGGAGCTGTTTTGATGCAGAGAGAGAAAGTGATAGCTTATGCTTCTAGGCAATTAAGGAAGAATGAGGAGAATTATGCTACTCATGATCTTGAGTTAGGAGCTGTGGTCTTTGCTCTTAGGTTCTGGAGACATTATCTGTATGGCACCAAGTGTACGGTATTCACCGATCACAAAAGCCTACAGTATATTCTCGACCAGAAGGAATTGAACATGAGGCAACGAAGATGGATAGAGTTGTTAAGTGATTATGACTGTGATATAAAATATCACCCAGGAAAAGCCAATGTTGTTGCTGATGCGTTGAGTAGGAAAGATAGAGAGCCTATCAGGGTACGTTCTCTAGTCTTGACCGTGCACAATAATTTGCCTGAGCAAATTAGAAATGCGCAAATAGAAGCTTGTAAGAAGGAGAATTTTGTTAATGAAGGGTTCCGAGGAGAAGGAGATCCTTTAGAGGTTAGAGCTGATGGAGTGAAATGTTTAAGAGGTCGTATGTGGATACCTAAGTTTGGAGGCTTAAGAGATTTGGTTATGTTAGAATCCCAAAAATCTAAGTATTCCATTCATCCGGGATCTGATAAGATGTACCATGATTTGAAGAAGATGTACTGGTGGCCGAATATGAAAGCTGACATAGCTATGTATGTTCTCCAATGCTTGACTTGTGCTAGAGTTAAAGCGGAACATCAAAAGCCATCAGGACTACTTCAACAACCAAAGATTCCTGAATGGAAGTGGGAGCGAATTACAATGGACTTTATCACCAAGCTTCCTAGAACATCATCTGGAAACAATTCGATTTGGGTTATTGTCGATAGACTGACCAAATCAGCACACTTCATTCCGGTTAAGGAGCAGTTCTCACTGGAGAAGCTGACTCGAATATACCTTGATAATGTTGTATGCAAGCATGGAGTGCCTGTATCGATCATTTCAGATCGAGATCCTAGATTCGCATCGAATTTTTGGAAATCTCTCCAAAGATCTTTGGGAACGAATCTCGATATGAGCACTGCTTATCACCCCCAGACTGATGGGCAGAGTGAAAGGACGATACAAACACTTGAAGATATGTTGAGAGCTTGTGTGTTAGACTTTGGTAAGAATTGGGATAAACATTTGTCGTTAGCAGAGTTTTCGTATAACAATAGTTACCATTCTAGTATTAAGGCTGCACCGTTTGAAGCTTTGTATGGTAGGAAGTGTAGATCTCCTGTATGTTGGAGTGAAGTTGGGGATACCCAGCTCACGGGACCGGAAGTGATCCGGGAGACTACGGAGATGATAGTTCAGATTAAGAAGAGGTTGTTGACTGCCCGTAGTAGACAGAAAAGTTACGCGGATGTGCGGCGGAAGCCAATGGAGTTTGAAGTGGGTGACCGAGTAATGTTGAAAGTATCGCCATGGAAAGGCGTTATCAGATTTGGAAAGCGAGGGAAATTGAATCCCTGTTATATTGGACCCTTTAAGATTTTATCTAGAGTAGGTCCGGTGGCTTACAAACTAGAGTTACCCCCAGAACTTCATGGTGTTCACAACACATTCCATGTATCTAATCTGAAGAAATGTCTAGCAGTGAGTGATGAGAAAATTCCGTTAGGTAAGGTTCGAATAGATGGGAAGTTGCATTTTATCGAAGAGCCCGTAGAAGTTATGGACCGTGAGGTAAAGCAACTGAAACAAAGTCGGATACCTATTGTCAAGATCCGATGGAATTCAAAGCATAGACCGGAGTATACTTGGGAACGAGAGGATGAAATGTGGAAGAAATATCCGCACCTCTTCGATTTCAATAAGAAACGGACATCCAAATGAAATGGATCACGAGGACGTTGATCCCTTTTAGGAGGAAAAGCTGTGACAAATCTAACATTTTCAGGTAGTGAAATATTTTCTCGTATAATATTTTGAAACTTATTTTTGTGTTGGTTGACGAACTCACAATTTACGGATTTAAATTTGGGCTTACGTGCATAATTTGGCATCTTTTACGACTAAACCGGAAACCTTAGGATTTCGTATTTACGTTTTTGAACTCCGTTTTTGATGAGACAATTTTTATTGGATTCGTTTTGTGACGGTGATTCATAATTTATAAAAAACGTTTTTCGTAAAACGACCCGAGGGCACGCAAATCGAGAAAACTAGAATCGAGAAATACCCGTAAACTAGTGAGATGGGACAAAACACTTTGCCCCATCCCACTAGCTTATATGGGACGGCAATGTTGACACACCACACATAGGTGGCACAAGTTTTAGCTAGTTTGCACAAGTGTAAGCTTGTGCTTACACTTTAAGCTAACCCTTCCCACCAACTAAACAAAACTAGCTAATGGTTTTCATTCTTACCATTTCATCCATGAAATTCACTCAAAAACTCTCTCTACTTCTCCCTCCTTGCCGTCCCAACTCAAGCAACAAACACCATCTTTGATCTTTTCTAGTTACAAACCACATGTTTACTAGTCCTATTAAGGTGTTTCCTTGAAGCCTTGATCATTTGGTGGCCATATAAACAACTTTGGAGGTGATTTGCTTGTGTCCTAGGGCTGATTTTCCAACATATGATCTTGATATTTGATGGTCTTGGAGATACTTGTTGTGTTCATCAAGTTCTTGCCTTCCTAAAACAAGAAATCCACTTGGATTGGTAAAGAAGATCATCCTCTACATTTTTCTCTTATTATTTTGTAAAGAACAAATGTATTTTCTTTCATTTTGTATATGTATATGATGTATATATGATGATAAAAATGTTGTGTGGGGATCAAGTGTTGATAAACATGCTTAAAAATGATGATAACCATAAGAAATGAAGCTAAAATCATGACTAATTAGTTGGCTGTATAAAAACAGTAGATAACTAAATGATGAACTGATAAAAATGCATGGTTTGATCTATTTACAGTAAGTAGGTGATGTTATACACATGTGAGAGTTGGCCATGCAATGGAATCAAAATAATGAGTGAGATATGATCAAAACAAGTTAGGTGGTGTAATCTGAATAAGCAGTTTTGTAGGGACTGTTAAGGCAACTTAGATTCAAAATGGGCAGTAGCTATAACTAAGTTATATGTAGCACATATTATGAAGAAGTTGTCATCCAAAAATGAGCTTCTAAGTCATTGTAGAACTCTAGATATGATAAAAATGGTGAATATGAAGTTAAAAATCAGATTTTGGAAATAATGTTTATTATTATTATATAAGCACTCACTTTATAATTTATAAAATGTAAAATGTAAACCCACTAACTTATAAAACTTATTTATATAAATGTATAAAAGGTTAATTAAATGGGTAAATTATATAAATGGTGGTAAAAATAATATTTGTAAGTAATAATAACTATAAACTTGATTTTTACGACTTTTTCGGCTATCGCCGTGAAATTAACGTTTTTCGCCAAATAAAACTTAGACGATCAAACCCGTCTAATGTAAAATTTATAAAAGTTATATACTGATGTATAAGTAACTAAGACAAGTAAAAACCGATAAAAACCGAACTATAAGAATTACGGACATTTACGAGCTAACTAAACCTATTAGACTAATAATTGGACTTAATAAGATAAATACTTGTAAAAAGAATTATTTGGGCTTAACCCAATAGGGCCCAACATGAAAAGTATATATACTGACCATATAGGTATAAAATGGGTAAAAACAAGTTAAAGAATTTATAAAAGACTTAATGGACTTAAAATAGGTAAAATCGGTAAAACTAGTGAACTAGTAAGACGATACTAAAACATAAACGCTAAAATGAGTAAATGAGGATTTATAAACCCACTTGATCATCATCATATGTACAAAATCATATATATGTATATTGTTATTTTGATAAAAGTCATTGGACCGAGTCTAAGACCGATTATTATTTATATAGGTTTCCGTGACTGAAGCACGCCCGTAGCCGATAATCCGCCTTTCATTAACAACGTGAGTTCATAGCCTCGCACTCTTTTAAATGTTTTATAAAATGATTTATAAACCCGCGAGGGAGATAACATGCTAGATTTTTATAAAAATAGAACACAAGTAGTCCCGATTGTATGCTAAATGATATGGACCCGAATGATGCTATGACCCTATATTCAAGACTAAAAGGATTATTAGTAGTTAGGTTATGTCACTTAAAGTCCCATTAGCATGAATTGTGAACTACCGGGATTTGGTAGACGCTTATGCATTTGATAGTACTATTTGGGGACGATCACCCCAGTTCGCGCCTTGACGGTTGATCCCCGTCGTACCACATTGATTGGTAAGCGAATTTATGTATGAGAAGATTCCATAGCGTGATTTTTGTGACGACACGCTAACTTAGATGGGCAAATTGTTTGTCGGGTTCGCGGCCCGCTGTTTCACAGTAAGGTAACAATGTCATGCGGCTAATAATAATCCTACCTAATTCAAATAAAAATGTATCCTATATATGATAACGACGCTATTAACGACGAATATATTACCTATCATGGTAATATAGAGACTACGGTCTCATGGACGGTTTAAGATGTATGCTTGATATATATTGCCTGACTAGCAATATGTGGACTTACTTCCGATATTATACTTGTGTTCTGATTTTAAATGATTGTTTTATATAACGGTTTTCATTAAACTCTATGAATTCACTCGGCATTCGCTGATATGATTTTTGCATGTTTTCTATCTCAGGTGCTTGAAGGTAATCCGGATGGAGATCGACTCTGATGGCCCACACTTAATATTGAAAATGTTCATTCGATCTGTGTTTTGTAAACTTAATGACCTGTATAATTTGGGACCTGTTGTACACTTTTAAACCTTTTTATCGAATGAATGTTTGTTAAACCTTGTACAACCATTTTTATGTGTTGTCTATGATTGGAGTTATTGTGCTATCCCGTAACACTCTGAAAGACCCTTCCGCTGTACCGATACGAAAAATGAGAGTGTTACAATTCAACCTTTGTTTTGTCAAACCCAGCCACATCAGAGGGATTGATTGAGATCTTCTTCCCATACTTTTTGTAAAACCTGTTGGCTCTCATGCTAAGCAGAGCCATGTTCCACTTGATATCCATCTCCTCCAGTCCTTGCTTACTGATTTGACTTAGATCCTCATGCAACACAGTAGATCCTTGTGGCCCTTAGGATGCTATGAAAGCACAAGCAGTGTCAAGACTGAATGTTGTAGGCCTTTCTTCATCATAAGATGATCCAGACCTGGTAGCAGGGGAATAAGTAGCAGGGCCTACTTCGATTCCACTGCTTTTGGAGATTCCACTGCTTTGAGATATGAATGCCATGTTGGCAGGGGAATCAGTAGATCCACTTGAGTTGGTGGGAATCGTTCCTTTTGACTTCATCTCATTGATAACAGGTTCAAAAACTTTTAAGTTATTGTATATGTCATCAATGTTCTTGTTATCTAGGTCATCCTTATTCTGCCAAATTGCCTTGTAGACAAACCATTCTTTCTAGAGGCTGTTAAGGAACCTGCTATTCACCTGCTCTCTTGTCACCTCAATATCAAAGAACTCCAACTGGGCCACCATATCTTGAAGCCTATTGTAAATAGCTCCAATTGATTCATCACCAATTTCTTTGAAAGAAGCAAAATCATCAAGCATTTGATTCTTCTTCTTCTTCTTTGTGGCTTCATTTCCTCCAAAGGTTGTGCCTATGGCTTCCTATAGTTCCTTAGCTGTTTTGTATTTTCTGAATCTTAGTTGATGTCTGACAGGTAGAGCCAACAGCAATGAGCTGTGAGCCCTGACATCATGCCTTCTGGCCAGTATTTCCTTATCACAAAAGCAGCCAATTTCTTCTTGTCCTTACCTTTGGAACTTTCACCTTTCTCTTCTTCCTTGCCCTCTTCAACTGCCACCATTTTGTTGAATTGATCACCAAACTCTATGATCTCCCAGAGAACATAGTGTTCCATTTTCAGGTATTGTTGGATTCTGAATTCCCATAATTCAAAGTTTTTAGGATCCAACATGGGTAATTTGAGGTTATTGTGGTTGTTGCTGTTTGAGGAAGAGTCTGAAGACATGGTTGTTATGAGGGTTTTGTTTTTGGTTTAGAAAAAGTTTATCAACAAGCTCTGATACCACTTGTTGATCCCAAACTCAGATCTTAAACCTTCATAGCTTGTTTAAGGGTTGTGATAGAAAGAAAGTATTCAATCTAACACTAGAGAAACTTTGCAAAGCAAAGTAACTAAACAAGATGCGGAATATAATGTTTAGCACAAGAACAATATGATTGAAGCAAACGTTGAACTTTAATATATCAATGATATACGAATACCCTAAAATGGTATTAGGGTTTACAAAACCTTAAAGTATGATAATGAAAGACAATAGAGAAAGACACACTTAGCATGCTAACCTAGTGAGTCCTTTTATAGGCATAAGGACTCACGTACAAGATCACTACTAACAAACTTGGAAAGTATTAAGGAGTAGTAACAGAAACGCGTAAAAATCTATTCCAAGTTTATCTCTGACGGCAGGGCATTTGACTTCAGCAGGGGAACCAATCCCCCTGCCTTTGTTATTTGGCAGGGGGAACTTACTCTAGCAGGGGTACAGATAATCAACTAGCAGGGGTAACAAGTATGCATAGATTTATTCCCAACAGTAGGCAATAGCTGTTTAATACGAGTATCCAAATAAAGCTCACGCCAAAAGTTATGCCTAATCAAATAGTACAGTCTTAATAGATAGTACAAAGAACATATATGTATGCTTATAAAGATTTTAGTCAGTTCATTTTTGATACGGTATTTATCTATATAACCGTAGTTAAAATAACAACAATATTCATTTAAACTTATTTATATAAGTTTCATTTTTAAGTAAACATAAAATGTTTAACTATTAATACAGTTAGCATATATAATAATCATTCAACTTACAATTAAGTTTCTTATTTAAGTAGACATAAAATGTTTTACTTAAAATATTAGTTTACGTTCTCCGTTCATGTATTATAATCACTCATTTACTATTAAGTTTCATTATTAAGTAAATATAAAAATTCTACTTAATATTAGTTCACGTTCGTAGTTCATGTATTATAATCATCCATTTAAACTTATTATTAAGTTTCATATTTTAAGTAAATGTAAGGTGTTTTACTTACCTATTAGCATTCAATTTATCCAACGTTCATATAGTTTTTATTTTCTAAAAGTATATGAGTTTGTGTATGAGTAAAACATATTCATAATTGTTTATACAATTACTTCCTAAAGTAAATATAATTATTTTATTTTTAAAAAAAAATAAAATATAATATTTTATTTAACTTTAAAGTTTCCATAAATTATTTTAACATTTATAAAATAATTTATTAATTATAAACTTAAGAATTTATACCTTACTTCTTATGGTCTAGGTATTTAATTATGTTTTATTATAATTAAAAATAGACTTTAGGGTTAGGGCTTGTTAATGTTTCGGAACTTGGCAAAACTAGTCCCTCCATTTATTAAACAAGTATAACTTTCGGATTTTACTTATTTGGTACCTAGGGTTTGTTAATGTTTCGGCTTATGGCAGATTTAGTCCCCCTAGTTATATCTAGGTTTTGTAACTTTACTAAAATGTCAAAAACAGCCCCTAGGGCTTCTTTAAGTTTCGGAAAATTACAAGAATAGTCCTTAGGGTTATAAAATGACAAAATAACTTTTAGAAACTTCCCAAAATGGTCCATATGGTTTAGTTTGCCACGGATAGTATTTATTAAACCCTATAATTTTGGATATTTACATTTTCAGTCCTTGTGTTTACTAGTTTATCAAAACAAGTTTCATAAGTTACGGTTTGAGTCCTTAAGTTTCATAAATTGTCATTTTAATCCAAAAAGTTTTTATAAGTTATATTTTATCATAAAAACTCTTGTTTTAACATTCAAACATAATATGGGCTCATTAAATAGGCTAAACATCTAATGGGCTATTTTAGTGGGCTTAAATATATGTCAAGTCCACTAATTTATTTAAATGGGCCTTTAAATCATTTATTGGGCTTAAATACATTTTTAAGTCCTTTAATTAGTTTAATGGGCCTAAGTGTAATCTTAAGTCCATTAAGTTACTAAGATTTATCAAATGGGCTTATTGGGTCCATTAAGTTTTGAATTAGCATTTCATAGGCTTAACTAGTCCATTAACACTACTTTACATTCTATGTAAGTTTTAACTTAGGATATTCTTATAAGTTTATTATGAGCTTATTCATATTTAGTTTTAAATCTAAATGTAAGAATAAAACTTATAATTTGTTTTATGTGATGTACCAAATTAGATCTAGGTGTGTTATAAGGTTGCAAGTAAGTCATAAGCCCTAATAGGAGCTTATAGCTCACGGCTATAATTAATTATAGCTTATTAAGATAAGTCAAGTCTCATTTTAAGGTTGCATGTAATTTATAAGTGTTACAAAAATAGATCTAGCTATGTACAAATTAAGAAAATAAGTCATAAGTCCAAAATGAGATCTAAACTATGTCTAGACCTAAAAATCAATCATAGATCCATGTACACACATATATATATAGCCCACGTCTATATTTTTAAATCTTGGTATTTCCAAGATGAACACTTTAGCTAATTTTAAGTCTTGTAAATATTTACAAAAAAAATATAATCATGATTATCTAGGTGTCATGCATGTTTCCAAGGTTACCATTTTACCAAGGAGACTACATATAGCCCACGGCTATATTGTCTCTTCCCAAGGTTCCCATAAGACTTTTATAATCTTGTTTTATGTTTAACATACTCAAGTTAACTTTATCATTAGATATATGATTTATATAAGCATGCATGTACATCTAACCCTTTCTAGGTCATATGTAACCCACGGCTACATATATACACATAAGTTACATTTTGTGATTTTTAATATTCCATTTAACATGTTACATTTCATATTCCATTCTTAAAACTAAGTAGACAAATCATATGGTCACCATTTATTTTATCCGTGACCTTTAAGGTCACGATTTTCATGATCTTTAAGTTATACAAGTTCATTTCAAGAGATCTATGGTCATTAGTTAACCAAAGTCCCATAAAACAAGATTTGTAACTCATGATATGTTTAGATTCATAAAATATTTCATATGGTTTTCAAATCAAATTTAAAACATAGAATACAAACCATGTGTTTCTTACTAAAAGATTTTTAAATCATGTTTATGATTTTTATAAATATGTCGTGACCTATAATGGTCATGGCTTCATGAAATCTTTGTTTTAACATGTTATTTACTTGTGTTCATAGATGATGATGCATGCATGTAGAAATGTAAGAACATGTAGTGTATACCTTTCTTGCTTAAAATACCAAGGATGATCTAGATGAACAGGGAGATTAAAGATCTAAGATAGTTGAGGAAGAGAACCCTAATACAAACCAAGCCGTGGCCTTGATGATTTCGGCTAGGGCTCGTTTATAGTGATTCCAAAAGGAATGATACTACTAATGATTTGTAGTAAAGATGAGACAAGGATCTTGGTGGATTTAATACTTGTTTTTGGATGTATATGGCTTTAAGCCGTATGATTGAGAGAGATGAGGATGAGAGAAACAATATTAGATTGCATGAGAGAATGTGAGAGTATGTGTGTGTGTTTTCGGCTAAAAGGAAAGAGAGATAGGAGGGCAAAAGGCATGACTTGTCTTGGTAAGAGAATTCTTGCCAAGTGTAAGCCTTTATGTTTCCCATGCATCTCTTCTCCTTCCACCTACACCTATGTGTCGTGTATGGCTATCCAAAAGGGTAGGGTGGGCTTGTGTTGGGCCTATGTTGGGCTAGAGCACAACCTTGGGCTAGTCCATGAGAGTTAAGTGATCTCTAGTCTTCATGTACACATATACATGGCTACATTACCTAATGTAGTATATTTCCAAAAAAATTTATTAAGTGTTGTATATCTCAATTATTAAGTATACATCTTACTACTTGTTATCCCTAGTTTTAGGTACATGGTTTAAGCTATGTAACTTATTTATAACCAATATAGATGTAAAGGTATAAGTACATAATGGACAAGTTCACACACAACTTATAGAAGCATAGTACATGAGTATGTGTTCTAAGAGTAATGGGTGAAATTTCATTACATAAAATCATGGTAAAATCATGGATTTTACAGCTTTTGAGATGGGTTTTGTTGTTACAAGAGTTTTCTTTAGAAATCCGTGATAAGAAAGGAGCCGAGAATTTAGCGGCGGATCATTTGATTAGACTTGAGCATCTTTTTCAAGGAGAATTACCTGATAAGGAAATTAATGAATCCTTTCCACTTGAGTAACTCATGTCTATCTCTTCACAAGAGGATGTCACCCCTTGATTTGTGGATATTGTAAACTATCTTGTGGGGGATGTGCTTATTGAGGGTTTAACTTCCCAACAAAGAAAAAGTTTCTTAAGGAAGCTAAATATTATTTTTGGGATGACCCTTACCTCTTTAGGCAATGTGCGAACCAAATCATAAGACGTTGTGTAGATGGGCCCGAAGCATTTAAGATCTTAGAAGCTTGCCATAAGGGACTCATGGGGGGCTATTTTGGGCCTAACTACACGGCCAAGAAAGTCTTTGATTTGGGTTACTATTGGCCTTCCATTTACAAAGATGCCCAAGAAATGGTGAAATATTGTGATGTTTGTCAAAGACAAGGAAAAATTACTCAAAGAGATGAGATGCCACAAAATTTCATACAAGAATGTGAGATTTTTGATGTATGGGGTATAGATTTCATGGGACCCTTTCCATCATCAAAGGGTAATAAGTACATACTCGTAGCCGTGGACTATGTTTCTAAGTGGGTTGAGGCTAAAGCCTTGCCTACCAATGATGCTAGAGTTGTAGTAAAGTTCTTAAAGCAATTATTTGCTAGATTTGGTATACCTCGGGCTATCATAAGTGATAGTGGGAATCATTTTTGTAATGATCAATTTACAAGAGTTATGAAGAAGTATGGTGTTAACCATAGACTTTCTACCGCGTATCACCCTCAAACCAATGGGCAAACCGAGGTCACAAATCGTGGTTTAAAGAGAATTTTAGAAAGAACGTTGGGAGAGCATCGAGCTTCTTGGTCGGATAAGCTTGATGATGCTTTGTGGGCTTTTAGGACCGCTTTAAGACACCAATTGGTTGTACTCCTTATAGGCTTATCTATCGAAAAGCTTGCCACCTCCGATTCGAGTTAGAACATAAGGCTTCATGGGCTCTTAAATTGGCTAACTTTGATTAAACCAAGTCGGTTCACATAGGAAAGACTAACTTAATGAGATGAATTAACTAAGAATCAATGCCTATGAAAACTCATTGCTTTATAAGGAAAAGACTAAGCAATTGCATGATGCTAAGATCAAGAACCGTGAGTTCAAAGTTAGAGAGCCGGTTCTCCTCTTTAACTCAAGGTTGAAACTCTTTGCGGGTAAGCTTAAGTCACGATAGTCTGGTCCATTCACTATTGCTCAATTATTTCCATATGGGACTATTGAGTTGTCACAGCCAAATGGCCCAAATTTCAAAGTGAATGGTCACCGTGTTAAGCATTACTTTGGGGAGGACATTTCCGTTTAAATGGTCCAAAAGATCCCCATTTTCCCCACGAATTAATTCATTATGGGAAGAGTCGAGCTAGAGACTCCATAAATCAAGCTTGAATAACTAGGCTTAGATCTTTTAGACTAGAGTGTGTTAGGATAGGAATAAAGGGTATATAGATGAGCATAAGTGTAGAGGGGATGCCTCTCTTTTGTCTTCTTGATGTTTGTAGGGTTGCTCTCTCATTGCATGTATTGGAGCTTATGGAGGATGCCCTTGTATCGGGTTCACTTCGTTACTATTGTGATTTTCAAACCACATTGTGCTTAAAATGAATTCACTATAGTAGACCTTTCCTTAGCTTGGGTTAAGCAAAGTTATCAATGTCATAAGTGTAGGGGAGTTTACTCCAATACTCTTAAACATTGAGGACAATGTTTATCTCAAGTGTAGGGGGTCTTCTATCGAAGTGACCTTACCTAGAACTTTGTCATTGACTTCATGATAACTTGGAAATTAATTTTTCAAACATTTTACAAATTTTTGATCTACTTTGGCCACCAAAAATATGCATTCATAATTTTTGCATTAATCATTTTTTATTTGCATAACACATTTGCATTGTATATATTTTTCTTTTACTTTTCATAAAAAATATATAAAAAGGAAAAAATATAATAAAGGATATGGTTTAACAAGTTTAGTTATCTTAGACATATTAGGCCCGCCATGGATACTTTGACTCAACCCGAGTTTGCTTATCTAAGAATTCTCTAGCTAGTAGCCTTAACCATGTAGAACTTTATTGGTTTATTAGGCTAAGCATCCACTAGTCTCATTATTTGAGATTTTAAACTGTAGAGAACAAGAGATGATAGAGTTTGAAGTAAGTATTAAGGGCTAGATAAACCTCATATCAATTAATTGTGACTTTTATATCCCCTTTCGTAACCTTTATTTTCTTGTCAACGCATGTATATATGTTAATAAATAATCAAGAACGGTTTTAATTGGTTTGTAGTCTCTTATGCATTTTTTACTAATCATTCGTGGTTTGTATAAGTACGTCTTAAGATTCTAAGTTAGAACGTTTTAAGTGTACTAAACTTATGTCATTCTTAATACTTAGCGGGTGTTTTTCCATTTATTCTTTTCAATTTGCTTTGTGATGAATAAAGAAAAATAAGAGCGGCTTATGAAAAAAATGAGTGGCTAGAAAAAAAAAGAAAAACAAAAACAAAAAGAAAAAAATTAATTATACAAGACTCCCAAAAGGGGCAGTGAAGTGTTAATTATAGTAGCTATTGAATTCCAATATTACTCTCACAAGGGTTGCGGGGATTTAATAGTTGCTCCAATCCAATATTACCTTAACGGGTTGCGGGATTGAAGATCCAAAGTCTCAAAAAGGCGGCGGATATAAATTATTACGTGAGTTTTATTTATTTTTTCTTAGCGAGTGTGTAGCTACTTATTAATGCATGACATAAGGATCTTACATATAAGGCAAATGACTTATTATTTTGGGTCAGACTTATATTAATTATGGGCGGTTTTTCGAGTAATGGATAAGATGGTTACTTAGGATTAAAACCATGATTCCTTATTTTGAGATTTTACACTTCATATATTTCATGCTTTAAATAATGACAAATTTGCCCAAAAGCAATTTGCTCAAGTAATAACCGGTCTTAGAGGCATAATAAGTGGGGGTATAATAGTAACACAATTAATCTATATGAATGAGTTGATGCACTTTCACTTATGGATAACAATGATCTTGTTTTTAAGCTTGGTATAGGGAAAGTGAAACTTAAGGATGATAAGTGTTCATGGTACCAAAGCCCTAATTAAAGTCTTTGATTTCTTTATGAGTTATTTCCATCAAAACTATTTCAAGAAAAATCCAAAAATATATAAATAGAATTGTTTTCCTTGTCAGTGCATTGTTAAAATCAAAATCATGCATCATATAGTGTAGAGTAGTGTAATAGCATTCCATATTGGTCAAGATGGATTAATTATGAGAAAAGTGTAAATTGGTGCTTTAAAATATGGTATTGCATGAGGTCATGGCAATGATCAAGTGTAGGGGATTTGATATGAGTGAAATCTCATATCACTTATATCATAAATAACCCTAAAACACAAAGCAAAATACTTGATTTTATAAAAGTAGTATTATGGGCATATTTTGTTGTTTGTGCTTGTGTAGGTAAAAATATACAAATATGAAGCAAACAAGGAAATCAAGCCTTTATTGATGAAGAAAAGACAAAAGGAGTATGAAAAGTGACAAGTCAATCAAAGTCAAAGTAGCTTTCTTGATAAATTTCAAAGTAGAGGGACTTAAAGTGCAAATATGGAAAAGTCAAGAACAAAGTCAAACATGGTCAAAAGTCAAGTCAACAAGTCAAGGGATCATTTGTGTGCAGGTATGAAGCTCAAAGGACCAGAAATGACAAGTTTATGAAGATATAAGCTTAAAACATAAATCTGCTAAACATAAGGACTGAAATTGTCAAAATGGGAAGAAGTTTCAATTCAATCCTTGTGATAAGGATATTAATCAATGGGAGAGCTTTATTCAGTCAACAAGGATTGCCACATCACCACAATAAATATGGACAGAGACGAGTGGATAATATATATATTCCAGCCAATCATATTTCAGTTATAAGATAACGATATGTGTGACTTCTCAACAACAAATCAAAGAACGACACGTAGCTTCTCAAACAAAGAACGCGCCCAGATTCAAGATGAAGAAGGAGTCGATTTCAGAGAAAGTGTTAAACATCAAAAGTGCTTAAAATCAAGTGACGAATCCATTCCAAGTGATCAGTTAAACTGAAATCAACTTAACAAGAAAATCCCAACTGTGTTCTTATTCTGCAAATCATAATTACCAGATTGAAGCCACATGGAAGCTGGGGATTGGCCAAGAAACGTCACTAGACCTCACTTCAACTCAACCTCACTCTATAAATACCCCAGATGTAGTTCATTTCATGTATTGTAGTTGAAGTGTGAAAACACACACACTTCTTAATCTTTCCCTTATTTTCAATTAGCAATTCAGTTAGAACTACTCTCAAGTGTCTGACAAACACTTGAGATAGTTAGTTAGTACTTGTAACAAACTTGTAACAAGAATTCTCCATTAATGCAAGTTTATTTTCCCTAAATTTCACTCTCACTCTCTTTACTTACTTCAAACTGCTACTATATTGTTCTTGTGATTGATTTCATTGTTCTCATTGAACAATGAGTTGATTTGAGTCTTGTTTGGAAGCTTGTACATGTTCAAACCTATTCTTAGCTCACAACCATTGCTAGAATCTTGATCAGACTTGTTGCAGGGGTGATCAGTTGATGATGATGGTGGTTGATGATGTGTAGTTGTTGTTGATTGTTAGTTAGGGTGGTGGTTAGAGGTCAAGTGAGCTCAGTGCTCCACTTCATCCCCAAAGGAGCCTACAAACAATCTTATAAGTTTTTCTCTTGATAATTCCTCTATAGAACCAACTGCATGCTTATTTCTTGCTTTCTAGTGTACAAACTTAGTTGATGCTTGCTTCTTGTTCATTGTTAGCTTTTTGATATGCTTTGATAACTATCTTTCATAATCTGTTTGCTTGTAAAACCCACATGCTTTTACCATGAATAGTAACCTTAAGATCGTACGTACTAGATTAAAACTTTCCTATTATAGCAAGATTATGATTACGTGTTAGGATTTTACGTATTACGTACGTGTTAGAACACGATAAGTATTTACTACGCACGAGCACGCAATAATTATTTGACAATAATTAATCACGAACATGCGATCATGAAATCATGAACGTAATTAAATCACGAACTATTATTAATTATGTATATATATTTATTACGAGCGTAAATAAATATATTAGGTCACGGTAATTATTTAACGAGAACACATTAAACGCGAACACAAATAAACATGAGCGAACAATTAAACATCGAGACACGGAAAATGGTACGGGTACCCCATGTGGGGCCTCTACCCGTGGCAACAAGGAAGAGATGGGCCAAGCCCATCTCAAATTTCAATTAAGAGGGGTTAAGGGAAAAGTTACTACTCATTTTCACTTTACAGAAGAATTAACCAAAAACCTAAAAATATTTTCTCCTCCTCCTTCTTTTTCTTTGTTTGGCCGCCACACATAAACACACCAAAGGAGGTGATTGTTTGATTTTTGATCTTGGTATTGGTGCAAGTGTTCGTGTTTGTTCATCCTCGTTTAGATCCACGCATTCGGTATATTATTTTTATCCCTTTTCTTTTGATTTTGATCTAATAATAAATTAAGAACAAGATGTTTTTAAAAACTAATTAAAAACAGAGATCTAACATGAAAATGGTTTTGGAATAAATCAAAAAGGGTGTTTTAGGGGTGTTTGTTTTGGCCGGCGCCTAAACCGAACCCCAAGGGGGTCTCGGTTTGGCTACTCGACCACCACCGAGACCATATGGTCCCGGTTGGTTGGTGTGGGTCCCACGGCAGCAGCAAGACAAGGGGAACCCGAAGTGGTTCGGGGTATGGTGTCAATTTCATGTCCGGTTCATGGTTCCTAGTCAAGATCCGGTTAACGGTGTATGTTAAGATTATTATTTTTATAATCATATGTTAAAATTAAATTAATAAACATGACATGATTAATTTAATAACATGACTTAGGTTATATTAATTATTAAAATCATGAAATTATTAACCTAGGTATTTTATATTTTTAGACTTATAATTAATTAATTAGTTAAAAACCATGGTTATAATTAATTAATTAACATGACTTAGGTTATATTATTAATAAATAATAATACATGTTTTAACCTAAGTATTTAACTTTATTTAATTAAAAACATGATATACTTTAATTAAATATTTTAAACTATAGTTTATTTTAATTACATGAAATAATTAATAAACTATACATTATATCATATGACTTAGAAAATAATCATGAAAACACTTAGGCTTATATACTTAGCTTATTTAACCAGCTTATATCTAATTATGTAAACTTTCTATTTTTAGAAACTTATTTAAATAAGGCAGCTAATCTATTTATGGAAACTTTCTATTTTTAGAAACTTATTTAATTCAGGCAGCTAATCTATTTATGGAAACTTATTTAATTAAGGCAGCTGATCTATTTATGGAAACTTTCTATTTTTAGAAACTTATCTATTTTAAGCAGTAATTCTATTTTTGGAAACTTTCTATTTTTGGAAACTTTCTTTTTTTTGGAAACTTTCTATTTTTGGAAGCTTTCTGTTTTTGAAAACTTTCTATTTTTGGAAACCTTCTATTTTTGGTAACTTTCTATTTTTGGAAACTTTCTATTTTAGGAAACCTGCTATTTTTGTAAAGTTACTTATTATTACACAGTAAGTATAATAATACATGAAATACCAGAAATACTTAATCAGAATAGACAGAATATAAGATAAACACAGTTTAAGGCTTTAAACAGTAAAACATGATATGAACATACAAAATAAGCTAAGACATGACATAAAACCAGTTACGTATTTAGTAAGCAGATACTTATTCATGTATGTATTTATGTAGCATTAGTGATACGGAAGTAGGATTCCTCTCAGTTCATCTTCTTCGGTCACTGGACATAAGGTACGGATTCCCGTCCTTTTAGTATGGACATTCTTTCCTTATTAGGATTCCTCGTATGCAGCCAAATGTTTTCCCGTAGTATAAGTTATGTGTTTGATTTGCTTATGTTTAATTTAGAATACATATAGCCATATACATGCATGACCAGTTTCACCTAGTTATGGAGGTACCATAACCATAACATTAGAGGCACTGATGTTATGACTTCACCACGGCGGAGCGATTGCTCGTGGCGTCCCTTCAGCTTTTGGCCATATTTTTATATTTATCATGTGGGGTGTATGGGTGCATCCTAGTTACATGTTTTCAGTTAGGATTTCATGATGAATGTGGTGTGTGCCTTGCATCCTTCACAAGGAGCTGATCCCTCCTACCCAAAACCAGTATATTAAATTAGAGGCAGCCCCTCTAATTTGCATGATGAGGTCACCCCTCCAAGTATTCATGCATGGTGGATTTTCATGACTTATATTGGCTAATGGTAAAATATGTTAAACAGTTTTTACAAGATAAACATAAGGCTTTTCAAACTATAAAACCAGTTTTATCAAGACTTAACCAGGTTACTCGGGACTTAGTTTCTTCCGCTGTTATATGTTATATGCTTATCCTATTCATGCTTTATTGTACATCCGTGCACTGAGCGTATTGCTCAGCCGTTTTCCTTTTCTATGTTCCCAAAACGGCAGGTACTCAGGGACGCTCGTAGACTTTAAGCGTACGTGCATATGGACTGGAAGCTTTCTAGCCTTTCTTTACTTTATGCATTACCTTTCTTTTGATACATTCGCTATGGACATTGTTTAGTCCTTTCCATTACTATACTTATGTTTGTGTGTGATGAGCTTTACCTTTGGACTACCGATGTTTGATTCCGGTATTTTCCTTTTATGGTCATGTAATATTTAGACATTTTTCCTTGTATGCTTTGATGACACGCCATAATTACGTGTGACATTTCCATTATCAAAATGGGGTGTTACAATTATGGTATCAGAGCCAAGGCTTGGACCTGTAGGCTCTCAAATATGACCTGTGATTAGTGGGTAGTCACTATGGTCTTCCTAGAACTGACAGTTTTTTTCATGCATTCATCATTTTTATGCATACATATATATGTCATTGTTGCAGATTTATGACTAAGTAATGGTTGGTACAGGACTGGCCCTATTTAGTCGCATGTGTTTTATCGAAACTTTTAAATTTGGGACCGACCCATAGGCGTCCCCTCGCCATGTCTTTTGTTTTTGGGTGAACTGACCATAGGCGTTCACTCTCGAGCATACAAAACTTTTCATAAAACTGCATCATGCATTCATACACAAAATTTTCTGGCATAAAATTTTTCTCTTGAAATTTTGGTATAAATTTTTTTCATGTATATATATATTTTATGTTTTGATCTGTTTAATCATATGTTTTATGTTATACTGTCAGATGGTTCTCACACGCGAACAGGAACAGCTCAATGCTGCAATTCAAGCTACTATGCAAGCTTTGCTTCCACAACTGAGGAACGACATCAGGGCTGAAGTTCAAGCTGCCAACAATCAGCAGCATAATCAGGCACCTCCTCCTCCTCCTCCAGTGACATTAGCAGTATGGCTGGAGAGATTCAACAAGCTCCGTCCTCGAGCTTTTGAGAAGACAGATAGCCCCAGTGATGCTGAAAGCTGGTTGGCTCACATCGAGAATATTTTCAATGCTATGGGTTGTGACCCCGTATACAAGGCGAGGTTGGCATGATATCGGTTCGAAGGCGATGTGCTAAATTGGTGGTTAGCGTCGATGCAGTCTGAGGGTGGTGACGAGTGGGTTGCTGGTTTGACTTAGGCTCAGTTCAAGGACAGGGTGATGGAGCAGTTCTTTCCCAAGGCTGAGCAGGACAAGCTCAAGAGAGAGTACAATGGGATCTGACAGATATCTGGGGAGAATAGCAATGAGTTTATGCAGCGCTTTCTTCGCTTAGCTGGTTTCCTTGGTGCGGCATCAGGTACTCCTGAAGAGCAGGCACACCACATTAGGTGGGCTCTTCGCACATCAGTCGCAAACAATCTGGTGTGTGCTACGTTCAACACTGTAGCACAAGTGGCCGATGCAGCACGTAAGCTAGAAATGCTGCGGGAGAGAGATGAGTTTGGGGAAGCTGAGAGACCCGACAAGAGGTAAATATTCGTATTCAAGCGGTGATCAATCCGTATTCTTTCCATATATGTCAATTATTCATCTCTTTAAAATGTATCTTCCAGGCAGAAAACTGGGGACCGGTCTCAGCCAGCTACTCAGCAGCAGCCTCATCAGCCCAAGGGAAACGGTCAGACTAACGATCGTTCTACTACGGATAGGCGTGGCGGTAATGATAATTACCGTAACAACGCTGGACACTCCAACAGTAGCAGGTCCTAATACTTACGCATTTCCTTATGATTTCATGTTATAACTCATATTCTGACACTTTAGCAAAACTTCTACCAAGAACCATGGAAACGGTAGGGACCAGAACCAGAGAGGTTCACAGCCTAGCCGTCCAGCTATCACTGGTATTCAATCTTACGATTATCCGCATTGTCCTTTGTACCCTATTATCATGTCTTATGTAAAATGTTTTATCAGGTTCCCAGCCAGACAGAGCACCTGCTGGAGGATTTACTCATCCTCTTTGCTCTACTTGCCACCGTAGGCACCCAGGGCCATGTCACCGTAACACTAACGCATGCTTCAAGTGTGGTCTTCCTGTCCATATCATGAAGGATTGCCGTAAGGGCGAGATGAAGGGTACATCGGGACATGCTGATTCCAATCCGCCTCCTACCACCGGGCGTGTCTACACGACATCTCGAGACCAGGCCAACAAGTCTACAGGTACCATCACTGGAATCTTGTATATGTATGGTCAAGCTACATGTGTTCTTTTCGATACGGGTGCTACTCACTCGGTTATTTCTACTGCTTATGCTAAGAACATTAGGATGCTCCCCATGCCACTAGAAAATAGGCTTACTATTTCCACGCCTTTAAGGGACTCTGTATTAATCACCCATGTGTACAAGAGTCTTCCCCTAGAATTTGACGATAAGGTTCGACCTGTTGACGCACTTCCGCTGGACATGAATGACTTCGACATGATTTTGGGCATGGATTGGCTATCCAAGCATCATGCTACCATAGACTGCCATTCATATCGAGTTATCTTCGGTGATGTTAATGCACCAGAGTACATTCATAACGGGTTCATACCCGGACGATCTGTACAAACCATATCTACCCTGCAAGCGCGTGCACTACTGTCACATGGCTGCGAGGGTTATCTAGCTACGGTTCACGACATGGATGCTGAATCTCCATCAATTCAGGATCAACCAATAGTGTCGAAATTCCAAGATGTTTTTCCAGCAGAACTTCCGGGCATACCACCTGCACGAGAAGTGGAATTCAGTATCGAGCTTATTCCAAGAGCTGAACCAATCTCCAAGGCTCCTTATCGCATGGCTCCCATAGAGCTGAAGGAGCTGAAGGATCAACTGCAAGAACTTCTTGAACGAGGTTTCATTCGATCGAGCTCATCTCCATGGGGCGCACCGGTCTTGTTTGTTAAGAAGAAGGACAGCAGTATGCGTCTTTGCATAGACTATCGTGAGCTCAACAAGATTACTATCTGGAATAGATATCCACTGCCACGTATAGACGATCTGTTTGACCAACTACAAGGGGCCAAACACTTCTCCAAGATTGATCTTAGGTCAGGCTATCATCAGCTACGGGTCAAGGAGCAGGACATCGCTAAGACTGCCTTTCGTACCCGCTATGGCCACTACGAGTTTGTAGTTATGCCATTTGGCCTGACAAATGCTCCAGCATTGTTCATGGATTTGATGACAGAATCTTCCATGAATTTCTGGAAAATTTCGTCATTGTCTTCATCGATGACATCCTGATTTTCTCAAAGTCCAAGGAGGAACACGAAGACCATCTTCGTACAGTACTACAGATTCTTCGCCAGAAGCAGCTGTATGCTAAATTCTCCAAGTGTGAGTTCTGGTTAGACAAGGTGGCATTCTTAGGTCACATAGTATCAGCAGAAGGAATCACTATGGATCCAGCGAAGGTTGAGGCCATTATTAAGTGGCCAAGGCCGACATCAGCGACGGAAGTCCGCAGTTTCTTAGGCTTAGCTGGCTATTACCGCAGGTTCGTGGAGAACTTTTCCCGCTTAGCACTACCATTGACCAAACTGATGCGGAAAGGGGAGAAATTCGTCTGGACTGAAGAACGAGATAAGAGCTTTGAAGACCTGTAGCAAAAGCTAGTATCTGCACCTATTCTTACTCTCCCATCTGGTACGGGTGGATTTCAAATCTACATCGATGCATCGGGGAAGGGACTTGGCTGTGTTCTCATGCAACATGGGAAAGTGATCGCGTACGCTTCACAGCAGCTTAAGCCTTATGAAGAAAATTACCCCACGCATGACTTGGAACTTGCTGCAGTCGTGTTTGCATTGAAGATATGGAGGCACTACTTATATGGAGAATCATGTGACATTTTCGCGGACCACAAGAGCTTGATGTATATCTTCACTCAACGTAAATTGAATGAGGCAGAGGAGATGGTTAGAGCTGTTGAAGGGTTATGACATTAATCTACAGTATCATCCCGGAAAGGCAAATGTAGTAGCAGATGCTCTTAGAAGGAAGTATGGAATGATCAACGACATTAAAATTAAAGAGGAAATCATAAGAGACTTGGAGCGACTTGACATCGGGATCATGCTACGTGGACAGCACGGTTACTGGGCTATTCTTAGAGTAGAACCCGAGTTACTCTTTAAGATCAAGGAAGCTCAGAAAGATGATGGAGAAATTTGGGCGATAGTACAGAATTTGGAGAAACAGACAGAATTCAGAGTAGATGCAGATGGTATCGTATGGCAGGGCACGAGACTTTGTGTTCCTGATGACCAAGAACTCCGGGAAGCCTTGTTAGCTGAAGCTCATAGCTCCCCATTCTCTATACATCATGGTTCGACTAAGATGTACCATGACATCAAGCAGTACTTTTGGTGGAGTGGTATGAAATAGGATGTCGCTACTTACGTCTCCAAATGTCTTACCTGCCAGCAGGTTAAGATCGAGCATCAGCGATCTGGCGGTCTCCTTCAACCGTTAGATATTCCAGAGTGGAAGTGGGACAAAATCACCATGGATTTTGTTACTGGCCTTCCGCCTACCAAGAGGAAGCACGATGCAATTTGGGTTATCGTAGATCGACTTACCAATCAGCTCATTTCTTATCGATCCGCAAGGAAGATCCGGTAAGTAAACTCGCCGATACGTACAGAAGAGAGATCATGAGACTCCACGGTGCACCATCCAGCATCATCTCAGACAGAGATCCTCGTTTCACTTCGCGATTTTGGAAGAGTCTACAGAAAGCTTGGGGTACACAACTTAAGCTTAGCACGGCTTTTTATCTTCAAACGGACGGACAGTCGGAACGAACGATTCAAAAATTGAAAGACATGTTGAGGTCATGTGCGTTGGAATGGACGGGTGATTGGGACGATTACATCTGTTTGGTGGAGTTTGCATACAACAACAGTTGGCACGCAAGTATCAAGTGTGCTCCTTTCGAGATGTTGTATGGCAGAAAGTGTCGTGCCCCAATCTGCTGGGATTAGGTTGGCGAGCGAACACTTGAAGGACCAGAAATCATAGAGATGACCAATGAAAAGATCGCAGTAGCTAAGCAGAAACTTCAGGAAGCACGGTCACGTCAGAAGAGTTACGCCGATAAGCATCGTAGGGACATACATTTTAACGTAGGAGATCACGTCTTCCTTAAGGTTTCGCCGGCACGTGGTGTTAGACGCTTCGGGATTAAAGGGAAGATCAGTCCTCGTTTCATCAGACCGTTTGATATCATTGAACGAGTCGGTGAAGTATCTTACCGATTGGTGTTACCTCCGTAGATTTCGCATGTGCACAATGTGTTTCATGTGTCCTTACTCAGAGGGTACTAGTATCATCCCCTTCACATGGTTCAGTATCCACTGGAACAGATACGTGAAGATCTCACTTTTATAGAAGAACCCGAACGAGTTCTTGACAGACAAGAACGAGTCATGAGAAGGAAGACGATTCCATTCGCCAAAATCCTATGGAGGGATCATACCGAGCAGGAGGCCACTTGGGAAACAGAGGAGTCTATCCGGGCTTCTTACCCTCATTTCATTTGAATTCGGGTATGTTCTTCTTTTCTAGTTTACTTTATCTATAATTCGGGGACGAATTATTCTTTTTAGGGGGGAAGAGTTGTAAAACCCGCATACTTTTACCATGAATAGTGCCCTTAAGATCAACGTACTAGATTAAAACTTTCCTATTATAGCATGATTACGGTTACGTGTTAGGATTTTACGTATTACGTACGTGTTAGAACACGATAAGTATTTACTACGCACGAGCACGCAATAATTATTTGACAATAATTAATCACGAGCATGCGATCATGAAATCATGAACGTAATTAAATCACAAACTATTATTAATTACGTATATATATTTTATTACGAGCGTAAATAAATATATTAGGTCACGGTAATTATTTAACGAGAACACATTAAACGCGAACACAAATAAACATGAGCGAACAATTAAACATCGAGAAACGGAAAACGGTACGGGTACCCCATGTGGGGCCCCTACCCGCGGCAACAAGGAAGAGATGGGCCAAGCCCATCTCAAATTTCACTAAAGAGGGGTTAAGGGAAAAGTTACTACTCATTTTCACTTTATAGAAGAATTAACAAAAAACCTAAAAATATTTTCTCCTCCTCCTTCTTTTTCTTTGTTTGGCCGCGACACACAAACACACCAAAGGAGGTGATTGTTTGATTTTTGATCTTGGTTTTGGTGCAAGTGTTCGTGTTTGTTCATCCTCGTTTAGATCCACGCATTCGGTATATTATTTTTAACCCTTTTCTTTTGATTTTGATCTAATAATAAATTAAGAACAAGATGTTTTTAAAACCTAATTAAAAACATAGATCTAACATGAAAAATGGTTTTGGAATAAATCAAAAAGGGTGTTTTAGGGGTGTTTGTTTTGGCCAGCGCCTAAACCGAACCCCAATGGGGTCTCGGTTTGGCTACTCGACCACCACCGAGACCATATGGTCCCGGTTGGTTGGTGTGGGTCCCACGGCAGCAGAAAGACAAGGGGAACCCCGAAGTGGTTCGGGGTATGGTGTCGATTTCATGTCCGGTTCATGGTTCCTAGTCAAGATTCGGTTCACGGTGTATGTTAAGATCATTATTTTTATAATCATATGTTAAAATTAAATTAATAAACATGACATGATTAATTTAATAACATGAATTAGGTTATACTAATTATTAAAATCATGAAATTATTAACCTAGGTATTTTATATTTTTAGACTTATAATTAATTAATTATTTAAAAACCATGGTTATAATTAATTAATTAACATGACTTAGGTTATATTATTAATAAATAATAATACATGTTTTAACCTAAGTATTTAACTTTATTTAATTAAAAACATGATATACTTTAATTAAATATCTTAACCTATAGTTTATTTTAATTACATGAAATAATTAATAAACTATACCTTATATCATATGACTTAGAAAATAATCATGAAAACACTTAGGCTTATATACTTAGCTTATTTAACCAGCTTATATCTAATTTTGGAAACTTTCTACTTTTAGAAACTTATTTAAATAAGGCAGCTAATCTATTTATGGAAACTTTCTATTTTTAGAAACTTATTTAATTCAGGCAGCTAATCTATTTATGGAAACTTATTTAATTAAGCCAGTTGATCTATTTATGGAAACTTTCTATTTTTAGAAACTTATCTATTTTAAGCAGTAATTCTATTTTTGGAAACTTTCTATTTTTGGAAACTTTCTATTTTTGGAAACTTTCTATTTTTGGAAACCTTATGTTTTTGGTAACTTTCTATTTTTGGAAACTTTCTAATTTTGGAAACTTTCTATTTTAGGAAACCTGCTATTTTCGGAAAGTTACTTATTATTACATAGTAAGTATAATAATACATGAAATACCATAAATACTTAATTAGAATAGACAGAATATAAGATAAACATAGTTTAAGGCTTTAAATAGTAAAACATGATATGAACATAAAACCAGTTACGTATTTAGTAAGCAGATACTTATTCATGTATGTATTTATGTAGCATTAGTGATACGGAAGTAGGATTCCTCTCAGTTCATCTTCTTCGTTCACTGGACATAAGGTACGGATTCCCGTCCTTTCAGTATGGACATTCTTTTCTTATTAGGATTCTCCGTATGCAGCCAAATGTTTTCCCGTAGTATAAGTTATGTGTTTGATTTGCTTATGTTTAGTTTAGAATACCTATAGCCATATACATGCATGACCAGTTTCACCTAGTTATGGAGGTACCATAACCATAACATTAGAGGCACTGATGTTATGACTTCACCACGGCGGAGTGATTGCTCGTGGCGTCCCTTCAGCTTTTGGTCATATTTTTATATTTATCATGTGGGGTGTATGGGTGCATCCTAGTTACATGTTTTCAGTCAGGATTTCATGGTGAATGTGGTGTGTGCCTTGCATCCTTCACAAGGAGCTGATCCCTCCTACCCAAAACCAGTATATTAAATTAGAGGCAGCCCCTCTAATTTGCATGATGAGGTCACCCCTCCAAGTATTCATGCACGGTGGATTTTCATGACCTATATTGGTTAATGGTAAAATATGTTAAACAGTTTTTACAAGATAAACATAAGGCTTTTCAAACTATAAAACCAGTTTTATCAAGACTTAACCAGGTTACTCAGGACTTAGTTTCTTCCGCTGTTATATGTTATATGCTTATCCTATTCATGCTTTATTGTACATCCGTGCACTGAGCGTATTGCTCAGCCGTTTTCCTTTTCTATGTTCCCAAAACGGCAGGTACTCAGGGACGCTCGTAGACTTTAAGCGTACGTGCATATGGACTGGAAGCTTTCTAGCCTTTCTTTACTTTATGCATTACCTTTCTTTTGATACATTTGCAATAGACATTTTTTAGTCCTTTCCATTACTATACTTATGTTTGTGTGTGATGAGCTTTACCTTTGGACTACCGATGTTTGATTCCGGTATTTTCCTTTTATGGTCATGTAATGTTTAGACATTTTTCCTTGTATGCTTTGATAACACGCCATAATTACGTGTGACATTTCCATTATCAAAATGGGGTGTTACATTGCTTATCTTAGTTTCATAGTTCTAATTTTGTGCCAAATATGCTAAGTGGTGTTCGATTAAGCCTCGTTTGATGATTCAGTAGTTGATAGTTGTTGTTTAGAGGCTTTTCTTACTTACTTAACTAGAACAAGTCATTTTTAAAGCTTTTGTAGTCAACCATATAGTCAAAAAGTCAAATTGCTCAAAAATGCGTTGGGTCATTTTCATCAGTCAAAACTAGCCAATTTCAATTACTTTCCACAAGTAGACAATACAGTTTTCATAAATAAGCAAGTAATAAGAACTTGAATCAACTGTTAAGCAATGTGAAGTTTCTGTAATGAGGTTTGGACTGATTAGCATTTCTTACTAATCTACTTCACAAAATTTGCCATTTTCTTGCACATTCTTGTTGCCAAAGTATTTGTAAAGAGATTTGGAAATTTTCAGCTTTTTGGAAAATTGGTCAACCAAAGTCAAATAAGCTCAATTTTGCTTAATTCAACTTTCCAGCTTATTTTCTTGGTGAAATTCGATATAACTTGACATTCCCTTCTTCTTGAAGCTTAATCTTTCATTCTTATTAGAAAAATCAGATTGTGCTTGTCTGAATAAGTTGTTTGCTTCTTTTGGGCTTATTTGAAAAAGCTAACTTGGGATTTATGAGGTTTTAGCTGATTTCCTTTAAGCTTTTTGAAAAAGATTAGAGCTTATAAGATTTAGTAATAAGCTTAGACGAGCTTATTAAACCTTGTTTGCCCGTTTTCATTGAAAACTTAGTTTTAATTTCCAGTAGTTCCCTAATCTTTAGGGATTTGTTTAATCAGCTTTTAATAGTTACATTTTCTAGGGTTTGCACTAGTTAGTCCTTGGATTTAGAGTTTGTTACATTTTAGTTTGGAAGTTTTATAAGTTTGTTACATAGTTGTTATAGTTTGTTTAAATTTACATTTTCAGTCCCTTTACTTTCAAATTTTACATTTTCAGTCCTTGTATTTTACAAACTTTTCAGTTTTAGCATTTTTACTAATTGTGCATTAAATACTTGTACACTTTGCTTTAAATGTGGTAAATGCACTTTGTTTTAGAATAGTATGGATAAATAGCTATAATATTTTTACCTTTTTACGTGCTTTGTTGAAATAGACCTAGATTACCAAAACTTTTATAAAATCCAAAACCAAAAATAGTTAGTAAACTTGAAATCATTTGGACATTCAATTCGTTATGAGTTGGTAATTACAATCTTAAAAAGTTAAATATTAGTGATTCCGAAATTAAGTGTTAGAAATTTTTCAAAAAGTGTTTTTTGAAATTTTTTAACAAACTTGCAGGATTCGCGAGTTTTTTGGTCTAAGAATTTTTGGTTTCTTACGAAGACAATGTTTAGGGTTTTTCACAAAGTTTCTCGGAATATCAACCACAACCTAATCACAACATCATCTACTTAAGATCCTATTCACTTCAACACTTCATTATCGAGATGGATTCTACTACTGAGTATCGTGTTACTAATAACATCATGGTGGCGGGTAACAAAGAGAAACCACCAATGCTTGTGTCTGGTCGATATGCACAATGACAATCACGTTTTCTTCGATATCTTGACACAAAACCCAATGGTGATGTTCTTCGCCGTTGCATCACAGACGGGCCCTATACTCCCACTACAATCACTATTCCTACAACTCTAGCAACCGACACGACACCAGGTGCCGCTGAGCAGAATGTTAAGGAATCCTTTGAGAATACCTCGAAAGATAACCGTGATTGGATTGATGCAGAGAAGGAAGCAATCTATCTTATTTTAAGTGGGATTGGGGATGATATTTACTCAACGGTTGATGCATGCTCTACTACAAAAGAAATGTGGTTTGCCATTGAACATCTGCAACAAGGAGAATCACTAAACAAACAAGATGTCAAAACAAATTTGTTTTGGAACTTTGGTAAGTTTACTTCATTGGATGGGGAATCAATTGATTCATACTATTCAAGATTCTATAAGATGATGAATGACATGACAAGAAACAACTTGGAAGTCTCCACCATGCAAGTAAATGTGCAATTTCTACAGCAACTTCAACCAGAGTGGACATGATTTGTAACTTTGGTGAAACAACAAAATAAGTTAGACGAGGTCAACTATCACACGCTCTTTGACATTTTAAAAAAATTTCATAATGAGGCAAATGAACTTCGAGCTGGACGGGTAGCAAAGACTGCTAATTCACTTGCTTTGGTGTCTACTACTCAACATGGCCAAGATCATCGCTCTCATGTTCCAAAGTCATACTCCACTCAATAATCCTCACCAAGATACTCCACTTCATCCAACTCTTCAGTTCCCACAAGATTACGAGGCAAAGAACCAAGAGCACCATCACCATCATCTGAGCCATCATCTAAAGAGGACAGTGATGAAGAACAAGCTTAGAAGGATAGGGAGATGAACCAACAAATTGCTTTCATTATGAAGACCCACAATAAAATCTTCAAACCCACCACCAACAATATTCGAACATCATCTAACACAAGGAACCGATATGTTGAGAGTCCTCCAAGGTATGACACACGTCGACGTGATGAAAGTCCTCCTAGGTATCATCGATGTCATCCAACACATGTTGAGGGTTCTACACCATATGATCGACAAACTGCTAAGTATGATATCAGAGGATTGCCACTGTTGCTGGGAATAGGGAAACTGTTGGAACTTAAGTGGTTCAGCAAAGTGGGATTCAATGTTTTAATTTTCAAGGTTATGGACATATGGCAAAGGAATGCAGGAAGCCGAAACGGGGTAGGGACTCTGGTTATCATAAGGAAAAGATGCTGCTATGCAAGAAGATGGAAGTTGGGGTTAAACTGTCGGCGGAGGAAGGAGCAATGCTTGATGACACTGATGATGAAGCCTCCAACCAAGAACTTGAAGCTTATTACTCGTACATGGCAAAGATTGAAAAAGTTATCAACGTCACTGAAGATGACAATGGTCCTATCTTTAATACTGACCCAATCGATAAGGTACACAATAAAGAGGAATATAATGTGTTTGGTAATATTCATGAGCATTGTGAGCTACCCAAAGCCATTACTGACACATGTATGATGGAAACGGTTGATAGCAATATCACACCTGATTCATTAGACATGTGCAATAATGAGTCTGAGGATGATCAACATGCAAACGAGTATGATGATGATGAAGAGCATATTGCGCTTGCTAACTTAATTACTTCTTTACAAAAAGATGTCAAAGAAACTAGAAAGAGTCAAAAGCAATTAAAGAAGGCAAACGCTACGCTCACTCAAAATTTTGAAGAAAGCAAAGTTGTAGTTATAAAATTTAGTGAGCTTCTAACAAGCTACAGATCTGAGCTTATTCAAAAAGACAATGAGCTTGCAAGGTACAAATAGGGTGTCATTACTACTGTAAAGGATGTTTTTAAAACTAAATACAACGAAACTCTTAAGCTTTTAGAACAAGTGAAACGTAATTATAACACCTCTTTAAGCACGGAACGACAACATATCTTGCTAAAGTGAATGAGTTAACTCAAAGATTGATTTTATTCAAGAGGATAAAACTAAACTAGTCATTGCGAAAACGGAAGAGGTTGCTAACTTGCAAAAAGATTTTAAAATTAAACAAGCTAAAGACATTGACAAAGTCGTGGAACTTGAAGTTCAAATTGATTTTTATAAGAAAATTGTTTATAAAAAATCAATATATTCAAACCATGTGAATGGTGGCACCTCGTTCTTTTTTCAAGGGTAAAGCTAGTTTTGCTAGTCCTAAGTACCTCGAGAAAGCTCAATCTGAGAACCCACGCCTATATCTTGAGGAGTCTCAATGGACCGATGTTGATTGTCTAATTGGTAGGCCCAATAGTGATAAATCACTAATTTTTGAAGAGGAGAGTAGATCACGGTAAATAAAGACTTTGTAAAACCATATAATTATGCTTATGAAAATAGTCTTTATGAAATTTTTAAACCACAAAAACAAAAGTCTTGTGAGCAAATATTTTTCGAATGTGAACAAATAAGAATTAAATGGAGACAAGTTTTTGCCACTAAGAAAACTAATGTTTCAAAATTTATTGAGTACTTACTATATAAAGCTTCTATAAGCAAGGGTAAGCAAGCACTTAGTTTTCTTAAACAAAACAATGAAAATTTCAAAAAGGTTGTATACGACGACTGGAAAGAACGTGAACGCTTGAAAGGCAACAAAGAAATTCCTCACGATATAACTGTGCTTGTGAAAAGTATTTTGATTCCGCCTGCGGAAAGAACGCAAAAACATATTTTGGAATTTGAAACATTAATTATGCAAGAAATGTTTGATGATTTGAAATATGTGGAATCTCTTGAACAAGAAGTGAAAGACCATCACCCTGAAAAAGACGAATTTTCTATAAAGTATGATCTACTCTTGCAAGAATGCCTCTCGAAAGATATTATGTGTGTTTATGTTACATCATGTGCTGATATTGATGAATATTCTGATGTTGCATGCAAATATCTTGATCAAGTCAAAGAGTGTGAACGTCTTGAAACTGAGCTTTCGAATAAAGTTGACCAAAAAGAGTTTTCGTTAATTCAACATAGATATGATTATCTTCAAAAGAATTGTCATTCACTTGAACTTGCTTTGCAAAACAAAGTTGGAAGCTTTTCAAATGATACACCTTTGGAAACAAAATTATCTGAGTCATGTCGATTACTAAACGAAAAAAATCTTGATATTGCGGATTTGAAAGCTCACATAGCAATAGAAGAGTTGAAGAAACTCGTTGCTAAGATGGGTGGGAAAATTGTGGAACCTAGAGTTGTGAAACCCGTTGCTAGACAACCCAATACGTATAAGGCGTATAAATCGTCTGTCTTGAGAAAACCCTCAGTTTTCTCAAATTCTTCATTTGCAACATCTGGGTTTGCCCCCAAGACAGATGGGAAGGATAGGTTACCAAATATTCGTCCCAAAATGGTTATTCAAGCACAAAGCACAAATATGATCAAACAAGGGATGTATAGATTCGTCACTAAACACATACAAAACAAAGATAGTCAGTCGCCTCAGAATTCTAGAAACACTAATAGACGTGTGTCTTTTACTACAGGAGTAGTACCCACTGCTAGTGTTAGTAGGCCTCATCTTAACAGCACTCAACTGAATGATAAGGTCTTGAAACACAAAAGTCAAGGGAAGATGAAGAAAGTAGAAGACCACCCTAGGAATTTGAATGTTTCCAAAAATAAAACGTCTGTAATCGCATGTAATGACAATTTGAATGATTTGACTGCTATGAATGCTTTGATGTTAAGTGTGTTTGTGTGCAATGTGGAAAATGTGCTATTAATGCTAACCATTCTATAATGTCAAAGGCGTAGATACTAGACCTAAGAAGCAAATTGCGATGCCTATTAGTGCTAGTAAACCCAAACGTAAAGTGAACCATTCTGGTGTAACCCCGCCTAAGAAAAGTATTGCATCAGACTCTACTACTCAGAACACTAGAAGTCGAATTAGGGAATTATATAAGTCTGCTAGCAAGTCTTGGAAATGGTGGTTTGCTAATCAATGTCCTCCAGGATATAATTGGGTGCCTAAGGTTAGAAAAGAGAATGTGACAACAAGCGTTAGTGTGCCTTTAAGTGTTGAATTTAGGGAAACTGATGATTCGGAAATCATAACTAAAATGGACTCAAATTTAGCAAATGCTCCATCATGTTCTAATTCTTCTGTAGGTGATCGAAATAATTCTCTTCATACTGGACTCCGGGTGCACCAAGAACATGACCAAGAATCTCAAGCTTCTAGTTAACTTCGTGGACAAGCTCCTGGGTACGGTCTGATTCGGAAATGATCAATTTGCACCGATCCTAGGATATGGAGATTTGGTTCAGGGGAATATCACGATCAAAAGGGTATACTACGTCGAAGGGCTCAATCACAATCTTTTCTCGGTTGGTCAATTCTATAATGCAGATTTGGAGGTTGCTTTCATAAAGAAGACATGTTTTGTTCGTGATTATGATGGGAATGATTTACTCACTGGTTCATGGGGTACATATCTTTGCACAATTTCACTTCAAACACAACTTCTACAACTCCAATTTGCTTCATGGCTAAAGCTTCAACGACTCAGGCATGGTTATGGCATCAACGTCTATCTCATCTCAATTTTGATACCATCAACTTGCTTTCCAAGAAAGATATTGTGAGAGGCCTTCCAAGCTTGAAATTCATCAAAGATCGTCTTTGTTCTTCTTGTGAGCTTTGTAAAGCTAAACGAAGTAGTTTCAAGACAAAGACTACACCAAGCTCTAAAGGACGGTTAGATCTTCTTCATAGGGATTTATGTGGTCCCATGCGTGTTCAGAGTATAAATGTAAAGAAATACATTCTAGTAATTATCGATGACTACTCAAGGTACACATAGACTCACTTCTTGAGGTCCAAGTATGAAACACCCGAAGTTCTCATCAACTTCCTTAAGCAGATACAACGTGATCTTCAAGCTCAAGTAAAAGTGGTACGTATTGACAGAGGCACTAAAATTTTTAATTCAACTCTAAAGAACTATTTTGACGCTAATATTTCATTTTTAGTATCGTTCATCTCGGTATCTAATCGAATTGATATAACAATCTCGAGTTTGACTTTATAGTTTTTGGTTATAAAAGCTTGTTTGGTTTTTAAGCTACTTGCACACAAAACAAGTAAAAAGATAAAAATAGTCTATATACTATTTATACGTACTAACTAAAAACACATTGCAATTACAACATTTAAATGCTCAAAGTACAAATTTATAAAACTAATAACAAGCTATTTTCAGAAAATCTATTTTTTTATAAAACCAATACTTTGTAAAATGTATCCAAATTAAAAAATGACCTATTCACACTTAACAGAAAATGGAAATGGAGCAACTACAAACGGGCCTAATTAAATTCTTACACTAAATTACTAATACTAAGTAATCAGGCCCAATAAGCTATTACCCAGCAACTTTAGAATTCGACTAACAAAAAACTTAGTGGAATTGACTGGAACAATGTCACACTCCCAAAATATCAGAGTATAATGGCGACAAGGGAGTGGTGACGTCATGATTATCATACGCACATAGTCACAAAGAACGACCTCTAAATGAGACGTTCGGAAAATAGATCACTTGTAATTAATAAAATAAATAGTTTTAACAAGGTGCGGAAGCATAAACTGAATACAGTTACAAAACATAGTTTTCTCAAATGGTACAAATGATCGTTGTTTCAAAGAAATGACGGCAATGCATGAGACCTCATTTAGCATCTTCCTTCTTAATACCTGAGAAAAACATTGCTAAAGTGTCAACATAAAGTTGGTGAGTTCATAGGTTTAGTTAAGTGGAAATGTTTAATGAACCACAAGATTTTCCCAAATGTGATGACAATATAACAGATACAAAGTCATCCCAAAAGTATTTATTACAGTCTAAGCTCGTGACACCGAAGCGTTAACAACACCGGCAATATAATCATATAAATGTAGCCCAAACTAGATGCCTAAACCCACGACATCCTATCTCAGACTCAAATGAAACTGTGCCCGCTTGTCCCCTTGTTGGACAAGACAGACAGGGACGTCAATCCCGATAGATCTATCCATAACATTCGCGCTTACACAAAGTAATTAACGGTTCACGATTCACGGGCCAAAGCAACTGGGTTTTTAGTGGGACTTAGACTAATATACAAATCAGTAAATGCACTTGTGTTCACACGTTAAAATCAAGCAATGTCTCACCCCAAAAAGCAGTGAAAATAGTAAAGTATGGGGCTATAAACTCACCTCGTAATTCAGCAAAGAGAATGAAGATAAAATAGCTCGAGAGTACAGTTACGCTATCCGCGACCTATTTAATTATGAGGATCGAGTTACGATACGAAAAATTATATTAATAGAAGACACGACACCCTAGTTGTGCTTGACGAAACCTTACGTTTACGAAAAAGTACGACAAATAAAAGTCGGTTATTAAACGGTCGGGTTTTACGGGTCAAATTATATCCTAAATTTATAAAATTCATTTTATGGGCTTTTAACTAAACTAAATATAACACTTGGCCCAAAATGGGTCCAATAACTTCACTCACAAACCGGCCCAAGGGTCCTATGACCCGGCCCGGCCCATGGGCGGAATAAACAAGGAACGAAAGAGTAAATATACGTGTGTTACACACACAACTCTCCATAACAGAGAGTTTCACTCTCTCTCTTCCCTCGAAAATAACTCCACCGCCCCAATCTCTTCTCTCTCTCAAATCTAGATCGGTTCATCCCCTTCAATGGCTAATATCTTATCAGTTTGAGTATAACAATCATGTATGGGTGGTCTGAGGTGTTTAGATCGCGTGAGATGTGGGGTTTCATCCCCACATCAAACCGATCGGGTTTCTGATGTGTTCATCCTTATGGTCACGTCAATCATCAGCCAAAAATCAAAGATAAGTTTGTTCTCCTTAATTTCCTTTAACAAAAGTTAATTGATTTTCGATTTATAAAAGATCAGTGGGCTTGATTAATTTGTATAAACTTGTTGAGAACCATATGGCTCTCGGATTTAAAATAAACGAATTAGGGTTTTGAAATATTTGGGGGTTTTTATCAATCTCGGGTTTAAATGCAATTAATTGATGTTTTCTTGTATAAAATCAAACTAATTTCAATATATAATCGGTTTATAAAAATTAGGGTTTCGGTCAATTGGGGGTTTTTGCATAACTCGTTTTCAATTAAATTAACTATTGGATTCGGGTTTAGATTAGGTTTAATTAATGTTTTAATTAATAAAAAGTCAATCTAGGGTTTTTATAAAATTGGGGGTTTTTACATTTGGTTGATACTCATGATTATGTGGTGTTTTTGGAATGTGGAAAATGTTAATTAAATGTTTAAAAGGGTTTTTAATTTCTAGGGTTTCGATTTGAAATGGGGGTTTTTATACCCGCGGCATGATTGAGGGTTTTAGGGTGTTTCTGTAAAATAAAAAAAATGGTTAAGACATTTAGATTAGTTGGTATTGATTGTTGATAGTTTTGGCAGAAAGTAAGAAACTTGGTTGGCTTGGTTTGGTTCTCAGTTTGGCCTTTAATTGGGTCTCGGTTTGGTTTGACTTGGGTCTCGGTTTGGTTCTTGATTGTGGTCTTGATTGTGTCACGGTTTGGTCTAAGTCGGGTCTCGGTTTGGTTGACAGAAAAGTAAAGTCATAGACATGCTTCAAGTATTAGTTATTAAGGTTTAACCTTTTCAGTTTTTAGTTAAAAATAAGACCGTTACAAAGACTAACACCTTGGTTTGATTATTCGCAGGTTTGTAAAAGACGAGCACAACTAGGACTTCATAAAGGAACAACGAAGAGACGAAAGACTCACAATGGGATGCTACGTTTCGGTTTGCAGGTTCGGACGAGATGGAAGGCTTGACTCTTTCGGTTTTGCAGGTTGGGACGCGACGTGTGGGTCGGCTGGACACTAATCTTCACCTACCCAGGAGTTGTATTTGAAGGACTTGTACAGAATTTTTGTTTGTAATTTGGACTGTGATAAACTTTGTATTTGGACATTGGGTAACTTTGGATTTGTATTTAATCATGTATTGATAGTCTAGGGTTACCTTCAAGCTGAAAATGGTAACTTGTGATATACCCAAATGGGGTAAACTAGGCATGTGTGCTGTCTTGTAGTGGTTAGTGGGGAAATAAACTATGGAGTTTATTTGTAGTTGGACATGTGACTGAAATTAGGACTCTTGTAAGGCAAGTTTTGCAATAAACATGAATGAAGGTTTATACTCAATTATATGTACATGCTGTGACAGTTTATACAACTCGACTCGGGTTTCACGGTGTTTAAGTTTAGACGCGAACTGCATAAACACGACACTATAACCGTTTGACACATGATCCCAAAACAAAGGCAATTTCGCGAGACTTCACGTGATCTAGTGAGTATGCCAAATAAACGTACGGCAAACATAAAATGCCCACCAACTTCGGGTATTGTATTCAACTTAATAATCGCGAAAACTCGAGATGTTACATATGCTCTCCCTAAAAAGGGCTTTGTCCGTAAAGCAAAATAATTAACACATTTATGTCGACAACTCGTCGGTAAACAGTTAAAGTACTCGTACTACATGAATAAATTAAGATGGAAATTTGACGGCTGTCACAGTATTCCCATGTTTTAGAGATTTCGTCACGAAATCAAGACGTTGTTGTAGTAGGGTGGTTAGCGAAAAGATGAGGATACTTGCTCTTGAATTGATCTTCACGTTCCCACGTGTATTCTGGACCTCTACGCGCGTTCCAACGGATCTTCACAATAGGTATACGGCTTTGCTTGAGTTGTTTAACTTGACGGTCCATAACTTCTACTGGTTCTTCTACAAAGTTGAGTTTGTCGTCGAGTTGAATCTCCTCCAAAGGGATAACGAGTGTCTCGTCGGCTAAGCATTTCTTCAGATTGCAAATGTGGAACACATTATGCACTCGGCTAAGTTCTTGGGGTAATTCCAAGCGATAGGCTACGGGACCAATCCTCTCTATAATCTCGAAGGGTCCAATGTAACGAGGGTTTAACTTTCCACGCTTTCCAAAGCGAATCACACCCTTCCAAGGTGAGACCTTCAACATGACTTTATCACCAACTTCAAACTCAAGGGGGTTTGCGTCTCATATCAGCATAACTCTTCTGTCGATCTCTTGCGGCTTGCATACGGCTCTTAATCTTAAAGATATTCTCAGTAGTCTCGTGTATGATCTCGGGTCCAGTGAGTTGTGCTTCACCGACTTCTGCCCAACACACGGGTGAACGACACTTCCTACCATACAGTGCTTCGAACGGCGCTGCCTTAATGCTAGTGTGATAACTATTGTTGTATGAGAATTCCACCAGAGGTAGGTGTCTATCCCATCTATTTCCAAAGTCAATCACACAAGCTCTCAGCATATCTTCTAAGGTTTGAATGGTCCGTTCACTTTGACCGTCAGTTTGGGGATGGTACGCAGTGCTCATATCCAACTGCGTTCCCAATGCCTTCTGCAGTGACTTCCAAAACTGCGAAGTAAATCGGCTGTCTCGGTCGGAGATTATAGACACAGGCACACCGTGCTTCGTGACTACTTCCTCCAAGTATGTCCTTGCTAACTTATCCATTCCATCAGTCTCCTTGATGGGTAGGAAATGAGTCGATTTGGTGAGTCGGTCGACGATTACCCAAATCGTGTCGAATCCGGCTGCGGTCCTTGGTAGCTTGGTAATGAAATCCATAGTGATCCTTTCCCACTTCCATTCTGGCAGTTCGGGTTGGACCAATAATCCTGATGGTTTCATATGTTCGGCTTTGACTTTGGCACAAGTCAAACACTTGCTAACGTATGTAGCAATATCCGCCTTCATGTTCGGCCACCAATACAACATCTTCAGATCATGATACATTTTGTCAGATCCCGGATGTATGGAGTACTTTGACTTATGCGACTCATGCATAATCAAGGATCGTAGGTCACCATGGCATGGTAACCAACTCCTATCATCAAGGCATAACGTTCCATCCGAACGTGCTTCCAACTTCTTTATCATTCCTCCAACATCTTCAGTCTTGAGAATTTCTTCCTCGACTGCTTCTTTCTGAGCCTTGAGAATTAAGGATGAAAGGTCTAAGTCGATGGTCATCACTAAAGCCTTCACCCTAAGAACTCTCTCCTTTCGACTCAAAGCGTCGGCCACGACATTTGCCTTGCCCGGGTGATAACGGATCTCGCAATCGTAATCACTGAGCAACTCTAGCCAACGTCGTTGTCTCATGTTGAGTTCCTTTTGATTCAAAATATGTTGTAGACTCTTATGATCAGTGAATACAACACACTTAGTACCATAAAGGTAGTGTCTCCAAATCTTCAGGGCAAACACCACTGCTCCCAACTCTAGGTCATGAGTTGTGTAGTTCTTCTCGTGCACCTTTAGTTGTCTTGATGTGTAAGCTATGACCTTAGTCCTTTGCATCAGTACTGCACCTAACCCTTTTATGGATGCATCACAATACACCACAAAGTCTTCATTACCCTCAGGTAGGGCTAGTATAGGTGCTTCACACAACATCTGCTTCAATGTCTGGAATGCCAAATCTTGATCCTCCTTCCACTCAAACTTCTTATCCTTTTGAGTCAATTCTGTCATTGGTTTAGCTATCTTGGAGAAACCTTCAATGAATCTCCTATAGTAACCAGCAAGACCTAAAAATTGGCGGATCTCCGTGGGTGTTGTTGGAGTCGCCCAATCCTTTACGGCCTCGATCTTAGCAGGATCAACGTGAATACCACTGCTGTCGATCACATGCCCAAGGAATTGCACTGTGTTTATCCAAAACTCACATTTGGAAAACTTTGCATATAACTTCTCCTTCCTCAGCAGCTCTAATATGGTCTTCAAATGTTCCTTGTGCTCTTCTTCATTACGAGAATAGATGAGAATGTCATCGATAAATACAATCACAAACTTGTCCAAGTATGGTTTGCAAACTCGGTTCATGAGATCCATGAATACCGCAGGCGCGTTTGTCAAACCAAAAGGCATAACTTGGAACTCGTAGTGTCCGTACCGGGTTCTAAAAGCCGTCTTATGAACGTCTTCCTCTCTAACCCTTAGTTGATGGTATCCTGACCTTAAATCGATCTTCGAGTATATGCTAGATCCTTGCAATTGGTCGAAAAGATCGTCAATCCTCGGCAATGGGTAGCGGTTCTTTATCGTCAGCTTATTCAATTCTCGGTAATCGATACACATCCTAAAGGATCCATCTTTCTTTTTGACAAATAAGACCGGCGCTCCCCAAGGTGAGGAACTTGGTCTAATGAAACCTTTGTCAGAAAGTTCCTTTATCTGTTCAGCTAACTCTGTCATCTCGGCCGGTGCTAGACGGTATGGGGCTCTAGCAACAGGCGCGGCTCCTGGTGTAAGCTCGATGTGAAACTCCACTTGCCGTGCTGGTGGTAGTCCGGGTAAGTCCTCTGGGAATACGTCCGGAAAGTCTCTAACGATCGGTACATCTTCCACCTTCTTCTCATGATCTTCTTCTCCTTCCTTTTGCGTTACTTGAACCAAGAATACCGGACATCCCTTCTCAATGTATCTTTGGGTCCTGATACATGAGATGACTTCCAATCTTGATCCATTCTTCACTCCACTTCTTTCGCCTTGTATGATGAGTACGTCGTTTCCATAAGGAACACGGACACACTTCTCATGACATACAATCTCCGCGTGATGCTTCGACATCCAATCCATTCCAATGATGACGTCAAAACTTCCCAATTCTATAGGGAGTAGGTCGATACTAAACGAACGACCTTGTAACCTTACACTACATCCTTTCAGAATAACGTCGGTGGTTATTGACTTCCCATCGGCTAATTATATATTATACTTAACGTCTAACGCAGTAGGGGTAACATTTAGACGTTCACTAAATATAGACGACATAAAACTCCTATCCACACCAGAATCAAATAGTACTGAAGCATAGTTGTTATTGACTAGAAACGTACCAGTCACAACATTGTTGTCTTGCACTGCAGCTTCAGCACAGAGATGATACGCTTTGCTAGGTGTCGTGAATCCTCCAGGAGTACTAGTTGTGGCTCGGTTATTTCCTCCTCGGTTCCCTTGATTCTGCTTCTGGTTCCCTTGGTTGTGATTTTGATTCCCTCGAATCTGGTTACTACGACCTTGATTCCCACTGCTTGAACACTTGTTCTTGTAGTGACCTTTCTCTCCACATCCAAAGCAAGTGACATTTGCTCCTTGGCCACCTTGCGTTCCAGGTCCTCTTTGATTAGTAGAACGGGGTGGTGCTCGACATTCCTTTGCCTTATGTCCCGCTTTCCCACAATTGTAGCACGTAGGGGGACATGCTCCTTCGTGGTGTCGGCCACATTTTCCGCAGAAAGGAAGTCTTCCAGCGTAGTTTCCAGTATTTCCTTGTCCAGCAGTAAACACTCTTGCTACTTCTTGTCGCTTGTTCTGGTTGTAGTTGTTTGGGTTGTTGCTGTTGTTGGTATTGTTGATATTGTTGTTGTAGTGGTTGCCAGACCACTTTCTTTTATCCCCAGTATTTTCTCCCAACTCCTGTACCACTTGGTACATCAGACTCTGAGCCATGTCGATTGCCTCGTGCAAATCAGTTGGCTTGGATGAAGTCACATTCCCTTTGATGCTCAAAGGTAGTCCTTCAATGTATCGCTCCAACAATCGGTCGTCGTTGGGCACCATTTCCAGACATAACAAGATCAGCTCTTGAAAGCGCTGATTGTAAGCAGTAAGAGCAGTACCCTTGACCTTTAGGTTCCATAGCTCAACTTCCATCTGCTTGACTTTATTTTGTGGGCAGTATTTCCTCACGAACATAGCTTTAAATTTACTCCAGGGCGTCGCTTGGGCAACGTCAATGGTCACTGCACGAGCATAGACGTTCCACCAAGTCAGAGCACCATCCACTAACGTGCTTGACGCAAACTTCACCTTGTCGGCTTCAGCGACATTGCTAATCCCAAATTGGGATTCTAGCTTCTCAAACCATCTGGTTAATCCTACTGCTCCTTCCGTACCGCGAAAACTTACTTGCGTAACTGCACGAAATTCCTTGTAGGTACAAGTCCGTGCAATAGCATTAGTAGCTCCTTGGTTGGTCTCCTCCTGTGTGCTAGCTGTACGATTTGCTTCAGCGGTCGCGAGTGCCTCGGCCACTCGTTCGGCTATCATTTGGCTTAGCATGACGGTGTCAATTCCACCGGTAGCGGCTGGTGGATTCTGCGTTTCGGATCTTCTAACTGGCGCCATAATCTAACAAGGTAATAGGATAATGAGTTTTGCCAGACATAACATGCATGGCACACACAATACAATTATGAAATGCTCCAGGGTATAATACACAATATATAATGATCTCACAATTTTTGCAACCCATAATATCATTCATAGAATCGTTTGATAGTACATCATAGTTTGTCATAACATAATAAAAGAAAATAAAATACCAACTAGCTAAGACAAACTTCAAAGCTTAGTGGTCATACAAGGATAGGTCGATGGTACAAGATAAATCTAACTAGTGCCCTCACGGCGCTGATGAAGCTCTCTCTCCAACTCTGCTAACCTCCTCTCAACCACGAGCTCACGAGCCTGGGAATCTCTCAGTCTAACATCGGTATCATGACAAGCGGCTCTAAACCTCTTATCCAAGTCTGCAACAGGGTCCTCCACTGGTGCCTCTAGTCCGCCTGTCTCCACCAATGGCTCTACTCCCCAACGGGTCATCAGGCTCCCAATCTCCTCAAGACGAGCGTTCGGCATGGATTCCATCTGATCAAGAACAGTAAGAAGCTGTCCTCGTAGACGGTTCACACATACTGTCAACACTGTCTCATCCCTAACTGGACTCTTCTTCGCCAGTGCCTCCAACTTATCCTGCACTTCATTATACTCTTCACCTAAAGCCTCTACAGCATCCTCCAACCTGCTCAATCGTGTCGTCACACATCCATCTGCCGCCCCAAGCATCACCACCGTCGATGTAGCTCTCCTAGGAAGAGGAGTCGTAGCTCTCGGTCCAGTAGAGATACCAGCATCAGTAAGCATCTCCTGGTACACAACAGGTACAGTCTCTGGTGGTGGTAGTAGTAGTGGTGTCTCTGGGACAGGACTGGCAGGTGTGCGGGCTGCATGCCTGTCAGTGGCAGTGAAAGGTAGGAGGGGTCGGTAAGGTGAAAGTGGTGGTCGAGCAGCTCTCCCCCGAAGACGTCGTCTCACATAGAAGAAAGGTAGAGTACCAGGTGCTGGAGCAGGAATAGCAGTCCTTTCTCCTTCGTCTTCAGATGAAGATGAGGAGATGTGTGCTAGGGAAACCTCAGGAGTAGCAGCATATGCAGTAGGAGGGTCCTCAGTGTCTGTGACCTCCATAGGCTCTCCTTCCCCATCTGTGAACTCCATCTCATCATCCTCTGTCTCATCTACCGTCTCATCTCTAGTCACTGATGTCTGACCTGGTGACTGCACCACGTCCGTGTCTAAGTCATCCTCTCCTCCGCCTTCTAGGCTAAGTACATCGTCAGCTGATGCATCAGGAATACGGATCGGTGAATGACGAACCTCCTCAGTCTCTCTCTCTGTATCGTCATCTGAAACCATCCGGTACCACGGATATCCTGATGGCGATCCTCTAGGTAGTCCTACTGATGAACTGATAGTCGACTGTGAACTACGGTTGTAGTACGCTCCTGTAGACGTGGAATCATCGGATGAAAACATCGCTGTAACCATAGACAAAATAAATGTGTGTAAATATCTTATAAAATTAGTCCGTAAAAAAAAAAGGACATTAACATAATATAGCAATCATTGTTGAATCCACATGTATCCCATATAACATAATTCAGATTTCGTTGTTGCACATGTAACCCATGTAAATATACCTCGTAATTGTTAAATCACATGTATCCCATTTATTACTTATGTATCTACATATACTTAATACTTACAATCCGTATGATAATCGATTAAACATAGAGCAGTTATAGTCTAGAGTTACTAAATGCAACCTAGTTCTCTATAACTATGGCTCTGATACCAATCTGTCACACTCCCAAAATATCAGAGTATAATGGCGACAAGGGAGTGGTGACGTCATGATTATCATACGCACATAGTCACAAAGAACGACCTCTAAATGAGACGTTCGGAAAATAGATCACTTGTAATTAATAAAATAAATAGTTTTAACAAGGTGCGGAAGCATAAACTGAATACAGTTACAAAACATAGTTTTCTCAAATGGTACAAATGATCGTTGTTTCAAAGAAATGACGGCAATGCATGAGACCTCATTTAGCATCTTCCTTCTTAATACCTTAGAAAAACATTGCTAAAGTGTCAACATAAAGTTGGTGAGTTCATAGGTTTAGTTAAGTGGAAATGTTTAATGAACCACAAGATTTTCCCAAATGTGATGACAATATAACAGATACAAAGTCATCCCAAAAGTATTTATTACAGTCTAAGCTCGTGACACCGAAGCGTTAACAACACCGGCAGTATAATCATATAAATGTAGCCCAAACTAGATGCCTAAACCCACGACATCCTATCTCAGACTCAAATGAAACTGTGCCCGCTTGTCCCCTTGTTGGACAAGACAGACAGGGACGTCAATCTCGATAGATCTATCCATAACATTCGCGCTTACACAAAGTAATTAACGGTTCACGATTCACGGGCCAAAGCAACTGGGTTTTTAGTGGGACTTAGACTAATATACAAATCAGTAAATGCACTTGTGTTCACACGTTAAAATCAAGCAATGTCTCACCCCAAAAAGCAGTGAAAATAGTAAAGTATGGGGCTATAAACTCACCTCGTAATTCAGCAAAGAGAATGAAGATAAAATAGCTCGAGAGTACAGTTACGCTAGCCGCGACCTATTTAATTATGAGGATCGAGTTACGATACGAAAAATTATATTAATAGAAGACACGACACCCTAGTTGTGCTTGACGAAACCTTACGTTTACGAAAAAGTACGACAAATAAAAGTCGGTTATTAAACGGTCGGGTTTTACGGGTCAAATTATATCCTAAATTTATAAAATTCGTTTTATGGGCTTTTAACTAAACTAAATATAACACTTGGCCCAAAATGGGTCCAATAACTTCACTCACAAACCGGCCCAAGGGTCCTATGACCCGGCCCGGCCCATGGGCGGAATAAACAAGGAACGAAAGAGTAAATATACGTGTGTTACACACACAACTCTCCATAACAGAGAGTTTCACTCTCTCTCTTCCCTCGAAAATAACTCCACCGCCCCAATCTCTTCTCTCTCTCAAATCTAGATCGGTTCATCCCCTTCAATGGCTAATATCTTATCAGTTTGAGTATAACAATCATGTATGGGTGGTCTGAGGTGTTTAGATCGCGTGAGATGTGGGGTTTCATCCCCACATCAAACCGATCGGGTTTCTGATGTGTTCATCCTTATGGTCACGTCAATCATCAGCCAAAAATCAAAGATAAGTTTGTTCTCCTTAATTTCCTTTAACAAAAGTTAATTGATTTTCGATTTATAAAAGATCAGTGGGCTTGATTAATTTGTATAAACTTGTTGAGAACCATATGGCTCTCGGATTTAAAATAAACGAATTAGGGTTTTGAAATATTTGGGGGTTTTTATCAATCTCGGGTTTAAATGCAATTAATTGATGTTTTCTTGTATAAAATCAAACTAATTTCAATATATAATCGGTTTATAAAAATTAGGGTTTCGGTCAATTGGGGGTTTTTGCATAACTCGTTTTCAATTAAATTAACTATTGGATTCGGGTTTAGATTAGGTTTAATTAATGTTTTAATTAATAAAAAGTCAATCTAGGGTTTTTATAAAATTGGGGGTTTTTACATTCGGTTGATACTCATGATTATGTGGTGTTTTTGGAATGTGGAAAATGTTAATTAAATGTTTAAAAGGGTTTTTAATTTCTAGGGTTTCGATTTGAAATGGGGGTTTTTATACCCGCGGCATGATTGAGGGTTTTAGGGTGTTTCTGTAAAATAAAAAAAATGGTTAAGACATTTAGATTAGTTAGTATTGATTGTTGATAGTTTTGGCAGAAAGTAAGAAACTTGGTTGGCTTGGTTTGGTTCTCAGTTTGGCCTTTAATTGGGTCTCGGTTTGGTTTGACTTGGGTCTCGGTTTGGTTCTTGATTGTGGTCTTGATTGTGTCACGGTTTGGTCTAAGTCGGGTCTCGGTTTGGTTGACAGAAAAGTAAAGTCATAGACATGCTTCAAGTATTAGTTATTAAGGTTTAACCTTTTCAGTTTTTAGTTAAAAATAAGACCGTTACAAAGACTAACACCTTGGTTTGATTATTCGCAGGTTTGTAAAAGACGAGCACAACTAGGACTTCATAAAGGAACAACGAAGAGACGAAAGACTCACAATGGGATGCTACGTTTCGGTTTGCAGGTTCGGACGAGATGGAAGGCTTGACTCTTTCGGTTTTGCAGGTTGGGACGCGACGTGTGGGTCGGCTGGACACTAATCTTCACCTACCCAGGAGTTGTATTTGAAGGACTTGTACAGAATTTGTGTTTGTAATTTGGACTGTGATAAACTTTGTATTTGGACATTGGGTAACTTTGGATTTGTATTTAATCATGTATTGATAGTCTAGGGTTACCTTCAAGCTGAAAATGGTAACTTGTGATATACCCAAATGGGGTAAACTAGGCATGTGTGCTGTCTTGTAGTGGTTAGTGGGGAAATAAACTATGGAGTTTATTTGTAGTTGGACATGTGACTGAAATTGGGACTCTTGTAAGGCAAGTTTTGCAATAAACATGAATGAAGGTTTATACTCAATTATATGTACATGCTGTGACAGTTTATACAACTCGACTCGGGTTTCACGGTGTTTAAGTTTAGACGCGAACTGCATAAACACGACACTATAACCGTTTGACACACGATCCCAAAACAAAGGCAATTTCGCGAGACTTCACGTGATCTAGTGAGTATGCCAAATAAACGTACGGCAAACATAAAACGCCCACCAACTTCGGGTATTGTATTCAACTTAATAATCGCGAAAACTCGAGATGTTACAAACAAAGTCAACGACAGAAAACTCATTTTAATCAAACTAGCATTGAACAAAATGTGAACTCTGATATTCAAATATATTCAGCTACACTCCATCTTTTTTACACTAACTGGCCTTTTTTAAATGTGCAAAATCCTTTACTTAGAAAATCTTGAAATCAATCCAAATGAATTCTACACTAACTCTAAACACTACTGAACTCTACAAAACCAGCAGATTACACAAATAATGCAGAAAAGCTATCACGGACATCATTTAACAAGTCGAAACAAGCAAATCTCTAGTAAAGGTTTAACGCTAACAAACAAAATAGCAGATTTACGCTAAAATATGTAGAAATTAAAACGTGTGCTTAACAAAAATATCAAGGCCTCCTTTGTGGTGAAGCGGAGCGCTGAGCTCGCTTAAAACCAAACGCACCTCCGTTCTGACTACTAATCTGAACTAGACTGCTGAATGTAATCCTGCAAAACTGAATATCCAAACAAAGAAAACTCGAAATCGACAAATACAATCTTACAAATCTTTGGAATACTTTCTAAACAGAAACTCTTCAACCTATCACTAATCAAGAACAGAAAACCTTTTATTTCAGCTCATGAAACCTCACTGTTTATATCTCAATAAGCTAAATCAACGGACTAAATCAATTTATCAACTGATTTTCAGAAAAATGTCTTTAAACAAAATCACGGAATTTGATTTAAAGCTTTTACTAACTAGTATCAAATCAAAAACTAACAAGTTGAAATACTTTTAAATCCTTAAAATCAAATTACCAGCTTTATAACTGACTATCAGTTCTAACCTATCTAACAGTGTAACAAATCAGAAATTTAACAAGCTAAATAACTAGCTTATATCATACGAGCTAATAATACTGGAAAGCTTATTATAAGTCCTTATAAGCTCAAAAGGCTGATAAGCTTTTAACTGCTTAAAATCTGTACCGAAAATTTACGAGATCAATTCTTTTAAAACTAACAATCTCTAAAGCATTTACTTTCGAAAAAATCAAGATCACTGATAACAAAAAAAACTCGAGCACTTAAAACTCTTCCTTAATGGCAGAAATCATAAAGTGGTTATATCTAAGAAACTGAAATGCAAAAAAAATGAAGATTCCTGCTTAAACAGTAATCATAACAGTATATTATTGAAAGAACACCATTAACCACAGCTTAAAATTGAATCTTATAAGCTATAAACAGTTTAATAGCTCAAAAGCTTGTCAAAGTTAGACAATAAGAAGATATAAGAGAAAGAAAAAGATTGAGAAACTCAAACTTTAAACTTTCATTAATGGCGGAAAACTAAGTCGGTTACAAACTACTCAACTAATTTTGTTACAGATTTTAACAAGAAAAATGAAAGAAAATTAAAACTACTCACTAACTCTAACCTATCTATGTGTAATCTACTCCTAATGCTAACCGTCTGAAAATGAGGGTATTCATCTTGTATTTATAGGCATTGAAGAAGAGGAGTAGAGGTGATAATAACGTGTTGCTTCCAATTAGACCGTGCCACGTGTTTAATACGAGGATTGATGAACTCGTTCTTCATTCTTCATCATTTTGGGCGTTTCTTAGTTTCTTCCTCTTGATCCAATTAAGTGGTATCATCATGTAGAGGAGAAGATAAGGAGCATTTTTCCTTCTTTGAGCTTTGCCTGAATCCTTGTTGTTCTTTTGTGAAATTGATTTGCAGGTTTAATGAGGAGAAGATAAGAAACCGTATGTTAAAGCTTTTTTTTCTTTCTCTCTCTTCGAATGTAGAAGACGCGTGTGTGTAAATGTGTTTGGAGTATGACTTGGTCTTTGACCAAGTATATAAAAGTTAAATAAACTTTTATATTTGTTTTCTTTTTTAAACCTTCACTTTTAATCTTTTTGTCAAATATATTATGAATATTTTTAAGCAAAGTTCCTTTCCATCCTTTATCTTATGAAAGTGGCAACTTAAGTCCTCCTTCTTGGTAAATAATGACAAGTAAGGTACTTGAAGCATGATTCGTCTTTTTCTTCGTCTTTTTGTCAAATAAACCCTTGAAAACGCGTGTTTGCTCAAAAATGCATCTTTTTACCTGAAAACACATGAAACACAAATACCCACGTAATTCTGATATTTTTCAGTTAAATGTAATGTATTTGACTGTGTTTTAAGTGCTTTTTGGATCCTAATTGATGAGTGTTTTTACACTTATCAACTCCCCTCCACTTGACCACTGCCATGGCCTCATGCAATGCAGTATTTCTGTTGATACAAAAGTTGGATGATCCTTGCTAGACCCGAATTAGGCTTAATTCGGGTTGGCTGGGCTCCGGCTCTTGCACCAAGTAAATTATCTTGCTGAGATCCTGCACACTAAAGCAACACGCGTTAGGCTTACCGTGGGAATGTATCTCACGATTAGACTCCAGCATGAGAGTAAGTAATCGGTTGGGGTTTAAGAATTGGATGTGAGTTTAGAGTATGTGGAATGTAATACCTTTATGGAACCCTTGGGGGTTCTTTATATAGGCGGTGAAATCCTAATGGGCTGTCACCGATGCTTCGGCCCCAAGCAAAGGATAAGTTCCATAATTAGTTTGATTGTTATCTTCTAATTATGGTGAGTATATATCCTTCACTTTGGGGTAAATCCTAATCATAATAAGATTATGATTCTGTCTAACCTTGTATCGGCCGTGACGGGCCGTGGGCCGCACACATGTATGCGGCTACTGTTCATTCGAAGCCCATAAGCTTTAAATGATATTAAACCAACCCATTAGTAACAGGCCGGATGCGGGTAGTACCGTGGGCCGGGTTTATGACCCAGCTAGGGACTGTACGTCATCATGCCCCCCCCCCAGTCTAGTTTTTATAACCGTAATATCTAGACTAACAAGATGCTCTCCGGACGTACCAAGAAAGAACATTATGAAATGCTGAATTTTGAAAATTATGTTTCGGCCGCACGTGGAAACCTTATTAGGAATTTATTCCTATGGTACCCTAGCCGCATATGACGACCGAGACAAATTAAATGAAACATTGAATATGGTCTTACGTATGACCGCATATCCTGACACAATTGACTGTTCACCTGCCATTTGACTAACAAAGTGCAAACAGTCAGAACCTCGAGCGGCGCAACCTTCTGAGTCAGAAGTGACCCGTGGGTCCAACCTGACTTTTCACTTGCCACTTGCTTCCCAGCCACACGATTTTGGTGAGTGGAAGACACGTGTCATGAATCTAACGAACCATGACCAACAAGGCAACCCTATAAATAGGTCGCCCATACGGCTGTGTGTGACACACAGTCTTTTTTTCATTTCTGCCATTAGCGCTTTCTTCCTTATCACCACCTTCTTTCGTACGGATCCTTCCTTACACAGGTTAGAAGACCACGCCCTCATCTTTCTTTAATTAATAATGGCTCAAAGAAACAACCCTTCTATTGGACCCGTGCTAAACGTAATGACGGAGGAGAAATTAGGGCACTTTTGCTCTAATTTCTTCATTCCTAGCAACCTTCATCCCTCTCTCCCTGGTGCAGGGGACCTCATAACTAAGGCACCCCAGCGAAAGATTGGCCTATACACTCGTCTCTTTGACGCGGCCAATTACCGCATCCCATTTACTCGATTCTTCGTAGATCTCCTAGGTTATTATGACGTACATATCACCTAGTTACACTGTATAGGCGCATGTAAGATTAGCCAGTTTGAAATCCTTTGCCGTGCAAGAAGCATCCCCCCCTACCGTAGAGTTATTTAGATTGTTTTATACCCCCAACTTAGTGAATGGGTGGCTTTCCTTCAAGAAACGATCCCCAACCAGCCCCACAACCCACAATAAAGCCATGGACTCACTGAAAAATTGGTACGACCATTACTTTTTTATCGACTCAATAGTGTGGCCGGCCGATTTTATGTTTAAACATAGAGTATCTCCTGACCCGCCTCCACGAGCTGGTACATATAACGCACAACATTCCCAAGAAATAGATAGGAATAGAACAGGGTTTCATAGGAATCTACCCGAGTCGTTTCTTTGTCTGCTAGGAATTAACCGCAACTACTTTGGCCCGTCCAACAAATATCCTGTATTCTAGAGGAGGCGTGGTGAAGGTAGGTATAGTATCCGTACTTCAAAACATACATAAACCTGTTGTCCGTAACTAACATACTTTGTTTTCTTAACAGAAATGAACTTCTTTGGGATCCTACGCCAGGGTGATCCAAAACTTATACCAGAGGGAGCCCGTCCTAGACGTGAGAATGAGCTACCCCTTCTCGAGCATACCCGAAACGTGACAATCGCCTTAGCAGCCGTACCGGACCCCCAATCTTACGAGGAAGATACAACACTCATGATGACCCCCGTAGATTTTGACAACGAGGATGGGAACAATCTGATGCTGGAGGATGAAGTCGGGCCCTCCTCTCCACCCAGGATTGCCACCCCCGCCCACGAGGAGGAGTAGGGTGATAACATAGAGAGGACCACCTCCAGCCTCCGCCAAATGCTGGGCGATGACGAGGAGGAAGTGCAACATGTAGAAGAGGAGGAGGAAGAAGAAGCCCAACCCGTCCCCAAGCGTACCCGTAGGAAGAACAAGCGGGTAAGAAGAGTTTCCCATGCCGTGATCGGGGAACACAATGCCCCCGTGAACAGACTGCGCGAGGATCACCCCCGCTACCAATCTGGTGAGAGCACCAATCAAGCCTCAGGGACGGCGCAGGTTGCACCCGTGGATCCGGACGTGCCGTTACCAGATGTCGAGCCAGTCACTCAAGTACCCCCCCCCCCCCCCAACTACGTCAGAACTGGAAAAAAACCAACATGTAAGTCTACCGCACATGTTTGTCATTATGTCTTTTGTCCAAGTAAAAGGTACGTCCTTCCATAAACAATATTTAATGTATATTCCAATTGTTATCACAGGGATGAACAAGCTGGTGTCGCACCTACCCAAGAGGCACAGAAGGAGAAGGAGCCTGTCCTGCATGCTGCAGCGACCAAATCTGACCCAACCTTTGAAGAGGGTACCCCCACGGCTTCACAAGAGATACTGGTGTCCGGCCCCCATACACACTTCAACCCTGACTGGAAGATAACCACCGCTTCTAGAATGAGGCAAGCTGAAGAATGTCGTGACTATCTGAACAACCGCATTCCACCCGGCCTGGTAAAAGATATAAATTCACTAAGTCATATAGACTTGGTGAATGAATATAATGGTGCCTTGGTTCATCAGATGGCTATGGGTACTTCCATAAGGGTAAGATTTGAGGCCGCCTTAGAGCACGTTGATTCCCTAAAGAGAAAGAATGGCCGGAAGGAGAATATGATTGAAGACAATGAATCCAAGATTGTCGCCCTCTAGTCCCAACTTGATACTGCTGAGGCCACCATTAAGGAACAAGCCGCACATGCCAATACCCATGATCAACGTGTAGCCGAGCTTGAAACTCAACTTAAGACTGCAACAGCTAAGGTATGTATCCGTACAGCATCATACCCACGCCATATTATTCTGCACTCTAATACTTAAGGTATCACACACAGGTGACCGCGGGAGAAGCTTTGGAAAAGTCCTCCTCTGACCAAGTGTCCACCCTTACAAAGGATCTTGAAAACGCACGTGCATTGATCCAGGTGAGGAGATACTAAAAGAGGAGCTTGACCATGAAAGGGTCGTGGCGGAACAATTGATGGAGGCTTCCACACAAAAAGATATGTTGCTGAATGTCCTTACCGCATAGCGTGATGAAGTATTGTACCCCCAACTACTAGCAGCCATTATCGGCCGCAGGTGGATGGTGGGTCATGGGACGCGTTTGGCTGTCACCAAAGTGTTGGAGGCCCCCCAATTCGTGCAGCAATTTGCAGATCTTGTATCGGGTGGCATTGACCACGGCTGTCATGAGGGAATGGTTATGGCCGCAGAGTTAATAAGTAAGAAGCAAAACTTTACAAAACATGCTTATTTTAACACTAGAGCTACAGAGAAGATGACCGCATCCATGGCTGGTATGCGGGATCTTGATTACCCCTTCTTGGCTGAGCTTGAGGATACAAAGGACGCGTCCTACAAGGAGATCATGGAGAAGTTAAGCCTTGGTGCCTTTTCGCAGGACGAGGGACACTCCCGGACTCACTTCACTCCCTCCCCCAGCCAACTCACTCTTACCATCTATGAGGACGTCACCAGGATCGTAGTCGGTGAACAGCTATTAAGTGAAGTGCTGGAAGTGAACGCGGCTCGGGCTTTGGACAGAAAAGAGCATGATGATGTATTGCCTCGAGTAGCCGAAGAGCAGCGGGAGATAGGTAAGTTTCTCCCCCCCCCCCCCCCCCCCCCCCATGTAGGGTGTTCCCGTATTTGATGTGATTTCTGAATAATTTGGTCTGTAACAAAACATTCGTCCGTGGATGTCCACGACACTTTATCTTTTGTAACGTTATCTTAACATTTAGAATAGTATTTATGAGTCCGTGGTAGTCACGGCAATTTTTATAGTTGGAAACTTGCTTATATTCCTTTATATATCAGATACATGTGTCGCATGACGTGTCATGTATTACCTAGAATAAAACCAAGTCTATGTTTTACTAGACATGCGGCGTGCGTCTTTACCATGCAAAGCACTTTGTAAGTGCGGCATATGGAAACTTATTACAACGTCTTGTGAATAAGGTGTCTAGTAAGGATACATGATCCGCGTCACTGGGGTTACATCCCTCTTATGTGACAAGTTGAATTATTAGGTTCACTTAATCCTCTTACCCTGCCTGGAGGCGAATAGTACATGTACGGTTTTGAATGAATGCATGTGAATAAGAAATAGCACATGTCACACCCCACCATGGCGGAATATGGGGCGCGACGTATGGATATCATCACAACATGGCGTGTCTATAGAGATAACTATATGAAATAAGAAATGTCATAAAATGGAGACACAAAGTCATGACAATATCTCATCAGACTCAGGAGTCTAGGTAAGTAGGTAACAGTCCTACCGCTTACCCAAGACAAACAAATAACATAACCAAACAAATATATGTGTGCCGCAGTATCACTTATTAAAAGAACAAATAAAAACTAAGAAGGAAACGGGGATTCTCCTTCTATATGCATTCCTAAGCTTCTCCAATCCTAGCCACTTATGTTCTCATGCTTAACCATAGTATCACCTGAAAGAGACACTAAAACACGTCAACATAAAGTTGGTGAGAGTCATAGGTTTAGACTCCAACGCTAAATCAATTACAAGCTGTGAATAACAACCATCAACACAATAACATATGGACAATGTGCTACAATTATGTATTAACAACTCGCATTCAAGATCAATCATTCCAAACCAAAATCCAAGGCTCCTACCTTGCCAAACAACATGGTACCATAGATGATCACACTATGTACCTATCCCAAGGCCACTACCTTGTCAAACCACAAGGCCACTACCTTGTCAAACCACAAGGCCACTACCTTGTCAAACCACAATAACTGAGACGGCACGTGTCCCCCGATCAAAATCATACACAATCAAAAATCACATAGCAGTTAATCACATAATGTACACACAAGTCCATCTCAAATCACAAACACATTCACAACATCAATTTAGAAAATAACTCAACACAGTGTCTCTTCCATCCCATCTGGAAGTCAAAATCAATAGTAAACATGGGACTATGAAACTCACCTGATAGCTTCTTCACAAGTCCTCGCACTAGTAACAAGCTAACAAACCAAAAATACGAAATCAATACACGAACCAATCACTAAGATGGCTCATCAACCTATGATGGACATCTAGTCTATTCCCGCATAATTACCTCATTGTTAAGCTCTAATCACCCCATTACCCTTCCTTAACAAGTCCCTAACTTGGTTAAGTTTAATAGCTATCCCGTTCATAATTTTACACAAAACAGTCCCAGTTTTAGGTCTCAAAACTTTAAGTCAAACGTCCACTTAAATATACCCATGGTTTCTGTAAAAGAAATATTCACACTTTTATACATGTTAGCTAAAACCTCCCACTTGCCCCAACCTTAAAGCTACTGTTAAGGCCCCGATATATGTGTATATATTGCTACCTATCCAGAATTTACTGATTTTAAACGTATGAAACGTTTGTTACAATTAAGGGGTCTTACCCTAAACCACAACCTTAGCCCAAGTGCAGATACTTACTACAATATATAAACCATCTCTCATGTTCGTGAGAAGGTCCCAATGCAACCCTAAGTACCCCAAACAACCCAAAACTTAAAAAGAAAACAGGCTGATTACAAAACTGTTTTGACCTCCGACTGTTGTAACCTGTTTTTGACCCACTTCCCGACCTCCAATTTAGTTATCGTTTCTTTCATTGGAAAGCCCCTTCAATTACCTTTTCAGGTATACTTGGATCGCATCTTGAATGTTCTTAGAACTCCCAATATGATCATAACAATTGACACAAAATTCTGCCCAGTTTTTAAAAACGGGTCTAATTAATTTAACCTAATTAATTACCCATAACCCCATTAATTACAAACCCTAAACCATCTAATCATTATAATATCATTAAAATACAGATTCTTATTAAAACCCTAACCTAAATCCATCATAAGATGATTGTGTAAACATTAAAAACAATTAAATTAAAAAGGGATTATGAAAGTTTACCTTTGATTTATGAAAACCCTAAATTTTGATGAAGAACCCTAAATGTTCTCCATAAGCCGTCGACCATTATTTTTCTCCAGGGATTTTATGTTTTTTTTTTCTCTTTAAAATCCTTATATAATGTAACAAGAATCCTAGTCCAAATATAAAACCCAACTTTCATTTTTCCTCTTTTTTTCCTTTTTTCCTTCTTTTCTTTTAAACCGACTAATCACCCCTATAAATTCGTTTTTTATTTATTTTATTATTAATATATGTATTAATAATATTACCTTAATTTTCCTTAATTTATTTCATCTCCTAAAGCCTCCAAAACCTCAAAACCGTAAAACTAGTCAAATTTACGCGTTTTACCGTAAAAGACGTAAAATATACACTTTTATAAAAAAATCTCAAATTTTGAAATAAACTTTATAACTAAGTCCTAAATGACTTAAAACCATCCCGAAAAATATTCATATGGATAATTACCTCACCCGAGACCTCTAAATGCTAAACCGTAAATCCTAAAAAAATACTATTACTATAATATTTATACGTATACGTAAACACCACAATATCACCATTTTCATTTCATAGTCACCACTTGTGAGCTCATGAACATGAAATAACCGTTCCTCGATTTACTTATGAGTACTCTATACTCATAAACGATAACCACACCAACATCGTTCACACAAAATAAACACGTAAACACACAATTTAAGTAAGCACACATAAAATAACCTAAAAGTAAGACCAAGTGACAAATCCAAAACCTAGGGTTGTCACATCACTCCCTCCTAATAGAAATCTCGTCCCGAGATTCACTCCCAAACTCAAACTTATTCTCAGCAAACAAACGAGGATACATATCCCTGATAAAACCTTCACGTTCAAACGTGAACTCAGTTTATACGAAAATAATCTCAACCAACAACACATGAGCCTTAACCGTCCGCGAGGAAACTTATCAAAACCATAAAGTTATGTAACCAACCTAACTAAATCTCGCAACTCATCAAACAAGAACTGTCTTGAAACCAAGTTAGGTGCCGTCACATAACTCAACGGGTTTAAAACTGTCACCCCGATTTCAGTCTTACTCATAAATACCATAAATCAAAACTCATCAAATATAACCACGTATTCTAAAGTCTAAAGAAATCTCAAATTCCATCCCAACTCATCTCTGTGTTAACCCTCCAAGTGTTTATTACCCCAAAATACCTAAAACACAAGTTTAAACCATGTTGTCCGAAAATTAACCTTGAACTCGACACTTGTACATTTAATTCGACCAAGCTACTGACTTCCAATTACCAAACTTTCTGAATATTTGAAAATTACGTTCCAAGTACATATTTTAGGCTTTTGAATCACCCAAAAAGCTTTAAAAACGAACAAGTTATGACCAAAACGATTTTTACCTAAAACCCCTTATTAATTACCAAATCCAAGCCCTAATTTATTTTAATTTTAGAAAATTAAAACTCTATTAATTACATGATTTTAACATATTTCACTAAATAAGAACAAAATTTTTAACTTAAGAACAATAACTTTAGGTGATCAAAACCAAAATATTTTAAAATAACCGAGTCATGCTTATATGTTAAAGAATATATATTCCACCTTATTTGAAACATGATCCCGAAACTTCCTTATTTCATCGACTACCAACAACTATTTTTTTTCAATTTGCAAGTTCTATTTTTTTTACCATGTATAACTCGAAACAAAAGACATCGTTACCCCAAAAAGAAATCTCCACCATCTCAAAATCCTTCACGCCAAAAGTACCGTACAAACAAACACATGAAATGAGGACCCGAGAAATACGCTACTACAGAAGTTGAACATCTCAAAGAGAAACGAGCTAGAAACCATCCCAAGAATACAACCGGTAAGTAGAAAATAATTTTACATACATAGGCATAAGCGTACATACACTCAAATCCATCGAACATATACTATACAAGCATGTATTAACTCTCTTTCATGCAATCATACTTGAAAGTCCAGTGGTGTTGTGGCACATATATAATTATGTAGGCCTCTATAATTATACATGTTCCCTTTCACCAATGTACTCCCTCCTATGATGACACTTATAAGAAATTAATACTACACATAACACATAATCCAACAACTCACAAGCACATAACCACACAAGATAAGATCCAAAACCCCATGTATTAAAATAACATAGCCAATGCACGAAACACATAAACTCGTAGTCCAGTTGAACCAGCGTAGACAAAATTCAAAATGTATAAAGAACATGAAAACATAATTAAGCGAAATCCAACAATGACTAGCGTATACGACCATGGTTCCACCCGCACTAATCAAAACTGGTAAAGAAAATAACATGTAATTAAGTATGAACCATAGTAGTTCATAACCTAACAAATACTGCGAAAATAATATTCAAACACATCAATTACTATAAAATGCACACATACTCCTATGACGCCTATATGCAGAGACCCTTAAGCTATAGACTAGGCTACACGACTAGGCAACCTAATTCTCTATAACCATTGTCTCTGATACCATTCTGTCACACCCCACCATGGCGGAATATGGGGCGCGACGTATGGATATCATCACAACATGGCGTGTCTATAGAGATAACTATATGAAATAAGAAATGTCATAAAATGGAGACACAAAGTCATGACAATATCTCATCAGACTCAGGAGTCTAGGTAAGTAGGTAACAGTCCTACCGCTTACCCAAGACAAAAAAATAACATAACCAAACAAATATATGTGTGACACAGTATCACTTATTAAAAGAACAAATAAAAACTAAGAAGGAAAGGGGGATTCTCCTTCTATATGCATTCCTAAGCTTCTCCAATCCTAGCCACTTATCTTCTCATGCTTAACCATAGTATCACCTGAAAGAGACACTAAAACACGTCAACATAAAGTTGGTGAGAGTCATAGGTTTAGACTCCAACGCTAAATCAATTACAAGCTGTGAATAACAACCATCAACACAATAACATATGGACAATGTGCTACAATTATGTATTAACAACTAGCATTCAAGATCAATCATTCCAAACCAAAATCCAAGGCTCCTACCTTGCCAAACAACATGGTACCATAGATGATCACACTATGTACCTATTCCAAGGCCACTACCTTGTCAAACCACAAGGCCACTACCTTGTCAAACCACAAGGCCACTACCTTGTCAAACCATAATAACTGAGGCGGCACGTGTCCCCCGATCCAAATCATACACAATCAAAAATCACATAGCAGTTAATCACATAATGTACACACAAGTCCATCTCAAATCACAAACACATTCACAGCATCAATTTAGAAAATAACTCAACACAGTGTCTCTTCCATCCCATCTGGAAGTCAAAATCAATAGTAAACATGGGACTATGAAACTCACCAGATAGCTTCTTCACAAGTCCTCGCACTAGTAACAAGCTAACAAACCAAAAATACGAAATCAATACACGAACCAATCATTAAGATGGATCATCAACCTATGATGGACATCTAGTCTATTCCCACATAATTACCTCATTGTTAAGCTCTAATCACCCCATTACCCTTCCTTAACAAGTCCCTAACTTGGTTAAGTTTAATAGCTATCCCGTTCATAATTTTACACAAAACAGTCCCAGTTTTAGGTCTTAAAACTTTAAGTCAAACGTCCACTTAAATATACCCATGGTTTCTGTAAAAGGAATATTCACACTTTTATACATGTTAGCTAAAACCTCCCACTTGCCCCAACCTTAAAGCTACTGTTAAGGCCCCGATATATGTGTATATATTGCTACCTATCCAGAATTTACTGATTTTAAACGTATGAAAAGTTTGTTACAATTAAGGGGTCTTACCCTAAACCACAACTTTAGCCCAAGTGCAGATACTTACTAAAATATATAAACCATCTCTCATGTTCGTGAGAAGGTCCCAATGCAAACCTAAGTATCCCAAACAATCCAAAACTTAAAAAGAAAACAGGCTGATTACAAAACTGTTTTGACCTCCGACTGTTGTAACATGTTTTTGACCCACTTCCCAACCTCCAATTTAGTTCTAGTTTCTTGCATTGGAAAGCCACTTCAATTACCTTTTCAGGTATACTTGGATCGCATCTTGAATGTTCCTAGAACGCCCGATATGATCAAAACAATTGACTCAAAATTCTGCCTAGTTTTTAAAAACGGGTTTAATTAATTTAACCTAATTAATTACCCATAACCCCATTAATTACAAACCCTAAACCATCTAATCATTATAATATCATTAAAATACAGATTCTTATTAAAACCCTAACCTAAATCCATCATAAGATGATTATGTAAACATTAAAAACAATTAAATTAAAAAAGGATTACGAAAGTTTACCTTTGATTTATGAAAACCCTAAATTTTGATGAAGAACCCTAAATGTTCTCCATAAACCGTCGACCATTTTTTTTCTCCAGGGATTTTATGTTTTTTTTTTCTCTTTAAAATCATTATATAATGTAACAAGAATCCTAGTCCAAATATAAAACCTAACTTTCCTTTTTCCTCTTTTTTTCCTTTTTTCTTTCTTTTCTTTTAAACCGACTAATCACCCCTATAAATTTGTTTTTTTATTTATTTTATTATTAATATATGTATTAATAATATTACCTTAATTTTCCTTAATTTATTTCAGCTCCTAAAGCCTCCAAAACCTAAAAACCGTAAAACTAGTCAAATTTACGCGTTTTACCGTAAAAGACGTAAAATATACACTTTTAATAAAAATCTCAAATTTTGAAATAAACTTTAAAACTAAGTCCTAAATGACTTAAAACCATCCCGAAAAATATTCATATGGATAAATACCTCACCCGAGACCTCTAAATGCTAAACCGTAAATCCTAAAAAATACTATTACTATAATACTTATACGTATACGTAAACACCACAATATCACAATTTTCATTTCATAGTCACCACTTGTGAGCTCATGAACATGAAATAACCGTTCCTCGATTTACATATGAGTACTCTATACTCATAAACGATAACCACACCAACCTCGTTCACACAAAATAAACACTTAAACACAGAATTCAAGTAAGCACACATAAAATAACCTAAAAGTAAGACCAAGTGACAAATCCAAAACCTAGGGTTGTCACAGCACATAACAGAAATAATAACTAAATCTATAAGACAATAATTTGCACAAGAACAAGCAGTAGAGCTAGCTAGGCACCACGACATTTTATTAGAACGTTTACGATTTTTGTTTTTTGACAAGAATAGAAAATCCTAAAACAAATAGAACCTAGAAAGCAACAAAACAAAAGAGAATACATGGATCTTCATTGAAGCCAACTATCTAGCGAAGTATCCATGCGGAAGCCATAGCCTTTCAAAGATAGCATTTTTTTAAGATTGCAGATATTCCATGTGCGTTCCAGGTCACGGCCATCCATGTCACGCAACTTGTACGCGCCCAGTCCTAAGGCTTCCGTAACCTCATACGGCCCTTCCCACTTGGGGCCCAGCTTTCCTGTCTTCTCCGCGCGACTTGCCTCATTGGCACGATAAACAAAATCCCCCAATCGAAAGGAAACACCTTTAACCTTGGCATCATAATAAGCCTTCATCCGTGCCTTGGACTTGGCCTCATTGATGGCCGCTGCTTCTCTTTTTTCCTCCAACAAGTCCAGATTAATCCGGAGTTGCTCATCGTTCGTGACGATATTAACCTCCGCCGTACGGATGATCGGCATTCTAATTTCTGCTGGTATAACAGCCTCAGTCCCGTAGGATAGCGCAAATGGAGTGTCCCCATTGGCTGTTTTAATCATAGTCATATGCGCCTATAGGACATGTGGTAACTCATCTACCCACTTGGCACTTCGTTCATCCAAGCGTGCCTTGATTCCTTCACCTAATCTTCTATTTGCTCGTTCCACAAGACCATTGGTCTGTGGGTGCTTAACAGATGCGAAGCACCGCGTGATATTCAATGTCGCGCACCAATCCTTGAATGGATTATCCGTGAACTGCTTCCCGTTATCCGAGATGATTTCTCCTGGCAAGCCAATGTGGCACACGATGTTTTCCCAAAAAACCTTTTTAACCTGCTTGCCCGTAATGGATTTAACCGCTTTATCTTCTAACCATCATGTAAAGTAGTCCATTGCGACGATTAAGAACTTGACTCCCCCTGCAGCCACGGGAAAAGGTCATGCAATGTCAATTACCCACTTATAGAATGGCCATGGGATGTGATGGCTGTCAGTTCTTGCTGTGGATGTCACGGTACCGGTCTATGCACTTGGCAATCACTGCATTTACGAATCATGTCACGTGCATCCCTATGCATAGTAGGCCATTAGTATCCTGTGCGTAGAGCTCGTGCCACTACGGATCGGGGACCTGCGTGCATACCGCATGACCCTTCATGTATCTCACTGATCACATAGGTAGCCTGGCGTGTCCCGACATACCGCAACCACGGCTGTAAGAAGGAGCGCTTATATAGAATACCTTCTCGGAGCTCAAAGTGTTGCGACTTCCTTCTGATACGTCGTGCCGCCTTCTCATCATCCGGAAGGGTTTCATCAGTTAAATAGCTGATGATTGGGGTCATCCATGTAGGTCCATCTTCCTCAACTATAGCTGCGATTTCTCTTTCCGTTATAGACTTTTCCTTTAGTATTTCTACCAAGACTTGCTTGGATAAATGGGCGAAACTTGTAGACGTAATTTTGCTAAGAGCGTCCGCCTTCTTGTTGTCACCTCTTGGTACCTGCTTGATAGAAAACTTGCTGAAAGTGGCTATGAGTGACTTGACTTTCTCCAAGTATCGAACCATGTTATCCTCCTTGGCTATGTAACCTCCTAGAATGTGGTTCGCGACAAGCCGTGAGTCTACGTAAGCCTCAAGGTTGCGGACTCCCATTCTAGCGGCGATTTTTAAACCCGCAATCAACGCTTCATATTCTGCCTCATTATTGGTGGCTATGAATTCAAAACACAGGGCGTAGGTAAACTCCATTCCTTCCGGATTCCTAAGGATGAGGCCAGCTCCTGACCCATCCGTGCACGAGGATCCGTCAGTGAACAAGACCCATGGTTCTACTGGAGTTTCCTCTCGTTGTATGACCGGTCCATCCTCATCTGGCTTCTCAATTAAGAAATTTGCCAAGATTTGGCCTTTGACCGTTGTCCTTGTCTATAGGAGATGTTATGCTCTCCTAACAGAATGCTCCACTTCTGTAGCCTACCGGCCACATCTGGTTTGGATATGATTTGTTTTATTGGTTTATCAGTAATAACCACAATTGGGTGCGCCTGAAAGTACCGGTGTAACCGTTTTGTGGTGAATCCTAATGCTAAAACCAACTTCTCCGTAGAGGAATAATTCAACTCCGGCCCTTGTAGTGTTCTACTTATGAAGTAGACCGGAGTCTGGACTGTGTCCCTATCCGTCATAAATACTGCACTTATTGCTCCGTGTGTAGCTGACAGATACATAATGAGCTCCTCCTTAGGTCGGGGAGCCACTAGCATGGGGAGAGCTGGGAGATGCTGTTTAAGCTGACTAAAAGCTTCCTCAGCTTCCTTTGTCCAACGGAAATCTCCCTTCTTGATGCACTTCTTGAGTGTTTTGAATAGAGGTAGTGATTTCTCCGCGGACCAAGAACCTGTTTAGCCCGGCCAGCTTTCCATTCAATGATTGCACCTCTTTTCTGTCTGAGGAGATGGTAACTGTATCACCGCGTATGTCTTTTCCGGGCAAAGTTTGATTCCGTTTGGATCGATCATGTATCCAAGGAACATCCCTTCAGTTTCCCCAAATGTGCATTTTTTAGATTCAGTTTCATATTGATTTTCCTCAATCTGTCAAACATCTCTTGGACGTCACGGAGAAGTGTCTCCTTCGTATGACTTTTGATGACTAGATCGTCAACATAGACCTCAAGGTTGCGGCCTATCTGTGAGTCGAAGGCTTTATCAACAAGTCGCTGATATGTTGCCCTGGCGTTCTTTAGTCCGAATGGCATTTTTGTATAACAGTACACGCCCTGACTAGTATGAAACGCTGTCTTCTCTTCATCTTCTTCCGCCATCTGGATCTGGTGGTACCCTTTGTACGCATCTAAGAAGCACTTGAAAGGATACCCACATAGGGATTCCACCTTCTAGTCAATCTCTGGTAACGGATAGCAGTCCTGCGGACAAGCTTTGTTCAGGTCCGTGAAGTCCACGCACATGCGCCAGCTCCCGTCATGCTTCTTGACCATGACCGGGTTGGATAACCACTCGTGGTAGTATACCTCGCGTATAATCCCTGCGTCTACTAATTTCCGTACTTCATCCAGTATTACTTGGCTGCATTTTGGTGCTTGACCATGCTTCTTTTGCTTAACAGGAGGATACCCCTGGTGGATTTGAAGTTTATGTTCTGCTATCGCACGCGGCACGCCTGTCATATGCTTGGGTTCCCATGCGAATACATCCAGGTTTGCTTTCAGGAGAGAGCACATGGTCCTCTTGCCATTATCCGAGAGCGTTCCCCCTATGGACACCTCTTGCTCCGGATAATCGGGATGGATTGCCACCTTCCAGTTGGGGGTGGTGATCCTTCCTTAACGGGAACATGTAGGACTAGTGTTGCCACGGTGTGGCATTCAGACGCTGGTATGATTGGGTTGTAGATGGTGAAAATTCCCCCTTCCATAGGGAATTTAATCATTCCGTGAGCTGTAGAGGGTACTGCCCGTATGGCCAAGATGCCTGGTCATCCTATGATCCTATTTTATGGAGAGTGTGAGCGTATCACCATAAAGTTCATCCACGCCGTGGTGGAATGTTCTTCGTTCCTAATGGTCACTAGCAGACGCAGCTGTCCTATTGGCCAGATGGTGTCTCCACTAAAGCCGATGAGCAGCGATGTGGCCGGTACCAACTGGCTTCTTATTTATGGTCGCAGCTGTACGAAACAGTGTTCGTATAGCACCTCCGCGGATGACCCTCCATCCACATACATACGGCGAACATTGTGTGTTCCAATTCTTACCTCAATCGTGAGAGGTGCATCGGCCACGTCACTTGCCATAATGGGAGGGAATGAGATTTCTCTGCCGCGTGAAAATTTTTGACTAACTTTCTGCTTTGTGCGGGGCTGCCAAGATTGGATCATGTATATAGTCGAAGGTTTTTCCTTTTAAGGATCCTTCTTATCGTGCTTTCTGTTATCCTTTCCGTCCTTCCAATCCTTGACCAAATGTTTGAGTTTGCCTGACTTGATCAGTGACTCAATGTGCTTCTTGAGCTGGATGCATTCCTCCGTGCCGTGGCCCTTGTCGTTGTGGAATTCGCAAAAGTGATTTCCTTGACGTCGGTCCACCGGAGTTGTCATTGGGGGAGGTCTTGGGAAGTTCGCCCCTTCTATTAACAAGATGTCCCAGTATGTCATCTTTAAGGGGCTGAATTTTTCCTCCGACCGCCCTCCTTTGTTTTGGCTCTTGTAGTCCGAGCCCCTTCTACTGCCTTGGTTGTTTTGACCACCCGACTATCTCCTGGACTGGTCGTTCGATCGATAGTTGTTTTCCTTTGTAGGATAGGCCACGGCTACCGCGGTTCTCCTTCTATAAAATTCCTGACCCTTTCCATGAGTTCGTCATACTTCTCCGGTCGCTTGTCGTTGAGGCGCCTAATTAATTCCTTGTATTTTATGGCATGCATGTAATCGGAAATTTTTAGGAGCTCCGGCATCGTTTTTGTGCGCGTGCACTCGTCATTGAAACGTTCCGTGAAGGCCTCCGTAGATTCTCCAGGTCGTTGCTTGACGGTTGCTAATGAGACCGGATCCCTATTATACTTCTTTCGCTGAGTATAATTGGTTTTGAACGCAGTGCCCAGCTCAGTGAAGCTATCGATGCTTCGGGGAGGAAGTCCCTCAACCAATCACTGGCATTGCCAATTAAGGTTGAATTGAAGATCTGGCACCATATAGGCATGGGCCATCGTACGATTTTCGCCTGCGTGTCAAATATCTTTAGGTGATCATCCGGATCACCAGACCCATCATAAGTCTTGACGCACGCTAGCATGCGACGCTTCTTATCCTCGGAGTAATTCTGTATACGGAGAGTAAAAGGATCTTCCCTGGGATCACACCATGGACGGGTGAGATTAGGGTCACACCATGGGCGGGAGAGATCTTCCTCTTCCGCCTCACGATAATAGGGGCCAGCGTAGTACCCCTCATCGTCCGATGGCAGTGGAGGAGTAAGCCTAGGTCGGCGACGCTTGGGTGGATGGTCATCCGAATCTTCTCCTGAGGGACCGGGGGAAGGGGGTGGTGCCCCACTCCTCGGCTGAGGATCGCTCTTGCGAGAAGAGCTAGGAGACTTCTTCCCATTATTTACCCTATCCCACACACTTGTGCGACGATTAGTTCTGGTTAACTCCAAGTCCGGCCGTTCGACTGAATCGTCGGATCTATCTCCTTCTTCACGAGACTATAGTAGTTCCTGCATAACACGGTCCCCTATGCGTTTAAACACATTCCTAGGTTGGGAGTTCTCCTCAAAGAGGTTTCGTTCCTGGGGTCGTGCCCTCTTCTTCTGAAGAGAGGTGCCGGATACGGCCCTGCCAAAGTTAAGCCTAGATTGGAGGTTCCTACCTAGGTTTAGCCTTGACGCAATACCCGGGACGATCCTCTCAAAGTTCTGTGTGAGACCACGAGCGAGTTCTTCCTCACTAAGTGGCTCGACTTCCACTTCTTCTTCAGTTGATGGCCTACGCGGCTCCTTGTTAGGGTCCTTAGGCGCACTCGCTGGGTCAGGGTTGTCCATGGTCATGGTTGGTGGTGGGGTATTAGCAGACGTTCCTGTCCCACCCGTGGACTGAAAAACACTTCGGTTATTCGGTCCTCCTGTTTTGTGGCTAGGGGACTGAGTGGGGATGAGTATCCCGTCCCCTGTGGACTTCCGGTTCGCAGGATTCGTGTTCCTGGGATTTCCTTGCGGATGTCCTTTCGTCATTGAAAGAGATCGAGATGAAATTTGCTCTAGCTTAGTGTATGGGTCCCACGGATGGCGCTAACTCGTTGATACAAAAGTTGGATGATCCTTTCTAGACCCGAATTAGGCTTAATTCGGGTTGGCTGGGCTCCGGCTCTTGCACCAAGTAAATTATCTTGTTGAGATCCTGCACACTAAAGCAACACGCGTTAGGCTTACCGTGGGAATGTATCTCACGATTAGACTCCAGCGTGAGAGTAAGTAATTGGTTAGGGTTTAAGAATCGGATGCGAGTTTAGAGTATGTGGAATGTAATACCTTTATGGAACCCTTGGGGGTTCTTTATATAGGCGGTGAAATCCTAATGGGCTGTCACTGATGCTTCGGCCCCAAGAAAAGGATAAGTTCTATAATTAGTTTGATTGTTATCTTCTAATTATGGTGAGTATATATCCTTCACTTTGGGGTAAATCCTAATCATAATAAGATTATGATTCTGTCTAACCTTGTATCGGCCGTGACGGGCCGTGGGCCGCACACATGTATGCGGCTATTGTTCATTCGAAGCCCATAAGCTTTAAATGATATTAAACCAACCTATTAGTAACAGGTCGGATGCGGGTAGTACCCGTGGGCCGGGTTTATGACCCAGCTAGGGACTGTACGTCATCAATTTCAAAGCTCTAGAGTGCACTTTTCTCATAATTAATCCATCTTGGCCTTTTTATGATTTAATACACTATATTATGCTACATGATAAATGATTTTAAATATTTACAATGCAATGCAAGAAAAGCAACCTTATTTATATATTTTTGGATTTTTATTTAAATGATTTCAATGGAAATAACTCATAAGAAATCAATGACTTAGATTAGGGCTTTTGGTACCATAGACACTTATCACCCTCAAGTTTCACTTTCCCCGTACCAAGCTTAAAAACAAGATCATTGTTTTCCAGAAGTGAAAGTGTGTCAACTCATTCATATAGATTAATTGTGTTACCATTATACCCCCACTTATTATGCCTCTAAGACCGGTTATTATTTGAGCAAATTGCTTGGGAGCAAATTTGTCATTATTTAAAGCGTGAAATATAAGAAGTGTAAAATCTCAAAATAAAGAAGCACGGTTTTAATCCTACGTAACCATCTTATCCATTACTCGAAAAACCGCCCACAATTAATATAAGTCCGACTCAAGAGTAATAAGTCATTCGCCTTATGTGTAAGATCATTATGTCATGCATTAATAAGTAGCTACACACTCGCTAAGGAAAGAAAAATAAAACCCACACAATAATTTATATCCTCCACCTTTTTGAGACTTTGGATCTTCAATCCCGCAACCCTTGTGAGAGTAATATTAGATTGGAGCAACTATTAAATCCCCGCAACCCTTGTGAGAGTAATATTGGAATTCAATAGCTACTATAATTAACACTTCACTGCCCTTGGGAGTCTTGTATAATTATTTTTTTTTTCTTTTTTTTTCTAGCCACTCATTTTTTTTATAAGCCGCTATTATTTTTCTTTATTCCTCACAAAGAAAGTTGAAAAGAATAAAAGGAAAAACAACCGCTAAGTATTAAGCATGACATAAGTCTAGTACACATAAAACATTCTAACTTATAATCTTAAGACGTACTTATACCAACCACGAATGATTAGTCAAAAATGCATAAGAGACTACAAACCAATTAAAACCATTCTTGATTATTTATTAACATATATACATGCGTTGGCAAGAAAGGTTACGAAAGGGGATATAAAAGCCACAATTAATGCATATGAGGTTTATCTAGCCATTTACACTTATTTTAAACTCTATCATCTCTTATTCTCCACAGTTTAAAATCTCAAATAATGAAACTAGTGGATGCTTAGCCTAATAAACTAATAAAGGTCTACATGGTTAAGGATACTAGCTAGAGAATGCTTGGATAAGCAAACGCGGGTTGAGTCAAAGTATCCATGGCGGGCCTAATATGTCATAGAAGTCTAAATTTGTTAAACCATATCCTTTATTATATTTTTTTATGAAAAGTAAAGAAGAAAATATATACAATAAAGATGTGTTATACAAATAAAAAATGATTAATGCAAAAATTATGAATGCATATATTTGGTGGCCAAAGTAGATCAAAAATTTGAAAAATGTTTGAAAAAATAATTTCCAAGTTATCATGAAGGTAAGGCAATGGTCTAGGTAAGGTCACTTTGATAGAAGTCTCCCCTACACTTAAGATAAACATTGTCCTCAATGCTTAAGAGTATTGGAGTAAACTCCCCTACACTTATTACATTGCATACTTTGTTTAACTCGAGCTAAGGAAGAGACAACTAAAGTGTATTCATTTTAAGCATGAATGTGAATATCACAATAGCAAAACTAATCGAAGTGAACCGGATACACGGGCCTCCTCCATAAGCTCCAAGCATGAAAGGAGAGAGAGCAACCCTTGAAGCAAACACTAAAAGACAAAGAAAGGCCACCCCTCCACTTCAACTCTACTATAACGCCCTTTTATTAAACCTAACCTATTTATATTACTCTACGTTTTCTAACCTAGTTATACAATGCTTGAGTTTTTTTAACCCTAAGTCTCTAGCTCGACTCGGCCCCGAATTAAGTTGTCCTTGGGGAAACCATCATGGAGAATAAAGGATATCCACTTTTTTAAGCTCATCTCACATGATACACTTAAACTTAGCACGTTGCCATTTACTATAAGATTTACAAATCCGCCTCGATAAATAGAACGGTCCAACGTGTCTCAAGTTTGTCCAACATACAAAATCTCTCATATAGAAATCACCCCAGGATCAAATACATAGTTTCCATCTCTACATTTGAACAACTCAAAAATAGGTAGCATCACCAAAGTAAGCTCATACGAGAAGCCCAGATCAATCAAAATCACACTCTTAAGTGGAGTAGATGAAAACCAAGGTGTTTCAAATATACGAATCCCAGGATCAAAAACCTTTCCCTTCATGGGAAAATAAGAAGATGAGCTCGTGTCAACCATATGAGATTCCCCCTTAGATATCAAAGCATCATGAGACAATGAAGGTGTAGGTATCAAAACATTCATAACTATTATGTCCATGTTAGGCTTGTCATCATCATCAAAAGGTGGGTAACCTTCCATAGAAGGCATAGTGAAAGGAGGATCAAAATTAATAGTGTCTTGTGGAGGAGGTGTAATCTCTATGTTCCCTAAAATCATGTTATCAATAAGACGAATCTCCTCTTCCCAATTAGAATCACTATCATCAACCTCAATATCAATATTAGCAAGATAAGCCTCTATGGTGGCATCAATATCCATATGAGAATCCATGTCAAAGGTTTTGGGTTCTAAAGGTGCCTTAGGTGAAAAAGGATCAATCTCTAAGAGTATAGGATCTTCATCAATAACCAACTTCAAGGGTGGGAGGGTGGGAATAAAAGGCTCAAAAGAAGGTGAATTAATGAGAGGATCACTCTTAGGGATGATATGATCATAAAAATCAATAGGTGTATCCTCAAAAACCGGTGAAAATGATCAATCAATAGTTCTTCTTCTATAGACTCATTATTAGGTTCTTCATACTCCTCAAAAGTGGGTTATCATAACATGTCTCAAAAAGAGGATTTGAATGCATCACAAAATCACTTAGAGGAATAGGTGAAGGAGTCATAGAAGAAACGGATTTGTCATCATCAGAAGTAAAGGACTCATCACTATCATAAGGATCATCAAAGGTTTCATCACAAGAATCATAAGGTGGGAGAGGAGAAGGATCCACATTTCCTATAGGAGCAAACTCTTCGTCTAAATTAGGAATGTTATCTTAACAAGACAAGGCATCGGATGATATAGCATAAGATGCTTCACTAGAATCACAATCATCATCCTCCATTTGTAGCAAGTCTTGCACAAACTCTTCCTCAATCTCATTATCCCTTTATTTGAACAATTCATCAAGATCAAAGTCACCAAAATCACTAGTAGTAGCATGAAGGTCAACATGTGATGAAATCTCAATGTGATCATGAGGAGAAGAGGTATCAATAAAAAGATCATCACATGGTTCATTGGTAACACCCTCAAGCTCTCTTTGGATTGGGATAAGGTTCTCAACACTAGAGGCGGTTAATTCATCAAAATCGGTGTTTGTATTAATGCTAAAAGGCTCATCCCCCATGGTTAAAGATTCGTTGAGTTTCATGTGAGGTAAAGGTGATGAAGGTGTGTCATCATTAAGTGTCATACAAATCGTAGGTCCCTCATCATCGTCATATAAGCATTGATTAAGCAAACGAGCACGAGTAGAAAAAATTGTTCTTCTTCCTCGATTGTAGCAATCTTAATGAGTAAATCATCTAAATTGTTCTTGAGGAACCGAGAGGAATTGTTCACTGATTCACTATACTTATCGCCAATTTTCTTATTATTAAACCGCTTGTTCTTTACATCATCCTCAAGAGACTTAATTTCCTCCCTTAACCACTGAGACTCTTCTTTCATTTCCTCGAGGCTCATTTCTCTCCTACAATTAAGAGTCTTCGACATATATTCCAGGTGTTTTCCGTTATGCTCGATTAGAGAAGATAACTCATGGAGAGCATTAGGAGCATAAGAAGGTGGATCCTTTGGTCGACAATCATAACCATAATGGGGTTATTTTCCACAAAACTCACATGAATAAGTCGTAGAATAGGGTGGAGGCAGATTTCCATAATTAGGTGGATTATAGTTTTGAAAAGGTCATGATTATGAAAGTTCTCATGATTGTAACCTTGAAAATTTTCTTCGTTTTGAAAACCCTCATAATGTGAAAATCCTTGATTTTGAAAAGTATCTTGATTATAGCATGGAAAATTTTCATCATTTTGAAAGCTTTCATTGTTTGAAAATCCTTGATTATGAAAGGTTTCTTGATTATAGCCTTGAAAATTATCATTATTTTGAAAACCTTCATTATTTGAAAATCCTAGGTTTTGGTATGGCTCATCAAAGGGTTGATCATGAAATGATGGTGGATTTTGTGATAAAAAACAGGAATATCCCATATAGTCATTACAAGTATAGTCCATTTGAGGGTTAGATTGAAATTTAGGGTTCTTAGTTCCATTATAATCATATCCCTCCCCATAATAGCCATTGTTTTGATCACATAAATAAGTATCGTGTGGACCACCACAATTCGAACAAGGCGAATAATTAGCGTTGGCGGATCGTTGTTGCAAAATCTCCAACATGGAACAAGTATCCATGTTTAGCAAGGTGGCCTAATGTATATACAAGTGAAATGACGTTTAAAAGCTTCCTCGAGGAAGGAAGTAATACACCAAAGGTGGTATGGTTACATGCGTGTGAGTACACGTGTAAGTAAACTCGAGGAGTGAGAGATGAGCTCTCGGTCGACTTTTGAAGGAGAATATAATATATGTAAATAATAATTGGGTGTCACACCACTCACCACTATCCCTCTTGAAAGACCCACAAAGAAGCGGAGAAACGAGGCGGCGCGTAGCACTTAAGAGCCTGTTTATTTAGAATGTGAAATACACTCGCCTTATACCCCCCACACAGTGGCCTCTTTCTCAAGGTCAAGTAGATTGCAGTATTTATCTATTGTGCCTTAATTAAATTTGATCGATACACGTGTCAAGGACCAGAACGCTCCCAAACACGGTGTATTGCAAAAATAATACTTATGGAAGTATGTGTATTGAGTGTTCGTATACGTATACGTATCTACATATAATAATATATCAAAAATATTTTTGTATTTATTGGATTTTTTAAGAAAAATACTATATGTACGTAAAAATGATGAAAATCGATATAATATATATTTTTGGGTGTAATCTTTTAGGAAAAATATTAATTTTTGGATTTTTTATTTTTTTGGTTCAATTCTTTAGGAAAAGAATTGATTTTGTTGGTTTTTATTTTTTTGTATTTTTATCTATTTGATTTTTTTATCTTTTTTATTTATAATACGTAAAAATAACGTTCACAAAGTGAACGGATCCCAAAATCCAATACTTCTCACTCGAAACCGTTAAACTTCACGAAAAGAACCGGCAGCGGCGCCATTTAATATTTCGTTTTTAGTATCGTTTGTCTCGGTATATAATCGAATTGATATAACAATCTCAAGTTTGACTTTATTATTTTTGGTTATAAAATCTTGTTTGGTTTTTAAGCTACTTGCACACAAAACATGTAAAAAGATAAAAATAGTTTATATACTATTTATACGTACTAACTAAAAACACATTGCAATTACAACATTTAAATGCTCAAAGTACAAATTTATAGAACTAATAACAAGCTATTTTTAGAAAATCTATTTTTTTATAAAACCAATACTTTGTAAAATTTATCCAAACTAAAAAATGATCTATTCACACTTAACAGAAAATGGAAAATGGAGCAACTACAAACGGGCCTAATTAAATTCTTACACTAGATTGCAAATACTAAGTAATCAGGCCCAGTAAGCTATTACCCAGCAACTTTAGAATTCGACTAACAAAAACCTTAGTGGAATTGACTGGAACAAAGTCAACGACAGAAAACTCATTTTAATCAAACTAGCATTGAACAAAATGTGAACTCTGATATTCAAATATATTCAGCTACACTCCATCTTTTTTACACTAACTGAACTTTTTTAAATGTGCAAAATCCTTTACTTAGAAAATCTTAAAATCAATCCAAATGAATTCTACACTAACTCTAAACACTACTGAACTCTACAAAACAAGCAGATTACACAAATAATGCAGAAAAGCTATCACGGACATCATTTAACAAGTCGAAACAAGCAAATCTCTAGTAAAGGTTTAACGCTAACAAACAAAATAGCAGATTTACGCTAAAATATGCAGAAATTAAAACGTATGCTTAACCAAAATATCAAGGCCTCCTTTGTGGTGAAGCGGAGCGCTGAGCTCGCTTTAAACCAAACGCACCTCCATTCTGACTGCCAATCTGAACTAGACTGCTGAATGTGATCCTGCAAAACTGAATATCCAAACAAACAAAACTCGAAATCAACAAATACAATCATACAAATCTTTGGAATACTTTCTGAACAGAAACTCTTCAACCTATCACTAATCAATAACAGAAAACCTTTTATTTCAGCTCATGAAACCTCACTGTTTATATCTCAATAAGCTAAATCAAAGGACTAAATCGATTTATCAACTGATTTTTAGAAAAATGTCTTTAAACAAAATCACGGACTTTGATTTAAAGCTTTTACTAACTAGAATCAAATCAAACACTAACAAGTTTAAATACTTTTAAATCCTTAAAATCAAATTACCAGCTTTATAACCGACTATCAGTTCTAACCTATCTAACAGTGTAACAAATCAGAAATTTAACAAGCTAAATAACTAGCTTATATCATACGAGCTAATAATACTGGAAAGCTTATTATAAGTCCTTATAAGCTCAAAAAGCTGATAAGCTTTTAACTGCTTAAACCTTTACCGAAAATCTACGAGATCAATTCTTTTAAAACTAACAATCTCTAAAGCATTTACTTTTGATAAAATTAAGATCATTGATAACAAAAAAAGCTCGAGCACTTAAAACTCTTCCTTAATGGTAGAAATCATAAAGTGGTTATATTTAAGAAACTGAAATGCAACAAAAATGAAGATCCCTGTCTAAACCGTAATCGTAACAGTATATTATTGAAAGAACACCATTAACCACAGCTTAAAATTGAATCTTATAAGCTAGAAACAGTTTAATAGCTCAAAAGCTTGTCAAAGTTAGACAATAAGAAGATATAAGAGAAAGAAAAAGATTGAGAAACTGAAACTTTAAACTTTCATTAATGGCGGAAAACTAATTCGGTTACAAACTACTCAACTAATTTTGTTACAGATTTTAACAAGAAAAAAGAAAGAAAATTAAAACTACTAACTAACTCTAGCCTATCTTTGTGTAATCTACTCCTAATGCTAACCGTCTGAAAATGAGGGTCATCATCTTGTATTTATAAGCGTTGAAGAAGAGGAGTAGAGGTGCTAATGATGTGTTGCTTCCAATTAGATTGTGCCACGTTTTTAATACGAGGATTGATGAACTCGTTCTTCATTCTTCATCATTTTGGGCGTTTCTTTCTTTCTTCCTCTTGATCCAATTAAGTGGTATCATCATGTAGAGGAGAAGATAAGGAGCATTTTTTATTCTTTGAGCTTTGCCTGAATCCTTGTTGTTCTTTTATGAAATTAATTTGCAGGTTTAATGGGGAGAAGAAAAGAAACCGTCTGTTAAAGATTTTTTTTCTTTCTCTCTCTTCGAATGTAGAAGACGCGTGTGTGTAAATGTGTTTTGAGTATGACTTGGTCTTTGACCAAGTATATAAAAGTTAAATAAACTTTTATATTTGTTTTCTTTTTTAAACCTTCACTTTTAATCTTTTTGTCAAATATATTATGAATCTTTTTAATCAAAGTTCCTTTCCATCCTTTATCTTATGAAAGTAGCAACTTAAGTCCTCCTTCTTGGTAAATAATGACAAGTAAGGTCCTTAAAGCATGATTCGTCTTTTTCTTCGTCTTTTCGTCAAATAAATCCTTGAAAACGCGTGTTTGCTCAAAAATGCATATTTTTACCTGAAAACACATGAAACACAAATACTCACGTAATTCTGATATTTTCATTTAAATATAATGTATTTGACTGTGTTTTAAGTGGTTTTTGGATCGTAATTGATGAGTGTTTTCACACTTATCAGAAGCCGAAGGGATTGAACATGAAACATCCATTGCTCGAACACCCGAACAAAACGGCGTTGTTGAAAGACGAAACCGTACATTAGTTGAGGCTGGTCGAACATTATTATCCGCTTCAAAACTTCCACTATTACTTTGGGCCGAAGCCGTGTCAACCGCATGCTACACATAAAACCGATCCTTAATTATTCCAAGACACGAAAAGACACCATATCACAAAATTTATGATCGAAAACCTTCACTCAAACACCTTCACGTTTTTTGATGTACTTGTTACATTATACGAGATGGTGAAAATTTGGATAAGATGAAAGAGAAAGGTGATGCATGCATTCTAGTGGGATATGCAACTCAGTCTATGGGATATAGAGTTTACAACAAGAGAACAAAATTGATAGTTGAGACTATTCATACCAGATTTGATGAATTATAAGAAATGGCACTTGAACAAACAGTTTAAGTCCCGATCCACAACGACAAAAGACTTTTGTGCACAACCGCACGGAACTCGGAACTCAAGACCACAACAATTAACCGTCAAGTTCAAAGTTGGTTCAAGGAAACGTTCCAAGAGCAGATATGACAGTCGACACGAAAATTGAAGAGTTAGAAATGTTATATGGACCAATGTATGATGAATATTTCACGGGGGAGAAACATGTTGTATCAAAGTCTTCCGTTGTCAATCATGAAAAGAATGATGATACCGATCATCGTTAACAAAAGGATACAACTTCATCTACTTCAACACGGGTTGCTGCAGATTTACCTCCTTAGAATATCACATCAACAACCGCTCCTACAACATCCACAACTACTGTCATTACTCCAGAGAACACAAATCAAGCAGACCATGCATTAAATGACGAAGACGACTTTATCAACCCATTCGGTACACCGATACACGAAACTGGAGAGTCCTCTACTCGCCATGTTGATCCGTCAAATATGCATACATTTTACCAACGACATCCTTCAACACATCATTGGACCCGAGATCATCCTTTGGTTCAAGTAATTGGAAACCCTTCACAACCCGTTTGTACAAGACGACAACTAGAAACCGATGGTGATGTCTGTATGTTCGCACTCGCCGTGAGTACAGCTGAACCAACAAATATCAAAGAAGCCTTGGCAGATCATGCTTGGATTGAATGGATGACGGATGAACTTCAACAATTTGAAAGACTTAAAGTCTGTGAACTTGTTGACAGACCATACGATGTAATACCATTAAATCTTTGATGTATCTTGAAAAACAAGATGGATGAAGAAAACACGATCATCAAGAATAAATCTAGGCTAGTGAATAAAGGGTATGGCCAGAAAGAGGGTATTGATTTTGAAGAATCATTTGCACCAGTAGCTAGTATGGAAGCGGTCAGGATTTTCCTTACTTATGCTGCTAATAACTGGGTTTTTAGCCAAGTATAAAATAATTTCGTTCCAAGTCTTTTCGAATTGATTACTAGTTAAGAGTGCGACTCAGTCGTTCTTGGTGGAAAAATAAAATGGTTTGGTTATCTATTTTAAACTAATATCAAATATGAAAATCTCGTTGAGTAAAGTTAAAGCTTTAAAAATTAAACTAAAATTACGAGTTGAAAATAAATGATTTAAAACTTAAAAACATAAAAGCGAATTTAAAACTTAAAACTTTGTAAAACTAAAAACTAAAAGGTAATTTAAATAAGCTAAAAGTAAATCTAGAAAAACTGTCACTTTTTCTCTCTAAAATTAGAAAAACACTTGGTAAAAACAGAGATTTCGGGAAGCGTGCATATTTTGGAAATTAAAACTTAATAAAAATAAACAATTAACCCCGTCGGAATGCCCCATCGGAATCCCATCGGAATGTGGCAGTCGAAATATTGTCGGAATGAGATCGGAATGTAACCAAAAGGAATCTCCTCGGAATGTCTTTGTCGGAATGTAATCGGAATGTACCGTCGGAATACAAGACACACTATCGGAATGTTGGAAATCCAAAGCTATCGGAATAATGGAAACTACTCCTGTCGAAATAACAAATAACCACTTCGTCGGAATCAAGATCGGAAAACACGTCGGAATCACAAACCCTATTCCAATACAATGTATCGGAATAATAATGAAGCAGTCGGAATATCAAAGCCCTGATCCGATGTGTGATCGGAATGCTTGTCGGAAAGTGAAACCCCTTTCCGACAGTTTTTGAATTCGAAATAAGCCAAGTTTTTAAGCAACTTTTAATAAGCTCAAACCAAGACTTAACCAAATTAATAATAAGCCGAACTAATAAGCATAAAATAAGAACTTTCAAAACTTTAAATAAGCCAATCTTTTAAAACAAACCATAAAAAGATGAAACTTTATAGAAAAATGAAAAGTAAATAAGCTAAATACAAAATAAGCCAATAAGCATGATAAGCTCAAAGCTTAATCCGTATAAAACTTAGATATAAACCAAAAGATAAACTTTTTATCAATCAAACATCAAGATTAAAACAAAATCAAAGATGATTATGGATCAAATATAAGTAAAAATCAAGAAAGGTAGAATAAGATTAAAGATGAAAAACTTAACTTGAACTTATAGATTAATGATTCCAAAATACAAGATCAAATCAAATGGATTGGTTGGAAGTGTTTGTTCACTCTTTTTCGGTAGTGGTATAATGCAATTGAGCCCCCGTCATTGTCTTGCTAGCATAATGGATTGGTTGGAAGTGTTTGTTCACTCTTTGGCCCAAAACCGCTCCAATGGCAAAGTCGCTAGCATCTTACATCAATTCAAAAGGTAGATCCCAATTAGGGGTAGCCAAGACCGGTGCCTTAGTTAGCTTGTCCTTAAGAAGATTGAAGGATTCAATACACTCTTAAGAAAAGATAAAAGGACTATCTTTTTCCAAGAGGTGGGTCATCGGGCGAGCGATTTTAGAAAAATCTTGAATGAATCGACGATAGAAGCCCGCATGACAAAGGAAACTTCTCACACCCTTCACGGTTGAAGGTGGAGGTAATTTGGCTATGACATCCACTTTAGCACGGTCCACTTCAAGACCGGCTTTGGAGATTTTGTGTCCAAGAACAATGCCTTCTTTTACCATGAAATGGAATTTTTCCCAATTTAGAACAAGGTGAGTGTCTTCACACCGCTTAAGCATGCGTTCCAAATTAGCAAGTCAATGAGCGAAAGAATCACCATAGACCGAAAAATCATCCATGAAGACTTCCATAGTTTCTTCAACCATGTCATGGAAGATAGCCATCATACACCTTTGGAAAGTCCCAGGAGCATTGCATAAGCCGAAAGGCATTCTTTTGTAAGCAAATGTTCCATAAGGACAAGTGAATGTGGTTTTCTCTTGGTCTTTAGGATCGATGGGAATTTTAAAATACCCGGAGAAACCGTCTAAGAATCAATTATAATCATTACCCGCTAGACGTTCAAGCATTTGGTCCATAAAAGGAAGAGGAAAATGATCCTTTCTCGTAGCATCATTGAGTTTGCGATAGTCTATACAAACTCTCCACCCTGTAACGAGACGAGTAGGAATCAACTCGTTGTTTTCATTGGGCACAACGGTGATTCCGCCTTTCTTAGGCACACAATGGATCGGACTAACCCATGGTGAATCCTAGATAGGGTAGATCATTCCCGCATCAAGAAGTTTGATAACCTCATTTTTGATAACGTCATGGATCTTGGGTTTCACCCTTCTTTGGTTTTGAATAGTGGGTTTAAAGTCGTCCTCCATGAGACTTTTATGTGTGCAAAAGTGAGGATCAATTCCACGAATATCGGAGATTTTCCAAGCAATCGCTTTCTTATGATTCTTCAGCACGGCGATAAGTCGAGATTTTTCGTCTTCTTTCAAATCCTTTGCAATGATTACGGGTAACTTCTTATTGTCGTCAAGGAAAACGTACTCGAGATGAGACGGTAGATCCTTAAGCTCTAAATCTAGAGGATTTTCGATGGAAGGCGTAGTCAAATTCGGAACATCGATAGAGATTCCCTTAGGAGATGTTGGAGAAATATGGTCCTCATTGAGAAGTTTCTCAATGGTACGAATGTTTTCATCCCAATTGGAGGGAGAATCGTCATATTGTAAGTCCACATCCCCCAAAGTTGCTTCAAATTCTTTCAAAAGTAAATCACTTTCTCCAAATGGAGTTAGTGATGGAGCAACAGAGGCAACGGTCTCAACAAGGGGAAGAGAAGAAGAACCACTTTTACAAGCGTCTTTGAAATGTTCTTCACAAGCCTCATCAAGAACGTCAATGAAATTAACGCTCTCGTTTTCAGAAGGCTGCTTAGAAAGTTTACCCATGTTGAAGATGATTTTATCGTCACCAACTCTCATAATTAATTCGCCCGCGGCTACATCAATTAGAGTGCGACCGGTCCTCAAGAATGGATGTCCAACGATTAATGGAACACGTGGATCTATTTCGTAGTCAACGACAACAAAATCCGCCGGAAAGGTGAATTTGTCGACACCGACGAAGACATCTTCGGCTATCCCCACCGGATAAGCAACAGTACGGTTAGCTAATTCCTAAGTCATTCGAGTGGGGACTAGCTCGGGTAGAGATAATTGTTTCCAAACACTTAATGGCATTAAGTTTATACTAGCACCTAGATCGGCTAGGGCCATACAATTCTCTACCCCGGGAAAGTTGTAAGGAATGAGGAACGACCCGGATCAACAAGTTTGGTGGGTAATTTCCTTAAGAGCACTACGGAGCAATTCTCGTTAAGTTGGGTCTGAGCGATATCAAGAAGTTTCTCCTTATCACTGAGAAGATCTTTAAACATTTTAGCATATTTCGGCATGTGAGCGAGAGCCTCGGCAAAGGAGATATTGAAATTCAGTTGTTTAAACATTTTAAGAAAGTTAGAAACCTGAATATCATCCTTGTTCTTCAACTTCTCTTTCCGCAACCTTGAGGGATAAGGTATATTAGGTTGAGATGAAGGCTTTGGAATGGAATTCTCACTCACATCCTTGGGTGGTGGAGGGGTGGAAGTAGAAGGTGGAGGAATTGGTGAAATAGAAGGTGGAGGAATTGGAGAAGGGGACTTGTTTTCCTTTGTCACAATCACCGGTGTAGGTGTAGGAAGCTCGGGTTCCTTTAAACCTTTTCCACTTCGAGTGATGATTGCTTTCATCTCCCCTCTTGGATTAGCAACGGTGTTACTCGGAAGAGAACCCGAACCAGAGGCTTGATTACTTTGGAAGAAACTAGCCATCATATCCCTTAAGTCATTCGTTTGACTGCTCAAAGAGTTCCGCATATCGGCTTAAAGATCATTCCCTTGTTTCACCATATCTCCTTTCAAGTTGATGAGTTGCCGCTGAAGATTCTGCACTATCGCATCATTAGTCCTCATGTAAGTGTAAACCTCTTGATTAAATGCGATGGGTTGGGTGAGAGGAAGAGCATGGTAGGCAGGTGGTTGATAAGCGGGTGGTTGGTGAACTTGATTGTTTCCTTAAGGTGGATATACGTTTTGTTGGGTTTGATATTGATTTGGAGCTCGTGGTTGGTTTTGATTGTTGCGATTGAGGTTGTTTAGGATTTGTGGGGGAAAACCGGGTGGTGAAAGGAAGTTGTTTGAACGATAACTGAGCAAATTGCGGTCACCTTGAGGACGTGCTTGATAGCCTCCCGTAGAAAAGTTACCGCTGGCGGCATACACATTTTCCGGATTGTCATGAGTCGAAGGACAATCGGTGTATGAATGAGAACCCCCGCATATTTCACATGACTGACTCATAGCATTAACTTGCGCATTGATGGCTTTGGTATTGTTAGCGGTTTGTAGAGCAAGTGTTTCAACAAGAAAAGTAAGCTTATGAATTCTCTTGTCGCTGTCACTAGTGCTAGTACTAGCCACATTAGTCCGAACACTCTTGGTTTGCACCCTAGACTTATTCTCAATAATATCCCATGCGGCATTAGAAGACTTAACCAAAATATTACCCCCCGAGGCACTATTTAGTGAATCTTGGTCATTTATGCTTAAACCATTGTAAAAAGTATTAATTTGATGTACTTTTGTGAAACCATGTTGTGGACACTTTCTTAAAAGTTTCTTAAAACGGTCCCAAGATTCACTAAATGTCTCACCGTACTTTTGTTCAAAGGTAATGATTTCATTCCGCAAAGCGGTAGTACGTGAGGGTGGGAAAAAGTAGTTGATGAATTTAGTCTCTAAATCCGTCCACGTAAGAATACTTTGTGGCGGTTCCTTATCAAGCCAATGTCGGGCTTGTCCCTCTAAGGAGAAAGGAAAAAGTTGCAAGCGAATCACTTCTTGTGAAACCCCATTATACATTACTGTATTAGTGAGTTGAAGGAACCTTTTTATATGGTCATGAGGATCATCAAGTGTAAGCCCCAAGAAAGGTTGAGCAGAGACCATTTGAATGAAGCCGGATTTGAGCTCAAAGTTGTTGGCTCCAATCTCGGGTATGACAATAGCATCGGTGTTGCCCTCCACTTGTGATTGCAAAAGCTCGATCATTGGTCGATTATCCATGGTGACAATAGGTGGAGTTACGACTTTGGCTTGAATTGCTTTCTTCTTACGAGCACGAGTACACATACACACCTACAAAAAGAAAAGAAAGATAGACAAGAAATATTTTTGGTTTTTTTTTATGTTTTCTATTTTTTTGAATTTTTGAAAAAAAAATATTTTTATGGATTTTTGAAAATTTAAAGCAAGATAAATAACGTTCAAAAATGAACATATCCCAAAATCCAACGCTTCTCTCACTAAAAACCATTAATCTTAACGAAAAGAGCCGGCAGCGGCGCCATTTAATATCTGGGTTTTTAGCCAAGTATAAAATAATTTCGTTCCATGTCTTTTCGAATTGATTACTAGTTAAGAGTGCGACTCAGTCGTTCTTGGTGGAAAAATAAAATGGTTTGGTTATCTATTTTAAACTATAGCAAATATGAAAATGTCGTTGAGTAAAATTAAAGATTTAAAAATTAAACTAAAATTACGAGTTGAAAATAAATGATTTAAAACTTAAAAACTTAGAAGCGAATTTAAAACTTAAAACTTTGTAAAACTAAAAACTAAAAGGTAATTAAAATAAGCTAAAAGTAAATCTAGAAAAACTGTCACTTTTTCTCTTTTAAATTATAAAAACACTTGGTAAAAACAGAGATTTCGGGAAGCGTGCAATTTTTGGAAATTAAAACTTAATAAAAATAAACAATTAACCCCGTCGAAATGCCCCATCGGTATCCCATCGGAATGTGGCAGTCGGAATATTGTCGGAATGAGATCGGAATGTAACCAAAAGGAATCTCGTCGGAATGTCTTTGTCGGAATGTAATCGAAATGTACCGTCGGAATACAAGACACACTATCGGAATGTTGGAAATCCAAAGCTATCGGAATAATGGAAACTACTTCTGTCGGAATAACAAATAACCTCTTCGTCGGAATCCAGATCGGAAAACACGTCAGAATCACAAACCCTATTCCAATACAATGTATCGGAATAATAATGAAGCAGTCGGAATATCAAAGCCCTAATCCGATGTGTGATCGGAATGCTTGTCGGAAAGTGAAACCCCTTTCCGACAGTTTTTGAATTCGAAATAAGCCAAGTTTTTAAGCTACTTTTAATAATCTCAAACCAAGACTTAACCAAATTAATAATAAGCCGAACTAATAAGCATAAAATAAGAACTTTCAAAACTTTAAATAAGCAAATCTTTTAAAACAAACCATAAAAAGATGAAACTTTATAGAAAAATGAAAAGTAAATAAGCTAAATACAAAATAAGCCAATAAGCATGATAAGCTCAAAGCTTAATCCGTATAAAACTTAGATATAAACCAAAGGATAAACTTTTTATCAATCAAACATCAAGATTAAAACATAATCAAAGATGATTACGGATCAAATATAAATAAAAATCAAGAAAGGTAGAATAAGATTAAAGATGAAAAACTTAACTTGAACTTATAGATTAATGATTCCAAAATACAAGATCATATCAAAGCTTAAACATGAAAGAAAGAAAAGATGAAATTTTAGTGAGAGAAAGTTAAACACTTTCTCTCTCTAAAGACAAAACTAGAAAAATGAAAAGTGACTAAAAACTAATTAACTAACACCCTCCTAATGTGTCATTAGGAGGGTATATATAGGAGGTGGGGAGTGCATGTGTTGCTTCCTTCTTTCTTTCTTCTCGTCTCGACTCGATTTAAATTCTTTGTCTTTCTCGACGTCGTCTCGGAATTTGTCGATATAAATTGAACTTGTCTTATAATTTTCATCTTCTATTAGACTTGAGTTCTTCGACTTCATTAAACTTCCGTCTTTAGACTTTTTCTTCGATAAATCTTCAGAATAGGCCTTGGACTTCCGTTCTTTTTGCACTCTTGAGCTTTTGACTTCGTCTTTTCTCGTTTTCTTCGATAAAAACCCGTGATAACCCATGTTTTCTTCCTTTTTCATATTTTTATCCTAAAACACAATAAAAACACAAACCACGCATAATTCTAACTTTTACGACATAAAATACACGTTTTGGTCTTGTTATTATTGGAAATAAGTGGTAAAAGGATAAGTGTTTTCACACTTATTAAATCCCCTACACTTGACCATTGCAATGCCCTCATGCAATGCATTAATTTCAAAGCACGTTTTATATTTTTCATCATAAATAACCCACCTTGGCCTTTATTAAATACTAAACTTTAAGGAAAGTAAAAAGATAGAAATCAAAAACTTACATTGGGGTTTTGGCTGTCATGAATGTTTATCATCCTCAAGTTTCATGTTCCCCATACCAAGCTTAAAAACTAGATCATTTTTATTATAAGTTAACAAACTAACACGAACTCATGTGGCCCAATTATTTACTTAGACTCCCTTATTCCTAAGTGTATCTCTTATATTTTAATTTTGTCTTGAATGATCACGAGGATGCATTGTTTGACTTATTTCGATAGTTATTTAGGCTGAAAATAAAGTGGGACGATTTAATCAGTAGTTAGCTAAAGGACAAAATCTTTTAAAACTGCTTCTCGAGACCTCTTAAAGTTCATATCTTGGCATAACTCACTTCACGATTTGAGACCTTTCTCGGACCGATATTTGGCAGCGACTTCATACTTTAAATCTTGAGAGACGTTCTTGAAATTATGGTCTTCTCTTCATAATAGGAATTTCTTCACTTGAAGTTTTGAGAGATTCTTCATACTTGGACCACGACTTCTTCATTTTTCTCCAATCTTTATTTTGGACTTTGATATACAACGATCCGCCTCTTTTTAGGACTTGGTCTATTTATCCTCATACCTTGTTAGGGCCTTTTTGGATAGACTTTTCCATGATCTTTAGGGGAGTATTTGCTTTTCGTCGTGTGTCTCGATCCTTTATATTGATTTTTGATAAATGATTCTTCACATCACTTTTGGATCTTTAGCAACAAAATGTATCCCTCATGTCTTGTTAGGACCTTTTTGGACTCGCCAATCTTCGCATCCCGCTTCAATAAATTATGCCTTGGCTATGAACTCTAATTAATACCGAGCAACTTTTAAACGATTGATACTTTGTTTTTGTATGGGTTCAGATTATGTCTCGATATCCTCTCGAATTGATCTCGGTTCTAAGTGGAATGATTGTTCTTGGTACTAAAAAGGGGTTTTAGATTTCTAATCTACTAAAAAGTTTAAATGTATTAAAATGAAAATTTAAATCAAAAAAACAATTAATTTAATGACAACTAACAAGACTAGAATTAAAATTTAAAATTAAAATAAAGAAACAGTAATACAGTAACTCTTAAAAATATTCAAAGAAAACTGATTCGGAAGTTTAACCTTGATTCGGAACTTTTCACCCGGAAGTTGGTTCGGAACTCTTGATCCGGAACTTCGTTCGGAACTTCACTCGGATCTTTCACTCGGAACTTGGTTCGGAAGATTGACTCGAAACTTTCTTCAGAATTTCACCCGGAACTTGGTTCATCCGGAACTTTATACTCATTCGGAAGTTTTAAAAGGAAAATTCATTCTGAACTTAAAAACTCACTCGGAACTTTTCAAAAAGTAGTTGATTCGGAACTTTTTAAGAAAACACTTTCATCCGGAACTTTTTATGCTCATTCGGAAGATTATGCTCATCCGGAACTTTTTAGTTCACCCGGAACTTTTTGGTTCACTCAGAACTTTTGTGTTCATCCGGAAGATTTGTTCATCCGGAACCTGGGAACACTCAGAAACAGAAGCTTTACCCGAAGAACAAGGAAATCAATTTTAGTGCCAAAAATCACCAAGTTTTTCACCAAATCTTAAATAAAGCTAAACACAAAGCATCTACTAATCATAAACTACAAATCTCATCAACAAAAACACAAAACCCAACAACTTTTAAAGATCAAATCAATCAAATAAGAACTTGAAAACTTGAATAAAAAGATGATGATGAACAAGATGAAATGGAAAGATTAAACAAGAACTTGTATTGAATGATTAATGTTTTAACAATCACTAAACAAGGATGGAATTACAAGATTGAAAATCAAAGATCAAAATCACCAAACACCCTAGTGGTGTTGGTGATGCTACAAAACAGAAAAGAGAAAAAAGTGGAGAGAATAAAAACTAAAAAAAACTGAATGAAAAGTGTGAGGTGTGGGCTTTATATAGCCTTGTCTTTTGGTTGGTGAGTGGGCTTTCTCCCGTTCTTCTTGTCTTCTCGTCTTTTCAGAAAAGTTGACGTTTTCGATTCTGATTCGGGATTTGTTGTCGATTAAATTCAACTCGTCTTTTAATTTCTTCGTTTAATAGACTTGAGTTTCTTCGACTTATGTAAATCCTCCATCTTTGGTCCTTTTCTTCGATAAATCGTCAAATAGGCCCAGTGACTTCAAATCTTTTGCATCTCTTGGACAATAGACTTCATCTTGAGTCTTTTTCTTCGATAAATCCCGTGCAATCCCATGTTTTCTTTAATATTCATCCGGTTAGCTCTGAAAACACAATAAACACAAAAACCACGCATAATTCCAGACAAATGATATTAAATACGTGTTTTGGTCTCGTTTTACTCAGAATTAAGTGGTAAAGGATGAGTGTTTACACACCTATCAAATCCCCTACACTTAACCATTGCCATGCCCTCATGCAATACTTAGTGATAAAGCAATTTTTACATTTTTCTCATAATTAATAAACCTTGGCCTTATTCAAATACTACTAAACAAAAATTAAAATACTAAGAGAAATTAAAACTTTAAAGTAAACAAAAGGATGGAAATAACTTGCAAAGAAACCAAGGACTTACATTAGGGCTTTAGTACTGCGAAGATTTATCACCCTCAAGTTTCACGTTCCCCAAACTAAGCTTAAAAACGAGATCATTGTTATTATAAGTTAGTAAATCAAACACTTACACACATGGCTTAATTAAATGCTTAAACTCCCTTATTCCTAGGTGTATCTCTTATATTTTATTTTTGTCTTAGAATGATCATGAAGATGCATTTTTGGACTTATTTCGATAATTTGTTTAGGCTGAAAGCAAAGTAGGACGATTTGATCAATAGTTAGCTAAAGGACAAAATCTCTTAAAACTGCTTCTCGGGATATCAAAAAGTTTATATCTTGGCATAACTCGGTTCACGATTTGAGACCTTTCTCGGGCCGATATTTGGCATGTACTTCATACTTCATATCTTGAGAGACGTGCTTGAGATAATGGTCTTCTCATCGTTCATAGAGTTTTCTTCACTTGGAGACTTTTGAGGGGTACTCCAACTTTGTTGACCACGACTTCATGATTATTTCTTCAATCTCTATTTGCGATTTTGAGATACAACGATCCGCCTCCTTTTCGGACTTGGATCTATTTATCCTCATACCTTGTTAGGGTCTTTTCGGATAGACTTCTCCATGATCTTTATAGGAGTTGATTGCTTTTCGTCGTGAGTCTTGATCCTTCATATTGACTTTGGGAATAATGCTTTTCACATCACCTTGGATCTTTAGCAATAAAATGGAATCCTCATGCCTTGTTAGGGCCTTTTCAGACTCGCCAATCTTCGCGCCCCGCTTCATAAGTTATGCCTTGGCTATGAACTCTTATCATTACCGAGCAACTTTTAAACGATCTTGGGCTAGAAGCTAAGTAACCTTTCAAATCGTACGACCTTACTTATTGCAGATAAATTATTATCAAGTGATGGGAGAATAGGCAAATAATTATACCAAGTGAGCTTGTGCAAGAATACCGACTTATAATTGACTCTATCATTTCTCGTCCTCCACAATTTAAAATCTCAAGTAATGAGACTCGTGGATACTTAGCCTAATAAACCAATTAAGGTCTACATGGTTAAGGATACTAGCTAGAATAAACTTGGATAAGTCTATTCGAGTTGAGTCAAAATAAACGCAACGGGCCTAATATGTCAAAGACTTCTAAACTAGCTACACCACTTTATTAATATTTTTGACTTTATTGCGGGATATATACATATGAAAGCAACGATAAAAATTTAAAAATTACCACTAAATGGCCAAAGTTAATAAAAAATTTGAAAAATGTTGAAAAATATGATTTTCCGGTTAAATGAAGGCATTTTCATGGGAAAGTCCACTTAAAACTTCGATAGAAGTCTCCCCTACACTTAAGATAAACATTGTCCTCAATGTTTAGGCATGTGGGAAAAGTTTCCCCTACACTTATGACATTGTGCACGTTGGTTAACTCAAGTTAAGGAAGAGACGACTAAAGTGATCAATTTCAAATGTGAGTATGAAGAAAATTGAATCACGATAGTTGAGAGATAGAACCGGATTTCGGATAAGACGGGAGCACGGTTCTTTAAAGGTTCCAAGAGTGCACTTATCCCTGTAATCACATCACCACACAAATACAAAGAACCTATAGAGGCCCCCTACACTTAGGAGGTTAAACGGTAAAATATAGATACTCGGGCTGCCTCCCGAGGAGCGCTTGTTTTTTATAACCGAGTCACGAGCCTGACTCGACCCAAAATTAGTTCATGGGGAACGTGGTGAGGGATGGAATCATCTCTTGAGAGATGTCCTCACCAAAGTACAATTTCAAACGCTGGCCATTCACTTTGAAGTTGGGCCCATTTGGCTGAGAAAGCTCAATGGTGCCATAGGGAAAAACATTGGCGATGGTGAATGGACCAGACCAGCGGCTCTTCAATTTGCCTGAGAAGATCTTCAACCGAGAGTTAAAGAGTAAGACTTTATCACCAACGTGGAACTCTTGGTTCTTGATTTTAGCATCGTGGATCATCTTGGTCTTCTCCTTGTAGATCAATGAGTTCTCGTAAGCTTGATTCCTCAATTCTTGTAGCTCGTTGAGTTGAATCTTGCGAAAATCACCGGCTTTGTTGATGTCGAAGTTAGCCCACTTCAAGGCCCAGTATGCCTTATGTTCCAGTTCGATAGGGAGGTGGCAAGCTTTCCCGTACACAAGACGATAGGGCGTACAGCCGATCGGGGTCTTGTAAGCAGTACGGAAAGCCCACAGAGCATCATCTAACTTATCGGCCCACGCGGCGCGATGCTCTCCCACAGTACGTTCCAAAATTCTTTTCAATCCACGGTTGGATATTTCGGCTTGACCATTGGTTTGAGGATGATAAGCGGTGGAAAGACGGTGATTGACACCATACTTCGCCATGACTCTTGCAAATTGATCACTGCAAAAATGAGTCCCGCGGTCACTGATAATAGCACGAGGAACACCGAATCGAGCAAACAGTTGTTTCAAGAATTTACAAACCACCCTCGCGTCTTTAGTGGGTAAAGCCTTGGCTTCAACCCATTTGGAAACGTAGTCAACAGCGACAAGGATGTATTTGTTGCCTTTAGAAGAAGGGAATGGCCCCATAAAGTCGATGCCCCATACATCAAAGATTTCACATTCTTGTATGAAATTTTGAGGCATCTCATCTTTATGTGTGATCTTGCCTTGTTTTTGGCAAGAATCACAATGTTTAACCATCTCGTGAGCATCACGGTAAATGGTGGGCCAATAGAATCCCGAATCTAACACTTTTTTGGCAGTGTAGTTGGGACCAAAGTGACCACCGGTGGGTCCTTTGTGGCAAGCCTGGAGAATGTCCAAAGCGTCCGGTCCGTCAACACATCGGCGAATAATCAAGTCAGCGTAATGTTTGAATAGAAAAGGGTCATCCCAAAAGTAAGTCTTAACATCGTTCAAGAACTTCTTTTTTTCTTGGGATGTTAACCCTTGGATGAGAACACCACCCGCTAAGTAGTTTGCAATATCCGCAAACCACGGGGTGCCATCGAGATTGAGATCAATAGACATTAAGGTCTCAAGGGGGAAAGAGTCACTGATCTCTTTGTTCGGATGATCCCCTTGATATGGATCCTCAAGTCTGCTCAGATGATCCGCGGCCAGGTTTTCGGCTCCCTTCTTGTCACGAATTTCAATGTTGAATTCTTGAAGGAGTAAAACCCAGCGAAGAAGTCTTGGCTTAGAATCATGCTTTGTCATCAAGTACTTCAACGCGGAATGGTCCGTGTATACGATAGTGGTGGAAAGGACAAGATAGGGGCGAAACTTTTCAAAGGCATAGACAACAGCTAAAAGCTCTTTTTCGGTTGTCGTATAATGCAGTTGTGCCCCCGTCATTGTCTTGCTAGCGTAATAGATTGGTTGGAAGTGTTTGTTCACTCTTTGTCCCAGAACCGCTCCAATAGCAAAATCACTAGCATCGCACATCAACTCAAAAGGAAGCTCCCAATTAGGGGTAAACAAGACGGGTGCCTTAGTTAGCTTATCCTTAAGTGAGTTGAAGGCTTCAAGGCACTCTTTGGAAAAGATAAAAGGAGTATCTTTTTCCAAGAGGTGGGTCATCGGGCGAGCGATTTTAGAGAAATCTTGAATGAAACGACGATAGAAGCCCGCATGACCCAGAAAGCTTCTCAGACCCTTCACGGTTGAAGGTGGAGGTAATTAGGCTATGACATCTACTTTAGCACGGTCGACTTCAAGACCGGCTTTAGAGATTTTGTGTCCTAGCACAATGCCTTCTTTTACCATAAAATGGCATTTTTCCCAATTCAGAACAAGGCGAGTGTCTTCGCACCGAGCATACGTTCCAAATTGGCAAGGCAAGAAGAGAAAGAATCCCCAAAGACCGAGAAATCATCCATGAAGACTTCCGTGGTTTGTTCAACCATGTCATGGAAAATAGCCAACATGCACCTTTGGAAAGTCCCGGGGGCATTACATAAGCCAAAAGGCATTCTTTTGTAAGCAAATGTGCCATAGGGACAAGTGAATGTTGTCTTCTCTTGATCTTAGGGATCGATGGGTATTTGAAAATAACCCGAGAAACCATCAAGAAAGCAGTAATATTCATTACCCGCTAAACGTTCAAGCATTTGGTCCATAAAAGGTAGAAGGAAATGATCCTTTCTCGTGGCATCATTGAGTTTGCGGTAGTCTATACAAACTCTCCACCCAGTGACGAGACGGGTAGGAATTAACTCGTTGTTTGCATTGGGCACAACGGTGATGCCGCCTTTCTTAGGCACATAATGGATTGGACTAACCCATGGTGAATCCGAAATAGGGTAAATCATACCCGCATCAAGAAGTTTGAGAACCTCTATTTTGATGACTTCATGTATTTTTGGATTCACCCTTCGTTGGCTTTGAATTGTGGGCTTAAAGTCGTCCTCCATGAGAATTTTGTGTGTGCAGAAGTGAGGATCAATTCCACGAATGTCGGAGATTTTCCAAGCGATAGCCGTTTTATGCTTCTTCAACACGGCGACAAGTCGCGCTTTTTCTTCTTCTTTTAGGTCCTTTGCGATGATGACGGGCGACTTCTCGTTGTCTTCAAGGAAAACGTACTCAAGATGAGGAGGTAGGTCCTTAAGCTCAAGAGTGGGAGGATCCTCAATAGATGGTGAAACTAACGATGGATCATCATTAGTCACCTCTTTAGGAGAAGGAGGATCAATAGCAGTAACCGTCGGAGATAGAGGAGAAAGATTGTCTTCTTTGAGAAGGTTTTCAATGAGGCGGAGATCTTCATCCCAATTGGTAGTAGAATCGTCATTGTCTAAATTCACATCTCCCATGGTGGCTTCCAAATCTTTCCAAAGGAAATCACTTTCTCCAAATAGAGATAGTGATGAGTCGATAGAGGAAATGGTCTCAACATTGGGAAGAGAGGTAGGAATACTTTTACAAGCATCTTTGAAGTGTTCTTCACAAGCCTCATCAAGAACGTCAATACAATTAACACTCTCGTATGAATAAGGCTGTTTAGAAAGCTTTCCCATGTTGAAGACGATCTTATCGTCACCCACTCTCATGATAAGCTCACCGGCTTCAACATCGATTAGAGTGCGACCGGTCCTCAAGAATGGACGACCAACGATCAATGGCACACGAGGGTCCATGTCATAGTCAACAACGACGAAATCAGCAGGAAAAGTGAATTTGTCGACTCCTACAAAGACGTCTTCGGCTATCCCCACTGGATAAGCAACCGTGCGGTTAGCTAATTCCAAAGTCATTTTGGTGGGGACTAGCTCAGGGAGAGATAATTGTTCCAAACACTTAGAGGCATTAGATTAATACTGGCACCTAGATCGGCTAGGGCCATGCAATTCTCTACTCCCGGGAAGTTGCAAGGGATAAGGAAACGACCCGGATCACCAAGCTTGGTTGGCAATTTCCTTAAGAGCACTGCTGAGCAATTCTCATTAAGTTGGGTGTTAGAAATATCAAGAAGCTTCTCCTTGTCGTTTAAAAGATCTTTAAACATCTTAGCGTATTTGGGCATGTGAGCGAGAGCCTCGACAAAGGAGATGTTAAAATTCAATTGTTTAAACATTTTGAGAAAGTTTGAAACTTGAATATCATCCTTGCTCTTTTGCTTCTCTTTCCTCAACCTTGAAGGATAAGGTATATTGGGTGAAGAAGAAGGCTTTAGGGGAATAGGATCACTCACAACCACGGGTGGTGGGGAAATGGGGGTAGAAGGTGAAGGAGGCGGAGAAATTGGGGAAGTAGAAGGATGAGGAATCGGAGCAGGTGACTCGTTTTCCTTAGTCACAACCACCGGTGGAGGTATAGGAAGCTCGGGTTCCTTGGTACCTTTTCCACTGCGAGTGGTGATTGCTTTCATCTCCCCTCTTGGATTCGCAACGGTGTTACTCGGAAGAGTACCAGAAGAAGAGGGTTGATTACCTTGGAAGAAACTAGCCATCATGTTCTTCAAGTCATTCGTTTGACTATCCAAAGTATTTCTCATGTCGGCTCTCAAATCGTTCCCTTGTTTGACCAAGTCTGCTTTCAGGTTGAGCACTTCTCTCTGAAGATTTCCCACTATCACATCGTTAGTCCTCATATAAGTTTCCACTTCTTGGTGTAAGGCGGTGGGTTGGTTGGGAGGAGCATTGTATGCGGGTGGTTGATAAGCAGGTTGCTGGTAGACTTGGTTGTTTCGTTGAGGTGGTTGTTGCTGCTTGTGAGGAGGGATGTATGGTGTACGAGGTTGTTGTTGTTGCTGAGGGGGGCGATTGAGGTTTTGTTGTTGGTTTGGGTTGGTAGGAGGAAAACCAGGTGGAGAAAGATAGTTGTTGGAGCGATAGCTAAGCAAGTTACGGTCACCTTGAGGTCTAGCTTGATAAGCAGGTTGAGGATAGGTGCCATATGCTGCATTCACATTCTCAGCAGGGTAGTCTTGGGTGGCGGTACAAGTGGTGTAAGAGTGAGGACCACCGCATATCTCACAAGGTTGGCTGACAGCATTAACTTGGCCGTTTTTAACGTTGCTGCTGTTGGTGTTGCTGACGGTGTGGGTAACAAGCGATTCAAGAAGCGTAGTGATTTTGTCCAGTCGCTTGTCGCTGTCACTAGTGCTAGCACTAGCGACATTGGTCCGAACACTCTTGGTTTGCACACGAGACTTATTCTCAATGATATCCCAATCAGCATTGGAAGTCTTAGCCAAAAGATTACCCTCCGAGGCACTGTTTAGTGACTCTTGGTCACTCATGCTTAAACCATTGTAAAAAGTATTAATTTGATGTACTTTGGTAAAACCATGTTGTGTGCATTTTCTTAAAAGATCTTTAAAACGATCCCAAGATTCACTGAACGACTCATCGTACTTTTGTTCAAAATTTATGATTTCATTCCGCAAAGCGGTAGTACGAGAGGGTGGGAAAAAGTAATTGATAAACTTGGTTTCCAAATCCGTCCACGAGAGAATACTCTGTGGCGGTTCCTTAGCAAGCCAATGCCGGGCTTGTCCCTCTAAAGAAAAGGGAAAAAGTTGTAACCGGATTACCTCTTGTGGAACACCATTGAATTTGACCGTGTTGGTTAGTTGCAAGAATCTCTTGATGTGGTCATGTGGGTCATCAATGGTACGCCCCAATAACGGTTGAGCAGAGACCATCTGGATAAAGCTTGATTTTAGCTCAAAGTTGTTGGCTGCAATTGCTGGTATAACAATTGGATCAGTGTTGCCATCTACATGAGCTTGCAGCAGTTCAATCATCAGGCGATTATCTGGTAGAGGCTCATTGTTGTTGTTATTGTTCATGTTGTTGAAAGGCGGGTTGTTGTTGTTATTATTATTGTTTGGAGGTGGTATGTTGTTGTTGTTTTGTACACCGGCCATGTCTAATTGATCGAGAGGCTCGGGCTCTTGATAAGACGTGGATCGAGTGCGCATACACCTGCAAAAGAACGAACAAAGAAAAACAAAGCAAAAAAATTTTTGGTTTTGATGTTTTTTAATTTTTTTGTATTTTTGAAAATTTTATATTTTTTAGGATTTTTTGAAAAAAAAAATTTTTGAAAAAGTAACGTTCACGGGGAACGGATCCCAAAATCCAAGTTCTCACAAAAAACTTTTGATCTTAACGAGAAGAGCCGGCAGCGGCGCCATTTGATACTTTGTTTTTGTATGGGTTCAGATTATGTCTCGATATCCTCTCGAATTGATCTTGGTTCTATGTGGAATGATTGTTCTTGGTACTAAAAAGGGGTTTTAGATTTCTAATCTACTAAAAAGTTTAAATGTATTAAAATGAAAATTTAAATCAAAAAAACAATTAATTTAATGACAACTAACAAGACTAGAATTAAAATTTAAAATTAAAATAAAGAAACAGTAATACAGTAACTCTTAAAAATATTCAAAGAAAACTGATTCGGAAGTTTAACCTTGATTCGGAACTTTTCACCCGGAAGTTGGTTCGGAACTCTTGATCCGGAACTTCGTTCGGAACTTCACTCGGATCTTTCACTCGGAACTTGGTTCGGAAGATTGACTCGAAACTTTCTTCGGAATTTCACCCGGAACTTGGTTCATCCGGAACTTTATACTCATTCGGAAGTTTTAAAAGGAAAATTCATTCTGAACTTAAAAACTCACTCGGAACTTTTCAAAAAGTAGTTGATTCGGAACTTTTTAAGAAAACACTTTCATCCGGAACTTTTTATGCTCATTCGGAAGATTATGCTCATCCGGAACTTTTTAGTTCACCCGGAACTTTTTGGTTCACTCGGAACTTTTGTGTTCATCCGGAAGATTTGTTCATCCGGAACCTGGGAACACTCAGAAACAGAAGCTTTACCCGAAGAACAAGGAAATCAATTTTAGTGCCAAAAATCACCAAGTTTTTCACCAAATCTTAAATAAAGCTAAACACAAAGCATCTACTAATCATAAACTACAAATCCCATCAACAAAAACACAAAACCCAACAACTTTTAAAGATCAAATCAATCAAATAAGAACTTGAAAACTTGAATAAAAAGATGATGATGAACAAGATGAAATGGAAAGATTAAACAAGAACTTGTATTGAATGATTAATGTTTTAACAATCACTAAACAAGGATGGAATTACAAGATTGAAAATCAAAGATCAAAATCACCAAACACCCTAGTGGTGTTGGTGATGCTACAAAACAGAAAAGAGAAAAAAGTGGAGAGAATAAAAACTAAAAAAACTGAATGAAAAGTGTGAGGTGTGGGCTTTATATAGCCTTGTCTTTTGGTTGGTGAGTGGGCTTTCTCCCGTTCTTCTTGTCTTCTCGTCTTTTCAGAAAAGTTGACGTTTTCGATTCTGATTCGGGATTTGTTGTCGATTAAATTCAACTCGTCTTTTAATTTCTTCGTTTAATAGACTTGAGTTTCTTCGACTTATGTAAATCCTCCATCTTTGGTCCTTTTCTTCGATAAATCGTCAAATAGGCCCAGTGACTTCAAATCTTTTGCATCTCTTGGACAATAGACTTCATCTTGAGTCTTTTTCTTCGATAAATCCCGTGCAATCCCATGTTTTCTTTAATATTCATCCGGTTAGCTCTGAAAACACAATAAACACAAAAACCACGCATAATTCCAAACAAATGATATTAAATACGTGTTTTGGTCTCGTTTTACTCAGAATTAAGTGGTAAAAGGATGAGTGTTTACACACCTATCAAAGATCTTGTGCTAGAAGCTAAGTAACTTTTCAAATCGTACAACCTTATTTATTGCAAATATATTTATTAACAAGCGATGGGAGAAAAAGCTTATAATCAACTCACATAAATTCATGAAAGAATACCAAACTTATAATTGACTCTATCATCTCTCGTTCTCCACAATGTAAAATCTCAAGGAATGAGACTCGTGGATGCTTAGCCAATCAAATCAAAGTTTTAGGTTTTCAAGTCATCTATAGGATCTTGCAAACTCTTAGACTCTTTCAAGTTTAGAATTTGCATTTTAAAGTTCCCTTGATAAACGACTTTCTAGGATCAATTATAGGAACTTGCGAAAAGTTCTTGTTCTTAACCCGTAAGAGTTAAGACTTTCGCGTTTTAAAGTTCCCTATATAAAAGCCTAGCAAAACTTGACTTGAACACGTTAAGGATACTAGCTAGAGTAAACTTAGATAAGTAAACTCGGGTTGAGTCAAAATATTCATGACTTTGAAAAATTTTAAACCACTTTATTAAAAATTTATTCTAGCAAAGAAAGAAAATAACGATAACAAAGGAAGATACTACTATACAACTAGGCTAAAATAGATTAAAAATTTTGAAAAATGTCGAAAAATTAAATTTTCCGGTTAAAATGAGGACAAATTCATGGAAAAGCCCACTTACTTCGATAGAAGTCCCCCCTACACTTGATATAAACATTGTCCTCAATGTTTAAGCATGTGGGAGTATACACCCCTACACTTAGGACATTGTGCACTTTGTTTAAATCTTGCTAAGGGAAAGACAACTATAGTGATTTCAATGTGAACATATGAGATATGAAATATTGAATCACGATAGTTTAGGATAGAACCAGGAAGACAGGTACACGGGATCACGGTTCGTCAAAAGTCATCGAGAATGGATCTTTGAAGCTTTAATGCCTGCACATCATAAGAAACAAGACAACTAACACATACGGGGCTCCCCCTAAACTTATTATGAAAACGATAAAGGGTAGATCAACGGGTTGCCTCCCGAGAAGCGCTTGTTTTTGTTAACCGAGTCACGAGCCTGACTCGACCCAGAACTAATTCAAGGGAAACGTGGTGAGGGATGGAATCATCTCATGAGAGATGTCCTCAGCAAAGTACAAGAGCTTCACGCGCTGGCCATTCACTTTGAAGTTGGGCCCATTTGGGTGAGAAAGCTCAATGGTGACATAGGGAAAGACTTTGGCGACGGTGAATGGACCAGACCAACGGCTCTTCAGCTTGCCCGAGAAGATCTTCAACCGAGAGTTAAAGAGTAAAACTTGATCACCAACGTGGAACTCTTGGTTCTTAATCCTTGCATCATGAATGATCTTGGTCTTCTCCTTGTAGATAAATGAATTCTCATATGCTTGATTCCTTAATTCATTTAGCTCATTGAGCTGAATCTTCTGAAGATCACCGGCTTTGCTAATGTCAAAATTCACCCACTTCAAGGCCCAATACGCCTTATGTTCCAGCTCAATAGAGAGGTGGCATGCCTTCCCGTACACAAGAGGATATGGAGTGCAACCAACCGGCGTCTTATATGCGGTACGGAAAGCCCACAAAGCATCATCTAACTTATCGGCCCACGAGGCATGATGCTCTCCCACAGTACGCTCAAGAATTCGCTTCAATCCACGGTTAGATATCTCGGCTTGACCATTTGTTTGAGGATGATAAGCGGTGGAAAGACGGTGATTGACACCGTACTTAGCCATGACTCGAGCAAATTGATCATTGCAAAAATGAGTCCCGCGGTCACTGATGATAGCACGAGGAACACCGAATCGAGCAAAAAGTTGCTTCTGAAAGTTCACAACCACCCTCACATCATTCGTAGGGAGAGCCTTTGCTTCAACCCATTTAGAAACATAGTCAACGGCTACGAGGATGTACTTGTTCCCTTTAGATGATGGAAATAGCCCCATAAAGTTGATGCCCCATACATCAAAGATTTCACATTCTTGTATGAAATTTTGAGGCATCTCATCTTTATGTGTGATCTTGCCTTGGCGTTGGCAAGCATCACAATGTTTAACCATTTCATGAGCGTCATGATAAATGGTGGGCCAACAAAATCCAGAATTGAACACTTTCTTCGCGGTGTAATTAGGACCAAAGTGACCACCGGTGGGTCCTTTATGGCAAGCTTCAAGGATTAGTAAAGCTGGCCCATCAATACACCTACGAATGACAAGATCCGCACATTGTCTGAAAAGGTAAGGGTCGTCCCAAAAATAGTGTTCAATGTCTTTAAATAACTTTTTCTTTTGTTGGGACGTTAACCTTTCCTTGAGAATTCCACCCGCTAAGTAGTTTGCAATGTCCGCAAACCACGGGGTGTCATCAAGATTGGAATTTATAGACATTAAGGCCTCAAGGGGAAAAGAGTCGTTGATCTCTTGATTCGGATGATCCCCTTGATAAGGATCCTCAAGTCTACTTAGATGATCCGTGTCTTGAAGGAGCAAAACCTAACGAAGAAGTCTTGGCTTAGAATCTTGTTTAGTTAACAAGTACTTCAACGCGGAACGGTCGGTATAGACGATTGTGGTGGAAAGAACAAGATAGGGGCGGAATTTCTCAAAGGCATATACTACAGCTAAAAGCTCTTTTTCGGTAGTGGTATAATGCAATTGAGCCCCCGTCATTGTATTGCTAGCATAATGGATTGGTTGGAAGTGTTTGTTCACTCTTTGGCCCAAAACCGCTCCAATGGCAAAGTCGCTAGCATCGCACATCAATTCAAAAGGTAGCTCCCAACTAGGGGTAACCAAGACCGGTGCCTTAGTTAGCTTGTCCTTAAGAAGATTAAAGGATTCAATACACTCTTTAAAAAAGATAAAAGGAGTATCTTTTTCCAAGAGGTGGGTCATCGGGCGAGCGATTTTAGAAAAATCTTGAATGAATCGACGATAGAAGCCCGCATGACCAAGGAAACTTCTCACACCCTTCACGGTTGAAGGTGGAGGTAATTTGGCTATGACATCCACTTTAGCACGGTCCACTTCAAGACCGGCTTTGGAGATTTTGTGTCCAAGAACAATGCCTTCTTTTACCATGAAATGGCATTTTTCCTAATTTAGAACAAGGCGAGTGTCTTCACACCGCTTAAGCATGCGTTCCAAATTGGCAAGGCAATGAGAGAAAGAATCACCATAGACCGAGAAATCATCCATGAAGACTTCCATAGTTTCTTCAACCATGTCATGGAAGATAGCCATCATACACCTTTGGAAAGTCCCAGGAGCAATGCATAAGCCGAAAGGCATTCTTTTGTAAGCAAATGTTCCATAAGGACAAGTGAATGTGGTTTTCTCTTGGTCTTTAGGATCGATGGGAATTTGAAAATACCCGGAGAAACCGTCTAAGAAGCAATAATAATCATTACCCGCTAGACGTTCAAGCATTTGGTCCATGAAAGGAAGAGGAAAATGATCCTTTCTCGTAGCATCATTGAGTTTGCGATAGTCTATAAAAACTCTCCACCCTGTAACGAGACGAGTAGGAATCAACTCGTTGTTTTCATTGGGCACAACGGTGATTCCGCCTTTCTTAGGCACACAATGGATCGGACTAACCCATGGTGAATCCGAGATAGGGTAGATCATTCCCGCATCAAGAAGTTTGATAACCTCTTTTTTTATAACATCATGGATCTTGGGATTCACCCTTCTTTGGTTTTGAATAGTGGGTTGAAAGTCGTCCTCCATGAGAATTTTATGTGTGCAAAAGTGAGGATCAATTCCACGAATATCGGAGATTTTCCAAGCAATCGCTTTCTTATGATTCTTCAGCACGGCGATAAGTCAAGATTTTTCATCTTCTTTCAAATCCTTTGAGATGATGACGGGTAACTTCTTATTGTCGTCAAGGAAAACGTACTCGAGATGAGACGGTAGATCCTTAAGCTCTAAATCCGGAGGATTTTCGATGGAAGGCGTAGTCAAATTCGGAACATCGATAGAGATTTCCTTAGGAGATGTTGGAGAAATATGGTCCTCATTGAGAAGTTTCTCAATGGTACGAATGTTTTCATCCCAATTGGAGGGAGAATCATCATATTGTAAGTCCACATCCCCCAAAGTTGCTTCAAATTCTTTCAAAAGTAAATCACTTTCTCCAAATGGAGTTAGTGATGGAGCAACAGAGGCAATGGTCTCAACAAGGGGAAGAGAAGAAGAACCACTTTTACAAGCGTCTTTGAAATGTTCTTAACAAGCCTCATCAAGAACGTCAATGAAATTAACGCTCTCGTTTTCAGAAGGCTATTTAGAAAGTTTACCCATGTTGAAGATGATTTTATCGTCACCAACTCTCATAATTAATTCGCCCGCGGCTACATCAATGAGAGTGCGACCGGTCCTCAAGAATGGACGTCCAACGATTAATGGAACACGTGGATCCATTTCGTAGTCAACGACAACAAAATCCGCCGGAAAGGTGAATTTGTCGACACCGACGAAGACATCTTCGGCTATCCCCACCGGATAAGCAATCGTACGGTTAGCTAATTCCAAAGTCATTCGAGTGGGGACTAGCTCGGGTAGAGATAACTGTTTCCAAACACTTAATGGCATTAAGTTTATACTAGCACCTAGATCGGCTAGGGCCATACAACTCTCTACCCCGGGAAAGTTGCAAGGAATGAGGAAACGACCCAGATCACCAAGTTTGGTAGGTAATTTCCTTAAGAGCACTGCGGAGCAATTCTCGTTAAGTTGGGTCTGAGCGATATCAAGAAGTTTCTACTTATCACTGAGAAGATCTTTAAACATTTTAGCATATTTCTGCATGTGAGCGAGAGCCTCGACAAAGGAGATGTTGAAATTCAGTTGTTTAAACATTTTAAGAAAGTTAGAAACCTGAATATCATCCTTGTTCTTCAACTTCTCTTTCCGCAACCTTGAGGGATAAGGTATATTGGGTTGAGATGAAGGCTTTGGAATGTAATTCTCACTCACATCCTTGGGCGGTGGAGGGGTGGAAGTAGAAGGTGGAGGAATTGGTGAAACAGAAGGTGGAGGAATTGGAGAAGGGGACTCGTTTTCCTTTTTCACAATCACCGGTGTAGGTGTAGGAAGCTCGGGTTCCTTTAAACCTTTTCCACTTCGAGTGGTGATTGCTTTCATCTCCCCTCTTGGATTAGCAACGGTGTTACTCGAAAGAGAACCCGAACCAGAGGCTTGATTACTTTGGAAGAAACTAGCCATCATATCTGATAGGTGTGAAAACACCCATCCTTTTACCACTTATTTCTGGCTAAAACAAGACCAAAACACGTATTTAATATCATTTGTTTGGAATTATGCGTGGTTTTTGTGTTTATTGTGTTTTCAGAGTCAACCGGGTGAATATTGAAGAAAACATGGGATTGCACGGGTTTTATCGAAGAAAAAGACTCAAGACGAAGTCTATTGTCCAAGAGATGCAAAAGATTTGAAGTCATTGTGCCTATTTGAAGATTTATCGAAGAAAAGGGCCAAAGATGGAAGATTCATATATGTCAAAGAACTCGAGTCTATTAAACAAAAGATTATAAGACAAGTTGGAATTATTCACCGACACTTCTCAAAATCCAAAGTCGGAAACGTTTATTTAAAGAAACGTAAAGACTAAAGAAGAAAGAAGAAAAGAAGCCCAAAAACAAAGCCCATTCACAAGCCCACAAGCAAACGCCTATAAATAGGACTTCACTTCACAATTTTAGAGACTAGTTAGTTTTAGTTTTTAGTTTCACTTTTCATTTTCCTTTCTAGTTTTAGAGAGAGAAAGTTCTCAACTTTCTCTCACTAAGTTTTCATCTTTCTTTCTTTTAATCTTTCAAGATTAAACCTTTGTATTGATTTCATTAATCAAGTTTAAGTTTAAGCTTTTAATCTTTCATCTCTTTCTACCTTTCTTTGATTTTTAGATTATTTTGGTGCGAATTTCATTTGATCCGTGTTGTTCTTAATGATTTCGTGCTTAAAAAGTTAATCTTTTTATGGTTACTTAAGTTTTCATACGAATAAGCTTTAAGATCTTTGTGCTTATTGGCTTATTTGTAAGTTTAGCTTATTTACTTTATAAAAATTTTTCTTAAAAAGCTTACCTTTTTATGGTTTGATTTAAAAGTTTGCTTATTTTAAGTTTAGATAAGTTGTTATTTGAGCTTATTTAATCCGTTTCATTATAGATTCGTTCTAGTTTTGGTGAATAGCTTATCAAAATAGCTTATTGCCTTAGCTTATCTTTCGGATCAAAGAGGGTAATCGGAAAAGTTAAACCCTTTTCCGATTGGTATATTCCGACCAGCACTACCCCCTTTATTCCGATCGTTTGATCGGAAAAGGGTTTAAGATTATTCCGATTGGTTTGATTTGGTAGTATTCCGATTGGGTGTCTTGTGTGCATTTTCCGATTAGAGCTATTTTCCCATTATTCCGACGAGGGTATTTTTAGACATTCCGATTAACCTTGTTCTAAGATATTCCGACGGGTGTAGTTTTCAAGTATTCCGATTTTTCGATTATTTCGATTTGAATTCCTTTCCCATATTCCGATTAGTCTTCTTGTCTAACATTCCGATCAGTACTCTTTTATGTATTCCGATCAGCCACAATTTTCAACATTCCGATTGGCACTCCAATATTCCGATTAGCTTTATGTTTAATATATTCCGACGAGTTGTTGCCATATTCCGATCAATCTTTCCGATGGGGATTCCGGTTTGGCTGTTTTCTAATTGTTTAATTTCTTGTTTTTGCAAAGTTTTCAAGTGTTAGATTTATTAAGTTCTCAAGTAATTTTCCTAATCTTGTCTTTAAGTTTTCAAGCATTTATTTTTGACTCGTTATTTTTAGTTTAATCTTTAAACTTCTATTTTACTCAACGACACTTACTTATTTGCTATTAGTTTAAAATAGATAACAAACCAAACCCTCTACTTGTCACCAAGAACAATCATTCCACTTTGAACCGTGATCAATTCGAGAAGATTCCGAGATTAATTCTGAACCAATGAAATCTCTTGTATCAATATCCCTTAAGTCATTCGTTTGACTGCTCAAAGAGTTTCGCATATCGGCTTGAAGATCATTCCCTTGTTTCACCATATCTCCTTTCAAGTTGATGAGTTGCCGCTGAAGATTCTGCACTATCGCATCATTAGTCCTCATGTAAGTGTCATCCTCTTGATTAAATGCGGTAGGTTGGGTGGGAGGAAGAGCATGGTAGGCAGGTGGTTGATAAGCGGGTGGTTGGTGAACTTGATTGTTTCCTTGAGGTGGATATGGGTTTCGTTGGGTTTGATATTGACTTGGAGCTCGTGGTTGGTTTTGATTGTTGCGATTGAGGTTGTTTGGGTTTTGTGGGGGAAAACTGGGTGGTGAAAGGAATTTGTTTGAATGATAACTGAGCAAATTGCGGTCACCTTGAGGACGTGCTTGATAGCCTCCCGTAGAAAAGTTACCGTTGGCGGCATACACATTTTCCGGATTGTCATGAGTCGAAGGGCAATCGGTGTATGAATGAGAACCCCCGCATATTTCACATGACTAACTCATAGCATTAACTTGCGCATTGATGGCTTTGGTATTGTTAGCGGTTTGTAGAGCAAGTGTTTCAACAAGCGAAGTAAGCTTATCAATTCTCTTGTCGCTGTCACTAGAGCTAGTACTAGCCACATTAGTCCGAACACTCTTGGTTTGCACTCTATACTTATTCTCAATAATATCCCATGTGGCATTAGAAGACTTAACCAAAATATTACCCCCCGAGGCACTATTTAGTGAATCTTGGTCATTCATGCTTAAAACATTGTAAAAAGTATTAATTTGATTACTTTTGTGAAACCATGTTGTGGACACTTTCTTAAAAGTTTCTTAAAACGGTCCCAAGATTCACTAAATCTCTCACCGTACTTTTGTTCAAAGGTAATGATTTCATTCCGCAAAGCGGTAGTACGTAAGGGTGGGAAAAAGTAGTTGATGAATTTAGTCTCTAAATCCGTCCACGTAAGAATACTTTGTGGCGGTTCCTTATCAAGCCAATGTCGGGCTTGTCCCTCTAAGGAGAAAGGAAAAAGTTGCAAGCGAATCACTTCTTGTGAAACCCCATTATACATTACTGTATTAGTGAGTTGAAGGAACCTTTTTATATGGTCATGAGGATCATCAAGTGTAAGCCCCAAGAAAGGTTGAGCAGAGACCATTTGAATGAAGCCGGATTTGAGCTCAAAGTTGTTGGCTCCAATCTCGGGTATGACAATAGCATCGGTGTTGCCCTCCACTTGTGATTGCAAAAGCTCGATCATTGGTCGATTGTCCATGGTGACAATAGGTGGAGTTACGACTTCAGCTTGAATTTCTTTCTTCTTACGAGCACGGGTACGCATACACACCTACAAAAAGAAAAGAAAGATAGACAAGAAATATTTTTGGTTTTTTTTATGTTTTTCTATTTTTTGAATTTTTGAAAAAAAAAAATTTTTTATGGATTTTTGAAAATTTAAAGCAAGAAAAATAACGTTCAAAAATGAACGGATCCCAAAATCCAACACGTCTCTCACTAAAAACCGTTAAGCTTAACGAAAAGAGCCGGCAGCGGCGCCATTTAATATCTGGGTTTTTAGCCAAGTATAAAATAATTTTGTTCCAAGTCTTTTCGAATTGATTACTAGTTAAGAGTGCGACTCAGTCGTTCTTGGTGGAAAAATAAAATGGTTTGGTTATCTATTTTAAACTAATAGCAAATATGAAAATGTCGTTGAGTAAAATTAAAATTTTAAAAATTAAACTAAAATTACGAGTTGAAAATAAATGATTTAAAACTTAAAAACTTAAAAGCGAATTTAAAACTTAAAACTTTGTAAAACTAAAAACTAAAAGGTAATTAAAATAAGCTAAAAGTAAATCTAGAAAAACTGTCACTTTTTCTCTCTAAAATTAGAAAAACACTTGGTAAAAACAGAGATTTCGAGAAGCGTGCAATTTTTGGAAATTAAAACTTAATAAAAATAAACAATTAACCCCGTCGGAATGCCCCATCGGAATGTGGCAGTCGGAATATTGTCGGAATGAGATCGGAATGTAACTAAAAGGAATCTCGTCGGAATGTCTTTGTCGGAATGTAATCGGAATATACCGTCGGAATACAAGACACACTGTCGGAATGTTGGAAATCCAAAGTTATCAGAATAATGGAAACTACTTCTGTTGGAATAACAAATAACCACTTCGTCGGAATCCAGATCGGAAAACACGTCGGAATCACAAACCCTATTTCGATACAATGTATCGGAATAATAATGAAGCAGTCGGAATATCAAAGCCCTAATCCGATGTGTGATCGGAATGCTTGTCGGAAAGTGAAACCCCTTTCCGACGGTTTTTGAATTCGAAATAAGCCAAGTTTTTAGGCTACTTTAATAAGCTCAAACCAAGACTTAACCAAATTAATAATAAGCCGAACTAATAAGCATAAAATAAGAACTTTCAAAACTTTAAATAAGCAAATCTTTTAAAACAAACCCTAAAAAGATGAAACTTTATAGAAAAATGAAAAGTAAATAAGCTAAATACAAAATAAGCTAATAAGCATGATAAGCTCAAAGCTTAATCCGTATAAAACTTAGATATAAACCAAAAGATAAACTTTTATCAATCGAACATAAATATTAAAATAAAATCAAAGATGATTACGGATCAAATATAAGTAAAAATCAAGAAAGGTAGAATAAGATTAAAGATGAAAAACTTAACTTAAACTTATAGATTAATGATTTCAAAATACAAGATCAAATCAAAGCTTAAACATGAAAGAAAGAAAAGATGAAGTTTTAGTGAGAGAAAGTTAGACACTTTCTCTCTCTAAAGACAAAACTAGAAAAATGAAAAGTGACTAAAAACTAATTAACTAACACCCTCCTAATGTGTCATTAGGAGGGTATATATAGGAGGTGGGGAGTGCATGTGTTGCTTCCTTCTTTTTTTTTTCTCGCCTCGACTCGATTTAAATTCTTTGTCTTTCTCGACGTCGTCTCGGGATTTGTCGATATAAATTGAACTTGTCTTATAGTTTTCATCTTCTATTAGACTTGAGTTCTTCGACTTCATTAAACTTCCGTCTTTAGACTTTTTCTTCCATAAATCTTCAGAATAGGCCTTGGACTTCCGTTCTTTTTGCACTCTTGAGCTTTTGACTTCGTCTTTTCTCGTTTTCTTCGATAAAAACCCGTGATAACCCATGTTTTCTTCCTTTTTCATATTTTTATCCTGAAACACAATAAAAACACAAACCACGCATAATTCCGACTTTTACGACATAAAATACACATTTTGGTCTTGTTATTATTGGAAATAAGTGGTAAAAGGATAAGTGTTTTCACACTTATTAGCTGCACATAAGGGATTCATCGTTTATCAAATGGACGTAAAGACAGCGTTTCTTAACGGTCCTTTGAAGGAAGAAGTCTATGTCACATAACCGGAAGGATTCGTCAATCTCATTATCCTGACAAGGTGTATCGTCTCCATAAAGCACTTTATGGACTCAAGCAAGCTCCAAGGCGTGGTACGACGAGCTCTCAAAATTTCTGGTATCCAAAGGTTTCTCAAAAGGTTCCATTGATCTTACTTTGTTTACTTATTAATATGGGGATGACATTTTGCTTTTGCAGATTTATGTTGATGACATTATTTTCGGGTCTACAAACCCAAACTTTCAAAATGGTTTGAAAAAGTAATGCACAACAAATTTGAAATGTCAATGATGGGCGAACTAAATTTCTTTCTAGGAATTCAAGTTCACCAATCCCCAAGTGGTATCTTTATTAACCAAGCAAAGTATTGTCAAGAGATAATCAAAAAGCATGGTATGACATCATGTGACCCTGTTGGGACACCATTATCAACCACATCCCTAGATGCTTATTTAGAGGGAGATGCCATAGATCAAACGAGATATTGTTCCATGATAGGCTCCCTCATGAACTTAACAGCAAGCCGACCAGATATATCACATGCTACGTGTTATTATGCACGATATCAAGCACGACCCACTAAAAAACACCTCAAGGAGGTTAAACGGATCTTTCGGTACCTTAAGAATACCATTCACATGGGACTCTGGTATCCGAGGGAAACCGGTTTCTTTCTAATGGCCTATTCAGATTCTGATAATGCAGGGTGTCTTGATACACGAAAAAGTACTTCTGGTGGTGCATAATTTCTAGGTCAAGATAAGCTCGTGGGATGGTCTTCCAAGAAGCAGGATTACACGTCACTGTCATCAGCCAAAGCGGAGTATGTGTCTCTATCTGCGTGTTGTGCTCAAGTTCTTTGGATGAGAACACAACTCACAGATTATGGCTCCCACTTTGATAAAGTACCTATGTATTGTGACTCAAAGTCTGCCATAGCCATCTCCTGCAATTCGGTACAGCATTCCCGCATGAAACACATTGATGTCAGATATCACTTCATTAAGGAACAAGTTTAAAGGGGTATCGTTGAACTATAGTTTGTTGGAACTGATTACCAATTAGCTGACTTGTTTACAAAAGCTCTTTCGAAAGAGAGGTTTGCTATCTAGTTAGGAAAATTGGTATGAGATGTTTGACTCCAGCAGAACTGGAGATTCTGGCAAAGAAGCCTGTTTGATTCATCTATCAAACATCTACATGTAAATATTAATGAAAAAGGAAAATACAAAATTAAAAATCTTTGAAAATCCAAAAATATTCTTCTCGACATGTCTTTCAGTATCGATAATATGGACGTACCTAGAAATGTCGCTCAATAACGACACGGGTGTGTACATAAAGCTCGAATGAGAGTTGTACATATTTTTCAAAACATGTCATTTCTATTTTTAATAAAAGAAAATGTCTACTTCGGACAATTTTTCCTACAACGGGTAGAGCAATCTATCTTGGGTTGAGCTTGTCACAAAACATTCAACGTTTTGAGCTCAACATTATGGCTTGTAATCACTTTCAGATTACAACCCGATTCTATATTCACGGGGGAGTGTACGATTTAGTTCCCTTACCCTCAGCAAAAGAAGAGAAATTTTCTTACACTTGAGTGGATCCATCAAGACATTCAAAGTTTATGAACTCAAGTTTATGCTTTCGAAAAACCACTTTGTCAAAAAGAATGGATTTTTCAAAAAGCGTTGAACACAATTTTTTCAAGAATTTCTCAATGATTATTCAAAATCTTTCAAAAGAAATTGTGTGTTCAACAACTCCTATCCTCAAAAGTTTAATGTGGATCATATACTCATAATGACAATTGAATTGGATCAATCTTTGAGGGGGAGCTTTCCTAATTCATGCTAAGTTTGACACATTTTTATCCCGAAAGTTTTCAAGACTATTTTTCACAATATATTTTAATCGAATTTGGTATCTCTAATATCAAACGATTTTATATATCAGAGATAGGGGAGAAAATGTGATTAAAATGTGATCTAAAGACTCAAGCACTAATGGTTACGATCAAATACCCACAACATCTTTAATCCACGACGTTATTGGTGTCAAAAGGGTGGTTAGGTTTAAGTCCTATGATCCAACCAGAACCGGAGGGATCTTCCCAGGGACAATTCAATAGAGTATTAGAAGTCCTTAGGAAAGATGGAGTAAAATGTGAACGTAGCTGAATGTCTACTAAGTACTGATGCTAGCACTGGAAGGTGATACTGATGATGTCTTGGTAAGCATTGAAGGGGTTGAAGAATGAAAAAGAAATGTAAGGATAAAGGGTGAAAAGAAAGAAGCCCTCCATACAACTTAGGCAGAAACCGGGTCAACACATCATGAAGACAACGCATCATAGACCCAGTGATGTAATGCACAACCCTTACCCAGTTGACTCATGCTTCTCTCAAAAGAAGTTTGTTTTATTGTCACGGAGATCAACAAGAATTCTATTGACTTTCTCACTCCAAGATAGTTGATATTGAATAGGTGGCATCTGCTCCAGCCTCCGACCACTAAAAGTGCACAAATCGAGTCTAGAGCCAAGAGATCAATCAAATCTTGTTAGGACACACATAATGACGATGAAGAGAGTCCTACACCATATCCTTGTGATTGTTGATCCCAAACTTAGATCGATTTAGCTTTTGTGTAAACGAGATTAAATCAAGTTACACACTTAGAGAAACTTTGTTTTATAAACAATTCAAGTACTATGCAGAATTAATACTTTAATGAAGAACACACAAAACAAATAAACCAAACTTACACTTTGATTGATAATCGAACTTGTGTACAATGAAAGTGTAAAACGTATATCAAACTAAAACCTAAAGGCCTCCTTTTATAGATTAAAGAGCCTTGCACAAGAGTCTACTATCAGCTACTCTAGGGAAAGATAAATATAGAAAATACAATGTCGAACATATCTTTACTAGAAATACAAAACGTGTAACCTAAGTATTCTATCAATGCTTGGACTTCTTCTCATCAGCGCTTGATTTCATCTTGTCAACGCTTGATCTTTCAACGCTTGATTTCTTCCTATCAACGTCCAATTAACTCTTGTCAGCGTGTAAGTGTCTTGGCTCATTTTATTCCCAACAATCCTCCCCTAAACTTGATATCTACTCTAGTAATCAAGTTTCTAAATAAAAACTAAGTACAAGGAGGATTCTTACAAATACAAATCACTTGTTAATTAGGAAATAAATAAACCTAATTAAATCTTTGCCAACATCACTTGTGTAATCCATGTCCAGCTGTGTTGACACCATTTTCTTCAAAACTTCCTTAGACAAGGGATATTCAGCATCCACAAGAAGATATTTTGAAAACTTTGTAGTACTCAAATGGTAAACACCAGCTGCTGAATATAGACGCCATTGAAGTCCACTGATATCATCCAGATCCAACCATATTAGATCTTCATCATTTGACTCACACATTCTCTTGAATGTGGACCAAATCTTTATTCCATTGACTGAAGTAGGTGCTTCAGCCTCATACTTGGTCTTCATCAATCCCCAAAGATCTACCAAGTCTTCCATATCCAGACTTGCAAACAAAGAGATAAGAGTAGTAAAAGTATGTACCTTCTTTCCATATCAGCCAATCATCCAAAACCCATTGACTGAAGTAGGTGCTTCAGCCTCATACTGATAGGTGTGTAAACACCCATCGTTTTACCACTTAATTCTGGCTAAAACGAGACCAAAACGCGTATTTAATATCATTTGTTTGGAATTATGCGTGGTTTTTGTGTTTATTGTGTTTTTAGAGCCAACCAGATGATTATTGAAGAAAACATGGGATTGCACGGGTTTTACCGAAGAAAAAGACTCAAGATAAAGTCTATTGTCCAAGAGATGCAAAAGATTTGAAGTCACTGGGCCTATTCGAAGATTTATCGAAGAAAATGACCAAAGATGGAAGATTTACATAAGTCGAAGAAACTCAAGTCTATTAAACGAAGAAACTAAAAGACGAGTTGAATTTAATCGACGGCAAATCCCGAATCAGAATCGAAAACGTCAACTTTTCTGAAAAGACGAGAAGACAAAGAAGAACGGGAGAAAGCTCACTCACCAACCAAAGGGGACACCTATATAAAGGGATCCCCTCACACTTTCCATTCAGTTTTTTAGTTTTTTTTTCATCTCCTTCTTTTTCTCTGTTCTTGTTCGTAGGTATCACCAACACCACTAGGGTGTTTGGTGATTTTGATCTTTGTTCTTCAAATCTTGTAATTTTAATCTTTGTTTTGTGATTGTTAAAACATTAATCATCAATACAAGTTCTTGTTTAATCTTTCCATTTCATCTTGTTCATCATCATCTTTCATTTCAAGTTCTTAAGTTCTTATTTGGTTGAGTTTTGATTTTAAAAAGTTGTTGAATTTGCATTTTTATTGATGGGATTTATAGTTTATGGTTAGTAGATGCTTAGTGATTAGTTTATTTAAGTTTTTGGTTAGAAACTTGGTGATTTTTGGATCAAAATCGTACTACCCTGTTTTTTTTGAAAGTACTGTTCTTGAGTTCCCAGGTTCCGGATGAACCAAAAGTTCCGGACGAACCAAGAGTTCCGGATGAGCAAAACTTCCGAATGAACTACAAGTTCCGGATGAGCAAAAGTTCCGAATCAACTTCCTTTTAAAAGTTCCGAATGAGTTTTTCCTTTAAAAGTTCCGAATGAGTTAAAAGTTCCGGATGAATGTCATTTCAAAAAGTTCCGAATGAATGTTTGTTTTTAAAGTTCCGAATGAGTTTTTCTTCCAAAAAGTTCTGAATGAATGTTCCTTCCAAATCTTCCGAATAAACTTCCGAGCCAAAGTTCCGAACCAACTTCCGGATCAAAAGTTCCGAGTGAACTTCCAGATCAACAACTTCCGAATCAACTTCCGAAGAAAGTTCCGGATCAACTTCCGAGTGAAAGTTCCGAGTGAAGGTTCCGAGTAAACTTCCGAACGAAGTTCCGTATCAAGGGTTCCGAACCAAGTTCCGAGTGAAAAGTTCCAAATCAAGGTCAAACTTCCGAATCAATCATCTTTTGAGCATCATTAATTGTTACTGTTTCTTTAGTGTTACTGTTTCTTCATTTTTATTTCATATTTTATATTTTAACTGTGATTTTAATTTTAATTTTAATTTTAATTCAAGTTTTTATTAATTGTCATTAAATTAATTATCTTTGATTTATGTTTTCATTTTAGTACATTTAAACTTTTTAGTAGATTAAAAAACTAAAACCCCTTTTTAGTAACCAAGAACAATCATTCCACTTAGAACCAAGATCAATTCGAGAGGATATCGAGAGACATAATTGAACCCATACAAAAACCGTTTATCAAATGGCGCCGCTGCCGGCTCTTCTCGTTAAGATCAAAAGTTTTTTGTGAGAACTTGGATTTTGGGATCCGTTCCCCGTGAACGTTACTTTTTCTTGAAAATTTCAAACACAAAAAAAAATATATATGTATATAAAATTTTCAAAAATCCTAAAAATTAAAAAACATAAAAACCAAAAATATTTTTGCTTTGTTTTTGCCTTGTTAGTTCTTTTGCAGGTGTATTCGCACTCGATCCACGTCTTATCAAGAGCCCGAGCCTCTCGATCACTTAGACATGGCCGGTGTACAAAACAACAATAACATACCACCTCCAAACAACAATAATAACAACAACAACCCACCTTTCAACAACATGAATAATAACAACAACAATAAGCCTCAACCGGATAATCGCCCGATGATTGAACTGCTGCAAGCTCATGTTGATGGCAACACTGATCCAATTGTTATACCAGCGATTGCTGCCAACAATTTTGAGCTCAAATCCGGTTTTATCCAGATGGTCTCTACTCAACCATTCTTGGGGCGTACCATTGATGATCCTCATGACCACATCAAGAGATTTTTGCAACTCACAAATACGGTCAAATTCAATGGTGTTCCACAAGAGGTAATCCGGTTACAACTTTTTCCCTTTTCTTTAGAGGGACAAGCCCGGCATTGGCTTGCTAAGGAACCGCCACAGAGTATTCTCTCGTGGACGGATTTGGAGACCAAGTTTATCAATTACTTTTTCCCACCCTCTCGTACTACCGCTTTGCGGAATGAAATCATAAATTTTGAACAAAAGTACGATGAGTTGTTTAGTGAATCTTGGGATCGTTTTAAAGATCTTTTAAGAAAATGCCCACAACATGGTTTTACCAAAGTACATCAAATTAATACTTTTTACAATGGTTTAAGCATGAGTGACCAAGATTCACTAAACAGTGCCTCGGGGGGTAATCTTTTGGCTAAGACTTCCAATGCTGCTTGGGATATCATTGAGAATAAGTCTCGTGTGCAAACCAAGAGTGTTCGGACCAATGTTGCTAGTGCTAGTACTAGTGACAGCGACAAGCGACTTGACAAAATCACTACGCTTCTTGAATTGCTTGTTACCCACACCGTCAGCAACACCAACAGCAACAACGCTAAAAACGCTCAAGTCAATGCTGTTAGCCAACCATGCGAGATATGCGGGGGTCCTCACTCGTACACCACTTGTATTGCCACCCAAGACTACCCTTCTGATAATGTGAATGCAGCATATGGTACCTATCCTCAACCTGCTTATCAAGCTAGACCTCAAGGTGACCGTAATTTGCTTAGCTACCGCTCCAACAATTATCTTTCACCACCCGGTTTTCCTCCTACCAACCCAAACCAACAACAAAACCTAAATCGCCCTCCTCAACAACAACAACAACAACAACCTCGTACACCATACATCCCTCCTCACAAGCAGCAACAACCACCTCAACGAAACAACCAAGTATACCAGCAACCTGCTTATCAACCACCCGCATACAATGCTCCTCCCAACCAACCCACCGCTCTTCACCAAGAAGTGGAAACTTATATGAGGACTAACGATGTGATAGTGGGAAATCTTCAGAGAGAAGTGCTCAACCTGAAAGCAGACTTGGTCAAACAAGGAAACGATCTGAGAGCTGACATGAGAAACACGTTGGATAGTCAAACGAATGACTTGAAGAACATGATGGCTAGTTTCTTCCAAGGTAATCAACCCTCTTCTTCGGGTACTCTTCCGAGTAACACCGTTGCGAATCCAAGAGGGGAGATGAAAGCAATCACCACTCGCAGTGGTAAATGTACCAAGGAACCCGAGCTTCCTATACCTCCACTGGTGATTGTGACTAAGGAGAACGAGTCACCTGCTCCTATTCCTCATCCTTCTCTTTCCCCAATTTCTCCACCTCTTCCTTCTACACCTCCTCCACCCAAGGATGTGAGTGATCCTATTCTCCCAAAGCCTTCCTCTTCTTCCAATATACCTTATCCATCTAGGTTGCGGAAAGAGAAGCTCAAAAGCAAGGACGATATTCAGGTTTCAAACTTTCTTAAAATGTTTAAACAACTGAATTTTAATATCTCCTTCGCTGAGGCTCTCGCTCACATGCCTAAGTACGCGAAAATGTTTAAAGATCTTCTGAGTGACAAGGAAAAGCTTCTTGATATCGCCAACACCCAACTTAATGAGAATTGCTCTGCAGTGCTCTTAAGGAAATTGCCAACCAAGCTTGGTGATCCGGGTCGTTTCTTAATCCCTTGCAATTTCCCGGGAGTAGAGAATTGCATGGCCCTAGCCGATCTAGGTGCCAGTATTAATCTAATGCCTCTAAGCGTTTGGAAGCAATTATCTCTCCCCGAGCTAGTCCCCACCAAAATGACTCTGGAATTAGCTAACCGTACGGTTGCTTATCCAGTGGGGATAGCCGAAGACGTCTTTGTAGGAGTCGACAAATTCACTTTTCCTGCCGATTTCGTCGTCGTCGACTACGAGATGGACCCTCGTGTTCCCTTGATCGTGGGTCGTCCATTCCTGAGGACCGGTCGCACTCTCATCGATGTTGAAGCCGGTGAGCTTATCATGAGAGTGGGTGACGATAAAATCGTCTTCAACATGGGAAAGTTGTCTAAACAACCTTATTCATACGAGAGTGTTAATTGTATTGACGTTCTTGATGAGGCTTGTGAAGAACACTTCAAAGATGCTTGTAAAAGTATTCCTCCCTCTCTTCCCAATGTTGCAACCGTTTCCTCTATTGATTCATCATTGTCTCTATTTGGAGATAGTGATTTGTTTTGGAACAATCTTGAAGACACCATGGGAGATGTGAATTTAGCTACTAATGATTATCCCACCGATGGGGATGAAGACATGCATTTCTTTGACAACCTTCTCAACGAAGACAATCCTTCTCCTCCATCTCCCACGGTTATTTCTATCGATACTCCGACTTTGAAACCGCCTCCCGTCGAAAATCCTCCGGATTTAGAACTTAAGGAGTTGCCGCCTCATCTCGAGTACGTGTTCCTTGAAGAAGAGAAGAAGTCGCCAGTCATTATCGCGAAGGACTTGAAGGAAGAAGAAAAATCTCGCCTCATCGTCGTGCTTAAAGATCATAAGAAGGCCATTGCTTGGAAGATTTCTGATATTCGTGGAATTGATCCTCACTTCTGCACACACAAAATTCTCATGGAGGACGACTTTAAGCCCACAATTCAAAGCCAACGAAGGGTGAATCCAAAAATACATGAAGTCATCAAAACAGAGGTTATCAAACTTCTTGATGCGGGTATGATTTACCCTATTTCGGATTCACCATGGGTTAGTCCAGTCCATTGTGTGCCCAAGAAGGGCGGAATAACCGTTGTTCCCAATGAACACAACGAGTTGATTTCCACTCGTCTCGTTACTGGGTGGAGAGTTTGTATAGACTACCGCAAACTTAATGATGCCACGAGAAATGATCATTTTCCTCTACCTTTTATGGACCAAATGCTTGAACGTTTAGCGGGTAATGAATATTACTGCTTTCTTGATGGTTTCTCGGGTTATTTCCAAATACCCATCGATCCCCAAGATCAAGAGAAGACAACATTCACTTGTCCCTATGGCACATTTGCTTACAAAAGAATGCCTTTTGGCTTATGCAATGCCCCCGGGACTTTCCAAAGGTGCATGTTAGCTATCTTCCATGACATGGTTGAACAAACCATGGAAGTCTTCATGGATGATTTCTCGGTCTTTGGGGATTCCTTCTCTTCTTGCCTTGCCAATTTGGAACGTATGCTCAAGCGGTGCGAAGACACTCGCCTTGTTCTAAATTGGGAAAAATCCCATTTCATGGTAAAAGAAGGCATCGTGCTGGGACACAAGATTTCCAAAGCCGGTCTTGAAGTAGACCGTGCTAAAGTCGATGTTATAGCTAAGTTGCCTCCACCTTCAACCGTGAAGGGTGTGAGAAGTTTTCTGGGTCATGCGGGCTTCTACCGTCGATTCATCAAAGATTTTTCTCAAATCGCTCGCCCGATGACCCACCTCTTGGAAAAAGATACTCCTTTTATCTTTTCCAAAGAGTGTCTTGAAGCCTTCAACTCGCTTAAGGATAAGCTTACTAAGGCACCCGTCTTAGTTACCCCTAATTGGGAGCTGCCTTTTGAGTTGATGTGCGATGCTAGTGATTTTGCTATTGGAGCGGTTCTGGGACAAAGAGTGAACAAACACTTCCAACCAATCCATTACGCTAGCAATACAATGACGAGGGCCCAATTGCATTATACGACAACCGAAAAAGAGCTTTTAGCTGTTGTCTATGCCTTTGAAAAGTTCCGCCCCTATCTTGTCCTTTCCACCACAATCGTTTACACCGATCATTCCGCGCTGAAGTACTTGTTGACAAAACAAGATTCCAAACCAAGACTTCTTCGCTCGGTTTTGCTACTCCAAGAATTTAAAATCGAAATTCGCGATTAAAAAGGAGCTGAAAACCTAGCCGCTGATCATCTCAGTAGACTTGAGGATCCTTACCAGGGGGATCATCCGAACAAAGAAATCAATGATTCTTTTCCCTTGGAGACCTTAATGTCTATCAATTCGAATTCTGATAAAACCCCGTGGTTTGCGGACTTTGCAAACTACTTGGCGGGTGGAATTCTCGTTGACGGGTTAACATCCCAGCAAAAGAAAAAGTTTTTCAAAGACATTAAGACTTACTTTTGGGATGACCCGTATCTATTCAAACAGTGTGCCGACTTGATTATTCGTCGATGTGTTGATGGACGGCAGCTTTAGAAATCCTTGACGCTTGCCACAAAGGACCCACCGGTGGTCACTTTGGTCCCAACAACACCGCCAAAAAAGTGTTTGACTCGGGATTTTATTGGCCCTCCATATATCGTGACGCTCACAATATGGTTAAACGATGTGATGTTTGCCAAAAACAAGGCACGATCACACATAAAGACGAGATGCCTCAGAATTTCATTCAAGAGTGTGAAATCTTTGATGTTTGGGGTATCGACTTTATGGGGCCATTCCCTTCTTCTAAAGGAAACAAATACATCCTTGTAGCCGTTGACTACGTTTCAAAGTGGGTCGAAGCCAAAGCTTTACCTACTAATGACGCAAGGGTGGTTTGTAACTTTTTGAAAGCTCTTTTCGCTAGATTCGGTGTGCCTCGTGCCATTATTAGTGATCGTGGGACTCATTTTTGCAATGACCAATTTGCTAGAGTCATGGCTAAGTACGGTGTAAATCATCGTCTTTCCATAGCCTACCACCCACAAACTAAAGGCCAGGCTGAAATATCCAACCGAGGACTAAAGCGAATTCTGGAAAGAACCGTGGGAGAGCATCGTGCCTCATGGGCTGATAAACTTGATGATGCTTTGTGGGCTTTTCGTACCGCATACAAGACCCCGATTGGTTGTACCACATATCGTCTCGTGTATGGGAAAGCGTGCCACCTCCCCATTGAGTTGGAGCACAAGGCTTATTGGGCCTTGAAGTGGGCTAATTTTGATATCAACAAAGCCGGTGACCTACGCAAGATCCAACTCAGTGAGCTGAACGAGCTCCGTAATGAGGCTTATGAAAATTCTTTGATCTATAAGGAAAGGACTAAGCTCATTCACGACTCCAAGATTAAAAACCGAGAGTTCCAAGTTGGAGACAAAGTTTTATTCTTTAACTCTCGGTTGAAAATGTTTTCGGGCAAGCTCAAATCTCGTTGGTCCGGCCCATTCACCATTGCCCAAATTTTTCCATATGGTACTCTCGAGCTCGCTCAACCTAATGGACCTAATTTTAAGGTGAATGGCCAACGAGTGAAGTTGTACTTTGGTAAGGACACCTCTCAGGAGATGATTCCATCCCTCACCACGTTCCCCATGAACTAATTTTGGGTCGAGTCAGGCTCGTGACTCGGTTATCAAAAACAAGCGCTCCTCGGGAGGCAACAAGAGTATCTATCCTTTTATATTTTAACCTCCTAAGTGTAGGGGGCCTCTATAGGTTCTTTGTATTTGTGTGGTGATGTGATTACAGGGATTAGTGCACTCTTGGAAACTTTGAAGAACCGTGCTCCTGTGTTATCCGAAATCCGGTTATATCTCTCAACTATCGTGATTCAATTTTCTTCATACTCTCATTTGAAATTGATCACTTTAGTCGTCTCTTCCTTAACTTGAGTTAACCAACGTGCACAATGTCCTAAGTGTAGGGGAGACTATTCCCACATGCTTAAACATTGAGGACAATGTTTATCTTAAGTGTAGGGGGACTTCTATCGAAGTTTTTAAGTGGACTTTTCCATGAAAATGCCTTCATTTAACCGGAAAATCATATTTTTCAACATTTTTAAAATTTTTTATTAACTTTGGCCATTTAGTCGTAATTTTTAAATTTTTTATCGTTGCTTTCGTATGTATATATCCCGCAATAAAGTCAAAAATATTAATAAAGTGGTGTAGCTAGTTTAGAAATCTTTGACATATTAGGCGCGTTGCGTTTATTTTGACTCAACCCGAATAGACTTATCCAAGTTTATTCTAGCTAGTATCCTTAACCATGTAGACCTTAATTGGTTTATTAGGCTAAGTTTCCACGAGTCTCATTACTTGAGGTTTTAAATTATGGAGGACGAGAAATGATAGAGTCAATTATAAGTCGGTATTCTTGCACAAGCTCACTTGGTGTAATTATTTTCCTATTCTCCCATCACTTGCTAATAATTTATCTGCAATAAGTAAGGTCGTACGATTTGAAAAGTTACTTAGCTTCTAGCCCAAGATCGTTTAAAAGTTGCTCGGTAATGATAAGAGTTCATAGCCAAGGCATAACTTATGAAGCGGGGCGCGAAGATTGGCGAGTCCGAAAAGGCCCTAACAAGGCATGAGGATTCCATTTTATTGCTGAAGATCCAAGGTGATGTGATAAGCATTATTCCCAAAGTCAATATGAAGGATCAAGACTCACGACGAAAAGCAATCAACTCCCATAAAGATCATGGAGAAGTCTATCCGAAAAGACCCTAACAAGGTATGAGGATAAATAGATCCAAGTCCGAAAAGGAGGCGGATCGTTGTATCTCAAAATCCCAAATAGAGATTGAAGAAATAATCATGAAGTCGTGGTCAACAAAGTTGGAGTACCCCTCAAAAGTCTCCAAGTGAAGAAACTCTATTAACGATGAGAAGACATTATCTCAAGCACGTCTCTCAAGATATGAAGTATGAAGTACATGCCAAATATCGGCCCGAGAAAGGTCTCAAATCGTGAACCAAGTTATGCCAAGATATGAACTTTTTGATATCCCGAGAAGCAGTTTTAAGAGATTTTGTCCTTTAGCTAACTATTGATCAAATCGTCCTACTTTGCTTTCGGCCTTAATAAACTATCAAAATAAGTCCAAAAATGCATCTTCATGATCATTCTAAGACAAAAATAAAATATAAGAGATACACCTAGGAATAAGGGAGTTTAAGCATATAATTAAGCCATGTGTGTAAGTGTTTGATTTACTAACTTATAATAACAATGATCTCGTTTTTAAGCTTAGTTTGGGGAACGTGAAACTTGAGGGTGATAAATCTGCGCAGCACCAAAGTCCTAATGTAAGTCATTGATCTCTTTGCAAGTTATTTCCATGTAGCTATTTTCAAGTGAAAATGGTTTTCTATCCTTTTGTTTCCTTTTAAGTTTGAATTTATTTTAGTACTTTAAAAATTTTGTTTAGTAGTATTTGAATAAGGCCAAGGTTGATTAATTATGAGAAAAGTGTAAAATTGCTTTATCACTAAGCATTGCATGAGGGCATGGCAATGGTTAAGTGTAGGGGATTTGATAGGTGTGTAAACACCCATCGTTTTACCACTTAATTCTGGCTAAAACGAGACCAAAACGCGTATTTAATATCATTTGTTTGGAATTATGCGTGGTTTTTGTGTTTATTGTGTTTTCAGAGCCAACCGGATGATTATTGAAGAAAACATGGGATTGCACGGGTTTTACCGAAGAAAAAGACTCAAGATAAAGTCTATTGTCCAAGAGATGCAAAAGATTTGAAGTCACTGGGCCTATTCGAAGATTTATCGAAGAAAAGGACCAAAGATGGAAGATTTACATAAGTCGAAGAAACTCAAGTCTATTAAACGAAGAAACTAAAAGACGAGTTGAATTTAATCGATGACAAATCCCGAATCAGAATCAAAAACGTCAACTTTTCTGAAAAGACGAGAAGACAAAGAAGAACGGGAGAAAGCCCACTCACCAACCAAAGGGGACACCTATATAAATGGATCCCCTCACACTTTCCATTCAGTTTTTTTAGTTTTTTTTTCATCTCCTTCTTTTTCTCTCTTCTTGTTCGTAGGTATCACCAACACCACTAGGGTGTTTGGTGATTTTGATCTTTGTTCTTCAAATCTTGTAATTTTAATCTTTGTTTTATGATTGTTAAAACATTAATCATCAATACAAGTTCTTGTTTAATCTTTCCATTTCATCTTGTTCATCATCATCTTTCATTTCAAGTTCTTAAGTTCTTATTTGGTTGAGTTTTGATTTTAAAAAGTTGTTGAATTTGCATTTTTATTGATGGGATTTGTAGTTTATGGTTAGTAGATGCTTAGTGATTAGTTTATTTAAGTTTTTGGTTAGAAACTTGGTGATTTTTGGATCAAAATCGTACTACCCTGTTTTTTCTGAAAGTACTGTTCTTGAGTTCCCAGGTTCCGGATGAACCAAAAGTTCCGGACGAACCAAGAGTTCCGGATGAGCAAAACTTCCGAATGAACTACAAGTTCCGGATGAGCAAAAGTTCCGAATCAACTTCCTTTTAAAAGTTCCGAATGAGTTTTTCCTTTAAAAGTTCCGAATGAGTTAAAAAGTTCCGGATGAATGTCATTTCAAAAAGTTCTGAATGAATGTTTGTTTTTAAAGTTCCGAATGAGTTTTTCTTTCAAAAAGTTCTGAATGAATGTTCCTTCCAAATCTTCCGAATAAACTTCCGAGCCAAAGTTCCGAACCAACTTCCGGATCAAAAGTTCCGAGTGAACTTCCGAATCAACAACTTCCGAATCAACTTCCGAAGAAAGTTCCGGATCAACTTCCGAGTGAAAGTTCCGAGTGAAGGTTCCGAGTAAACTTCTGAACGAAGTTCCGGATCAAGGGTTCCGAACCAAGTTCCGAGTGAAAAGTTCTGAATCAAGGTCAAACTTCCGAATCAATCATCTTTTGAGCATCATTAATTGTTACTGTTTCTTTAGTGTTACTGTTTCTTCATTTTTATTTCATATTTTATATTTTAACTGTGATTTTAATTTTAATTTTAATTTTAATTTTAATTTTAATTCAAGTTTTTATTAATTATCATTAAATTAATTGTCTTTGATTTAAGTTTTCATTTTAGTACATTTAAACTTTTTAGTAGATTAAAAAACTAAAACCCCTTTTTAGTAACCAAGAACAATCATTCCACTTAGAACCAAGATCAATTCGAGAGGATATCGAGAGACATAATTGAACCCACACAAAAACCGTTTATCAATGACATCTGAGAAGCATATAGTAAAGCTCCCTTCTATCCTTCTTTGTCTATGAAAGAACCTTGCTAGCCTTATACATCAATATTACCTTGCAATCTCTTTGAACTCTTAAGAGAATCTCAAAACCCCAAATTTGATCTGAAATGGTCATGTTTGGATTCTCCATAACCTTATTCTCCCATGAAAAGTACATTTGCACCACTTCAGGCATATCATAATCTACCTGCATTTTCAACTCCTCAAGCCTTTCCTTAGCTAACTCATCACCATATTCAAGCCTTTCTGGATCTTCAATAATCATCACACTTGAATCAGTACTCTCATCATCACTGCCTCCCATATTACTTTCAGGAGTAACCATAAATGGTGACTCAGTAGCAGTCTCCTTCATCCTCTCTTTTTCCTCAAGTTGTGCAGCCAAAATAGAATCAAAATGCACTTGGGCTGCATTCTTGGGAACTTCTGCTTCTACCATAATCCCTTTACCTTTATCTAAAACATCAATAGTGGGTAAAGAATTTGATGGTACCTGTGTAGACACATCCTTGATGATAGCTGATGACTAGGATACATCAACCATATCTGCAGGTTTATCAGTGTCCAAATCCTGAATGTCAACGCCTAATTTTCTCTTATCAACGCTTAGCTTTGTGAACTGCTCCAACATTTCAGTAAAAGACAAATTTATAGGAGTAACCAATGAAGCATCAAAACCTGGTTGCCTCTTCAAATCTGTTAGAGCCTCAGCTATACCCAAAGAATCACCTTCATGTGAGCCTTTGTCACTCACATGTACCTGTTCATCCTCCCATTTGGAAGAATCCTCCTCCCTATGCCTAGTGTTATCACCTTCCAAAATAACAATCCTTTCACTCAATTGCTTGAGTTCAAGGCCTTGTGTGTTGACAGTATGTACAAGGTCTGCATTTTGCTTTTGCAAGCTGATGAGATGGCATTTATACATGATCTCATCGTTCTTTTCGGGCTTTAAATGCATAAAATGTCATAAAAATACCATATATATGCTTGTGTTTGTTTACTTGTGTATTTTAGGTATGGATATCGTGAAAAAGACAAAAGATCACAAGTTACAAGGAAAAACGGACACGAGAAACGAAGCCGTACAAAGAACCGGGCCTTAATCATGGAATTCTTAACAAAATACCTTGGAGACTTGAAGACAAACAAGATTGATCCTCATTTATTGAAGAAATGACACTTAAAACCCTTGTATATTAATAATTACAAGTTTGGTCCCTTAAGTTTGTCAAAATTACACAAAAGGTCCTTCAACTTTGAAGAAATGGCAAGATTAGTCCCTCAACAAATCCAAATTGCCAACAATGGTCCCTCATGAAGATTAAGACACCTTGAAGACCTTTGAAGATCAACATTGTCCAAAATCAGTCCTTCAATTATGAAAACATGGTAAAAATAACCTTTGAAATCCTTTTTTCCAAGTTTTGTGCCAAAAGTGACAAGTGGTGAAACTTATTTACAAAGGAAAATACGTTTTTAGGCTGAAAGACTTTGTTTACCAAAAATACCAAAGAACAAGGGCTAAATGTGTGCATTTGAAACATTTGAAAAAGAAATGTGCCAAACAACTCCACTTCCCCCAAAAAACGGATCAAAAGGTGTTACTGTTCACCTTTTCACCCCCAGAATTTACTCACTTAAAACAAAGGGTAAATCTCAATTACCCTGGCACATGTGTGATTCACACATGCAGAAACACATCCCACACACAAAACCCTTATCTCCACTCACCAAAAGGCCCCACCATTCAACACGTCAACCAATGAAATTGCAACTTACTCTCCAAGTAATCTGACGTGTCCAAATCAACAACCAAGGTTCCTTGCTTCACCCCAAAGCTATTATAAACGGTTTGGATGCATTTGGACAGCTCATTCCATCAAATGATCTAGAAGAACTCAAGGGCATTTTAGAGAATTCACTTCTAGGGTTTGTGAATAGTGTAGCCAGGCATTTGCCTATAAAAGGAGACCTCAACATGTGAGAGTCCCTTTGTTCCAGTTTTAGGCTATTAATCTTTGTAATTCCTTTTTAAGCTTAATAAAATTTGAATTTCTGAAATTTGAAATCTCTTTTTGATTTTGTTAAAAGTTTGGTGTTTGAGTAGCCTAATTCTGAGTTCCATTTGATTGTTTAGACCTTCCTTAACCTTGTGGTTAAGGCACGTCTAGGTTTGAAAGGTTTTCAAGGTTCAAAAGCCTTGAAGTCCTTGTTTCTGATCTTGGCTTATTTTTGTGTACTAACCCTTAGCCTTAAGCCTTGAGTTCTTTCAAGCTTGTTGACACCAAGCCTGAGAAGGATTCTAAGCCTTTGGTTGAGTTTGTTTGTTGCTTGTGTTGAAGATATATCATAATCAAAGCCTTGTTCTGCTTTGAACATTAGCAGGCTTTGATCATCCTTGTTGAAGTACCTTGGTCTTGTTCTAGTTGTTGAACAAGGTCCAAGGAGCATTGCTGGCCTTCCTAGGATGTTGAGGAAGGCGGGTATAAGCTCTTGTTAAGATTCCCCTAAAAATTTCATGTTTATGACTGTTTTGGATTTTGTGCTTTGATCTTGAGTATTTGTGTTTGTGTTGGTGATTTATGTGTTTGATTGTGTTAGTTGCTGCCTAGTAAGTGTTTTTGATCATTAAAATCAGTAGGTTATTGGAAGAAATCACAAGTTTCTTTGATAAGTGACTGATTAAGGAGTGTTTGGGATTACTGCATAAGTTGGATTTGTGGCTTGTTAAGTGTTTGTTTGTTGGTAGCAAGTATTGGTATCTGTTGTTTAGGTGATATTGTTCATCTGTTTGCGGGTTTTGAGGTTTTGAACACATTGATTCTTGAATTGGCTATAAAATCTTCATAACTTGGTAAAATTGGCTAGGATTTTGAGGACACCTAGATCTAGGCTTAGGTTAGGGCTAACAAGTGCTAAATCATAGTTAATCACACCAGGGAAGAAGGATTTGAAGCTTGAAATTGGATCAAGTGTCAAGTATATCAGCAAAACTTGTCTACATATTGTTCTTTGTTCATCAGAAACATTTTGTGCTTTGATCTTGCTACTTACTTTGATTCAGTGTTTGATTCTTGTTGCTTTGTGTTTATTGCTAGTTTATATAGCTTGTGTATGCATCTGGTTAAGTTTGGTTGGCTTATTTTGCTTAAATCTGCTTATTAAGTGCTAAACTGCTTATTTGCATATCTAGAGCATATCTGGTAACTGTTTGGCTTATTGTGGCTTATTGTGTGGATCATTTTGTGATTTTATTGTTGCTATTGACTCCTTGTGATTCACTGATCACAAGGGTGCCTTTGTTTCCAATTGAATCAAACCAGAACTCTCAAATAAGCTTGGTCAATTAGTCAAAGCAGTGGGAACTCCTTTCCCCTGCTGGTTACCACTGCTAGTGCAATTTTGGTGTCAGCTTATTAATAAGCTATAATAGCTTATTCCAACCTGCAACAATTTTGTTTTGTAATAGGTGCTCATATTTTGACCCATTTGTTCATCCTGGAGCATTTGGGTGGTTGACTTTTAGGTTTGACTAGAAAACCAACTCCTTTGACTTTTACATAAGCTCTTTTGTGCTTATTCTGGCTTATTGGTTTTGCTTATTGGATTTTTGTTGATTGATATTGCTTATTGAGTCCATTTGAAAGCTTTTGCAAGTTGAATCAGCTTCTGAGGTGTATTATTTCTCAAAAACGACTATTTTGTCGTTTTGTGGAATTTTGCTTTTCTATTTTCTGGCTTATTGAGTGTGCTTATTGGAAATTTCTTTTGACAGATCTCTTAAGCGTCCTAAAAGAGGGTTGTGTGTCAAATTAGAGCTTATGGCATTAGCTTATGGCTTAATGGGCTGAAAAGCCCAATAAGAATAAGCTTTGTGTTCAATAAGCTGTGATAAGCTCACATTCAGCTTTTGGGCCTTTAGAGTGTTGTTCTTAGAATTGAATTTTAAGTCAGATAGGGCTTTTCCAAGTCAATTGGGCCAAGTTTGACTTTTTGGGCCCAAAAGCCCATTTAGGTTGATTGTTTTTGGATTTGGCCCATTTGAGGGCCCATTAGGGGTATTTTAGTAATTTCACTTTGATTTTCTGATTATTTAGGTTAAAATAAATTAGTTTGCAAGTTTTTAGAATTTTTTATAATTTTTGGATTTTTAATATTATTTTATTATTATTTTATTATTATTTTTAAAATTTCACTTTTTCCAACTTTTTACATTTTTCTTAGGTTTAATACATTAAAATAGGAATTTAGCAACTTTTAGAATAATTTTATCTCTTTTAGATTAATTTTTATAATTATTTTAAATTTTAATAGTTTTTAAATCATTTTAAATAGTTTTTATTAGTTTTAAAATTTCTAAAAATAGTTTTTAATCTTTTTAGGTCATTTTTGAGGTTTATCAATTGAAAAATCTTTATTTGGGCTTTTTGATAATTTATTTGATTTTTAGGGCTTTAATTAGCATTTAAAAATTGAATATTTAATTATTTAAAAGGTTTGAAAAAGTTTTGATCATTGGTAAACTCTTAGTTTATTATTTTTGATTTTTGGTGAATTTTTGGTAATTTTTAGAATTTATTTTTATTTTGGTGATTTTTAAGGTTCTACGTTTTAACTTTCTAATAGTGATTTTTCTTGGTAATTTTTATTTTTACGTCTTCGTCATTTTCTTTTCTCATCCCCTTCTAAACCAATCATTAATCACAAACTTTTGACAAGTTTTTCACACACATATACCTCCTTGGGAAACGAACTTTCATATCATTAAGGGTCATTAACACTTGATTTTTCCTAAAATCATTTGTTTGATACTTACCGCTTTTACGCTCTTTTCCTAAAGAGTGTAATTTACCACAATCACTTTGGCGCCGCTGTCGGGGAGGTGTGTCGTGATTAATTTGCATTGTTGTTTTTAATATTAACCAAATAGTATTTGTATTAGTAGAACTCTACTAATACGTATTATCGGTTTTCTTGGTTTTTCTTGTACAAATATTATTACTATATTGTATTAAGTATCACAATAAATTCACAATATCTCCAAAAGTGTGAAAACACAACCTTAATTGGGATTTCATCACTCAATTATTGTATTCGAATCTCAAACAAAAAGAAAAAAGGCAAAAATAGATAAATACTTTCGTGAAGCTCGATTTTGAAAGATACAAACTATAAGGTGGGTATAAGGCGGGTATTATAAAATATACCCTAAGGAAAAAGGCTCTTAAGTGCTTCGCGCCGCCTCGTTTCCCCGCTTGCTTGTGAGTATTTTGAGATTGAAGGCTAATCGAGGGTTTTGCCGCCCAAAGTATTATTACGTATACTATATTTGCTTGGTTTTCTTTGTGATTAAACCCTCTTGAACAATTTGGTTTTCACCAAAGTTCTAAAGTCATTGGAAGACGTTCACTCCACGTGATCGTTTTCATTCCTTTGAGGCTTCTTTAATCAAGAGTTTGATTCGAGGAGAGATTTTGTAGATTGTTGTCTACGAAGATACACCAAAATCCAAAAAAATTAAATATCATCAAAAACACAAAAAAAAAATTGAAAATTCACAAAACACCCAAAAAGAATCTTCTTTGCTCACCTCCCATTCTTCGTGAAGTTTATGATCACTCGTAATCAAGCAAAACGAGCTCGTAAACGACTTCAAAAGCAAGCCAATCAAGAGACGTTAATTGTTGAAGAACCTCCAATTGTTGAACCTATTGTAGAACAAGAAGTCGTCATGGCTAATTGTACTATGATGGAGTTGCTACAAGCACCCACCGAGGGTTTTGGAGAGGCTATTGTGATTCCCGCCATCCTTGCGGAGAATTTCAAAATTAAGACGGGTTTAATGTCGATGTTGCAAGCAAATAAGTTTAGAGGTCGTGAGAAAGACAACCCGCATTACCATATTAGGAATTTTAACCGTCTCACCGCCACTAGCAAGTTTAAGGATGTTCCACATGACGCCATTAAGATGATGTTGTTTCCATACTCGTTGGATGGACCCGCAAAAATTTGGCTCGAGAAAGAACCGCCAAATTCGATTTTGACATGGGCCGATCTCGTTTCTAAGTTTGTGAACAAGTTTTTTCCACCATCTAAAACAACACACTTGAAAAATGAGATTTCACGATTTGTGCAAAGAAATAATGAAAGTTTTTCAATGGCATGGGAACGCTTTAAAGAAATGCTACATGAATGTCCACACCATGATTTTACGGAATTACATCAAGTGGATACTTTTTATAATGGGCTTAATGATCATGAACGAGATTATTTGAATGCCGCCGCGGGTGGTAATTTTTTGTGCAAGACGACAAATGAGGCTTTACAAATCATTGAGAATCGATCTAAGGTTTATAACCCTCGTAACACACCGAGTGTTGCCAATATGGGTTCGTCATCTTCGTCACAATCGTCTCGTAGCATTAACGCCTTACATGATGAAGCTAATGAGGAAAATCGGTTTTTTGATAGATTTGCTAATCTAATGTCCCATTGGAAGGCTCAAGAAGCTTCCAATTCCGCTTCGGTTAAAGCGGTTGCTAAGAGTTGTTTATCTTGTGGGGGAGCTCATGATCTTTCCGAGTGCATTACCGCGGATGGTAACACTTCGAGTGCTTATGTAGCAACGGGAACTTACAACCAAAACGGCCAAGGTTCCCGCCAAAATCAAGCTCCACCAAACCAAAATGTTAACAATTATCGAAACAACAACCAAGGTAATTACCAAAGCAACACACGCAATTACAACAAAGGGAATTATCAAAGTGGGAATGGACAAATTTCTAATCAAAACCAAAACCGTGATTTTCAAAACACTACACAAGGTTTTCAAAATGCTCACACTAAAAATTTGCAAGGAGAATTTTTGGATTATGCAAAAGCAAATGATGCTAAATTTGATAACATGCAACGTGAGATGATTAGCTTAAGATCCGAGTTGAAAAACGAGCTTAAAAATGAACTTGCTAATGAACTTAAAACTCATGCAAACAAAATGGAAGGAAATGTCCAACGTCTTCAACAAAACCAACAAAAGATGGAATTAGGACAACATGAGATTAAGCAAGAGTTATTAAAAGCGGATGCTAGGCAATCAAAATTTGAGGACTGAATGGCTAAGATGTTTGAAGCAATCATGTGTAAACCCTCTTCCTCGGGTGGTCTTCCTAGTGATACCATTGCAAACCCGAAGGGAGAAATGAAGGTTATTACTACACGAAGTGGTAAAACTTTCAAGGAACCAATCTCTCGTCCAAGTACTTCTACGGAGAAGGAAATCGAGAAAGAACCCGAGGTGATGGTCGAAAAGGAGCATATTACAATCCCACGAAGTACCGCTCATACCACACCTACGGTTGAACCAATACCAATTGTGGAACCCGAGTTTCCAAGGTCGTTGCCTAATGACCAACCCACACCACCTTTACCCTACCCTTCGAGACGTAACAAAGAAAAAGCACAAGAACGGAACAATTATCAATTTGAGCTATTTATGAAAATGTTTCGTGATCTACATTTTAACATAAGTTTTGCCGACACTCTTATCATGATGCCTCGATTCGCCGCAAACTTCAAAAGTATGCTAAACAACAAAGAGAAGTTACAACAATCGTCTAGTTGTTCAGCGGTTTTTCTTAGCCGCATACCATAAAAAGTCGGTGATCCCGATAAATTTTTGATTCCGTGTGCAATTCAAGATATGGAGGAATGCTACGCCTTGGCCGATCTTGGTGCTAGTATTAATTTAATGCCTCTCGAGATTTTCAAATCACTTTCACTTCCGGCTCTTACTCCTTCGAACATGTCTATCGAGATGGCCGATCATTCTACGATTTTAGCATGTGGAGTAGCCGAGGACGTTTTCGTTAAAGTCGGAAAGTTTTACTGTCCCGTTGACTTTATCGTTGTAGACATTCCTATCGATCGAAAAGTTCCTCTCATTTTGGGTCGTTCATTTTTGGATACATCAAGAGCACTTATCGATGTTCATGCTCGAAAAATCACCCTTCGTTTCAATGAAGAAGAACTTTTCATCAATGCAACACAAAACTCCAATCTTTCTCATGTCTATTCTATTGCAACTTTAAACCATGGTGATTCAACCAAAGTCATTTGCAAAGAATTTTCACCAAGAGTTTTAGGAAATGTCGCCGAAAACAATTTACCATTTCTTCCGCCGGTGGAGGTTATGAGTGTAAAGCCTACAAAGAAGAAACTGTCAATACTTGAATCGAAAAATCCTTCGCCTCACCTAGAACATTCATTCTTGAAAAATGTTGATAAATTGTCGGTTTCTACGGAAGATCTTTCGGATGATGAATATGTTGACCCCGATGGGGAGGTTTTCTTCGTCGATAAACTTTTTGAGAACTTGCCACCACCAAAACCAAAACGATTTTCAAATGTGAGAATTTTTAGTGTGACTAACATCGTCTTAGAAACACCTAATATTTTCGACATAATCAAAAAGGGTTTTCATAAGGAGAGTTCAAAAGATAAAAATGGAAAAGATTTTAAATATGATTTAATTGATTTTTCTACAAATCTAACTCCGTCGTCACCACGTGTTTTGAGTGCTACAAGCTCGTCTACTCCTTTTGACGATGCGTTGTGTGGTTTTAGTATGGGGGAAGCCCCTTATGTTCCCTCATCCTTGTCCACCGAGGACGAGATATTCGATCCCAGAATTTCATGTAAAGGGAAATCTCGGTCTTCCACCGATGCAATAAATGGAAAATCTTTCTATTTTCTTGGTGCGAGTCTACCTCGAGTAGCTCAAAAGTTTGTCTTACCAATTGTCCCACCCTTCTACTTCTCATCTCTTTTCTTCAAACTCTTTGAGTTTATGGCACATGTTGAAGTGGCGTTAATTTGTTTTTCCAATGAAAACGAGAACGCCATTTTCGATCGCGGTATTTTGCATCATCTAAGGACTTAGTCCTTTATACCGGTTGCTTTTTGGGCCTTGTTTATCATGTAAGCCCCACCAAATTGACCACACCATGATTATCCCTAAATGTTCACATTTTGAGAGGATCGAGTCGAGCTCATGACTCGGTAATCAAAAACGAGGTGCCTCGTGGGGGAGATCCCATGCTTATCTTTATGCTCACTATTCACTAATAAGGGGACTTGTACCCTTTCAACTCGTTGTCTCGTGGTTTTTTGTGATTGTGTTATCTAGATCATCATCATCATTTGAAGACTCTCGTGTTCGTTTACGTGAGCCTCCATCGTTCGTTTGAAGAAGTTTTTCACGAATCCATGACATATCCTTTATTGTTCTAACAATTATCTTTTAGCATACTTAATAAACGGCTTTAGATATATTGTTGATCACCCTTTCCATGCTAGATCCTAAGCATTCGATTCTTCGTCTCTAGTATGGGGGTGCTCCACCTTTAGACTCGAAACATTGAGGACAATGTTTACTTTTAGTATGGGGGGTGAATAGGTACCTGCTTTGCTACGCCCTCACGCTTTCCAATTTTCAATGTTTTGTTTTGCTAATAAGGCTAAAAATGGCCAAATTTTAAAATTTTTCTTAGTTTTTGATGAGACTGCTTTTATACATGGTCTCATCGTCCAAATCGGGCTTAAAATGCATAAAATATCATCAAATATACCAAATATATGCTCGTGTTTGTTACTTGTGTATTTTTAGGTACGGATATTGAGGAATTGGCAAAAGATCACAAGAATCATTCAAAAACGAACACGGGAAACGAAGACGCACAATGAACCAAGCTCATTTATGGAATTTTGCAAAAAGACCCCTCAAGTTTGAAGAATTGGCAAAAATGGCCCCTCATCTTTGAAGAACTTGTCATAATTAGCCCTCCAAAAGTTAATTGTACAAGTGTGATCCTTGAAGAATGAAGTTTTGACAAGAAATGCCCTTGGAAATTGATTAAGAATGCAAAAGTTAGTCAAAATACATAAAAGGACTAACTTGCAATTCATTTTGGACTTTGGATGAAAAGAAGTTAACAACAAGGACTGGCAATGAAATGGACTTAACTGCTGTTAGCATTTTTGGGACTGGTCATGTTATTACCACCAACAAGCCCAACAATACCCCTAAGCCCAAATCTCATAACCCGGTTTTGATTTAAAAACGTGGTCAATCGGTCAACCAATCCCACTAATCCCTCATTCCCTCCATAACAACTTTTTAAAAAGTTGTTTAACCCAAACCGGATCTAATTACCCCTAATTAACCATGAACCCTAATCCCCACCCAGGCTTAATTAAACCCAAACCAAGGGGTTATTACCCCATCTTGTCCAGTTCACTAATTAAACACCCCCTCACCCTTTCCCACCCAACAAAACACACCCACATGGCCTAAGGGACCCACCCCAGACCTCCCCTGCTACATCACTTTCGCACCAAAACCAAAACCCGACCAAACCAACATACAGGATCACTCTACTTGGTCCCCAAGTTTGTTTCTACGTCCAAGATCATTTTTACAGCCTGTCAATCACATGGGGGCACTTTTGACTGATTTTGAAGACCAAAGACAAAGGGCAATTTCGGGCATTTCCATATTAGGGTTTTAGGCTTGTAATTTTTCCTGCATTATTTAATTAAGTGTCCTAGAACCTTTTGTAGCCAGTATATAAGGCACCTTAGGTTTCATTTTTACTTTGTTCCAGAATTTTTAGCTAATCACTTGTAATTCCTTTTTTAAGAAATAAAGTTGGTATATTTTTAAGTAAAAGTGTAATTCCTTTTATGTTTTTGAAAAGTTGTGTGTTGTGTTTATGCTAATTCTGAGTTCCAATATTCATTTGTGTGTTTGATTTTCAAAGGATTTTCAGAAAGTTTTTAAAGATCTCTAATTTCAGAAAATCTTTAATCAGAAAAGAGTGAAAGTGGATTTGGTTGGTGATTTTCTGAGATTGAAGGTTGCTTTAAAAACGTGTGTTTAAAGGTTTACAAAGGTTATTGATTGGAAAAGTTTTTAAGAAAGAGTGAAAGAAAACAGAATATACATATATTTGCTTGTATTTCTTTTTGATTTTTCTTAAACAGGATTGGAGGATTGTTGTTGATCATAGTTCTGCATACACCCGGGTGTATAGGGAGGTGGTTATTCAACCACAAGAGACCTGGAAGTAGGTCTCTAAGGTAAAAGTTCTTACCTTTTTTTTTATTTTTTTTTGTTTTAAATGTGATTTGGGTGAAATTTGGTATGAGATTTGTTGATTTGCATGCTAAGTGAGAAAAATTGGTTTGAGTTGAGTTCTTAGTTATTTATATGCATGTTTAGAAGCTTTGTTATCAGTTTGGTATAGAGTTGTTAGGATTTGATTTGAAAAAAGTTGGAAAACAGATTCATAAGGGTTGTTTGGATACAGGTTTTAGCAAGGTTGAAATTCATTGAAGTATTTTAAAAAGGTGTTAGAAAGATTTGTTAGGGTTGCATTTAGTGTATGCTAGTTAGTTTATCAGTTTGGGAGAGTTTTGTAGCAAGTTGGTGTTTTAAAAAGTGAAAAAAGAGAGCTAAAAACTGCATAGTCATAATCTGCTTATTTTTATGAAATTTTGAGCTTAAATTTTGCTTATCTGCTAGAGTATAGGGAATTAGAGGATTACAGTTTGTTAGTAGGTTAATTGGAACTATTGTGAGCTAAATTTGGGGCTTTAAAAATCATAAGTGTGCAAGTAATCTGCTATCAACACCACGAGACCTGCTATAGACCTCAGCAACTAGCTTTTGCCATTTTGTGCTAAGTGGAGTCGGATTTTGTGTTGTTGAGTGTTTGTTTTCTGCTTGTATTGACTCCCTACACTCCAAAGAGTGTAGGGGTGCCTTTGTCTATCCAAGAACCACCAAGAAACAAGCAAGCCAAGCCCTCTTGGCCCTTATATCACAAGTGAAGAAAACAGAAAGAAAGAAAAACCTGCTTGTGTTTTCAAATTAAAACTAGATACGTTTTTTGGACTTGATCTGGCTTAATTCTTGTTAAAAGTGGAAATTGGTTTGTGATTACTAGTTTACAAGTGTCAGTGTTGGATTGTGAAGTGTTAAAAAGTTAAAAAAAAAAAAAAAAATTAAAAACTTCACCCGCACTGGACTCGAACCCCCGACCTGCAGCTCAGGAGTAAGGGGTTCTACCAGTGATCTAGATGAGTTTTTACGTTATAGGGTGCAACGCTTAGCTACTTAACCCATTTTTGTTTGGCTTATTTAAAACAAAGCCATAGCTTTTTCCCCTCATTCCAGCTTATTTAATAAGCAAGTTTGGCTCTTTTTATTTTTCCTAGGTGAGTATTAGGATATAGGATTTTTCTAGCTATTTTTTATAATTTTCCTTTTCTTTATTTATTTTTTAGCATTTATTTATTAGCCGGTTTTTGTTAATTCATTAAAAAATAGAAAAAAGTGTTTTAATTTTTAGGAAAAATATTTTTTAGGTTTTAATTTATATTTTTGAGGTTTACATATCAAAAAGTTTTCAAAAACTTTAATTTTTAATTTTATTTAATTTTAGGGTTTTTAGACAAATTTAAAAATTAATATAAAATTAACTAAAAGGTTTTAGGAACTTTAATTTGCATTTTCTTCTTAATTAGAATACTTAGGATTTTTGAGAATTTTTTAGAATTTATTTGTGAACTTTTTATTTTTTGGAATTTTTTAATATTATTTTATTATTAAAAATTCAAATTTTTATTTTTAACTTTTTTTCATTTTTCCTAGATTCTAGACATTAAAATAGGACCTTTTTCACTTTCCAATTAATTTTTAGGCTTTTCAATTAATTTTTAGAATTAATTTAAGATTTAATAGATTTTAATAGTTTTTTAGAGTTTAAAAATAGTTTAATTTGGATTTAAAATTTTCAAAAATAGTTTTTAGCTTAATTAGGTCATTTTTGAGGTTTACAAACTATTAAATCTTGTTTAGGGCTTTTTAATATTTAAAAGTGATTTTTAGGGCTTTAATTAGCATTAAAAAGTCATTATTAAATTAATTAAAAGGTTTTAGCAAGTTTGGATTTTTTGTAAACTCTTAGAATTTTATTGTGGATTTTTAGTAATTTTTAGGTTAAAATTTTAATTTTTGTCTTTTTTACGACTTTACGTTTACGTCTTTTTCGTCATAGTTTAATACGTTTTCGTAACCGTCATTCTCTTTCCTTTCTCATTCTATTCTCTTTTCTTGTTAATAATCAAAAATATTAATCAATCATTCATTACACAACGCACTAGCCTCCTCGAGAACGAACTCACTTTCTTAAGGGTCATTCACACACGGTTTTCCTAAATCGTCGTGCACGCTTACCCTATTTTATTGCTCTTTTCCTAAAGGGTAGTAAAAACACTACATCAATTTTTGGCGCCGCTGCCGGGGAGGCGTGTTGTGTTTTGATTGAACAATTGTTGTTTTCTATATTAGCCATAATAGTAATTGTATTAATAGCACTCTAGTAATACGTATTATCGTTTTTCGGTTTTTGTGTGAATATTATTACTATATTGTATACGTAGAACAATAAATACACAAGTACTCCAAATACGTGAGCAATCACAACCTTGATTCGGGATTTCATCACTCGATCATTGTATTCGAATCTCAAACCAAAGAAAAAGGCAAAAATAGATAAATACTTTCGTGAAGCTTAATCTTGATAATACAAACTATAAGGTGGGTATAAGGCGGTTGTATTTCACAACCTAAAGGAAAAAGGCTCTTAAGTGCTTCGCGCCGCCTCGTTTCCTCCGCTTGCTTGTGCGTAGTTGATTTTGAGAGTGAATCGAGGGTTTTGCCGCCCAAAGTATTATTACATATCATATATATTTTCTTGGTTTCTATTTGATTAAACCCTCTTGAACGATTTGGTGTTCCACCATCGTTCTAAAGTCATCGAAGGCGTTCACTCCACGTGATCGTTTTCATTCCTTGAGGCCTTTTTAATCAAGAGATTTGATTAAGGAGGAGATTTGTGGACTTTTTGTCTACTTAATACATTCACCAATTTCCAAAAAAGGTTAATACAATCAAAAACCACAAAAAAAATTGTAAAATTAAAAATACCAAAAAGAATCTTCTTTGTTCGTCTCCACGTTGTACGTGACGTTTATGCTCACTCGTAATCAAGCAAAACGTGCACGTAAACGAAAGAACAAAACTCCCACTCCAACTCATTCTAGTGAGGAGTCTCCTATTGACGAACCCATTGTACGAGAAAAACCAACCATGGCGAATCGAACTATGATGGAGTTACTTCAAGCACCCACCGAGGGTTATGGAGAAGCTATTATGATTCCCGCAATCCTTGCGGAGAATTTTGAGGTGAAAACGGGTTTGTTGTCGATGATCCAAAACAACAAATTCCGAGGTGATGAGAAGGACAATCCCCACAACCATATCCGCCAATTTAATCGTCTTACCGCCACGTGCAAATTCAAGGATGTCTCGAATGACTCGATTAAGATGATGCTTTTTCCGTATTCCTTAGCGGGGCCCGCTAAAATTTGGTTAGAGAAAGAGCCACCCAATTCTATATTGACGTGGAAGGATCTCGTTTCAAAATTTGTGAACCAATTTTTTCCGCCCTCTAAGACTACGCATTTGAAGAATGAGATTTCTAAATTTTCACAAGAATCAAATGAAAGTTTTTCTACGGCTTGGAATAGGTTTAAGGAGATGTTACATGAATGTCCTCATCACGATTTTTCCGATTTGCACCAAATCGACACGTTTTACAATGGACTTAACGATCATGAAAGAGATTATTTAAATGCCGCCGCGGGTGGTAATTTTTTTGTGTAAAACGGTTGAAGAAGCTTTGGTCATAATCGAGAATAGGTCTAAGGTTTATAGCCCTCGTCACACACCGAGTGTTGCCAAAAGGGGCTCATCATCGTCTCAAAGTATCAATGCATTACATGATGAAGCAAATGAAGAAAACCGATTTTTCGATAGATTTGCTAACCTTATGTCCCATTGGAAGGCTCAAGAAGCTTCCAACACCGCTTCGGTTAAAGCGGTTTCTAAAAGTTGTTTGTCGTGTGGGGGAGCTCATGATCTTTCCGAGTGCATTACCGCGGATGGTAACACTTCGAATGCTTTTGTAGCCACGGGAACTTATAACCAAATCGGTCAAGGTTCTCGTTCAAATCAAGCTCCACCCAATCAAAATGCTAATAATTATCGCAACAACAACAACCAAGGTGGAAATTACCAAGGAAATCAAAGGAATTATAACAAAGGTAATTACCAAAGTGGAAATAGGCAAATTTCAAACCAAAACCAAAACCGTGATTTTCAAAACAATGCCCAAGGTTTTCAAAACGATCACACCAAAAATCTTCAAGGAGAGTTTTTGAGTTATGCTAAGGCTAATGATGCTAAGTTTGACAATATGCAACGTGAAATGGTTAGCTTAAGATCCGAGTTGAAAAACGAGCTTAAAAACGAACTTGCTAATGAACTTAAAACTCATGCTAATAAAATGGAAGGAAATGTCACACGACTCCAACAAAATCAACAAAAAATGGAGCAAGGACAACATGAGATTAAGCAAGAATTGTTAAAAGCGGATGCTAGGCAATCTAAGTTTGAAGACCGTATGGCTAAAATGTTTGAAGCTATCATGTGTAAGCCCTCTTCTTCGGGTGGTCTTCCTAGTGATACCATCGTGAACCCGAAAGGAGAATTGAAGGTTATTACTACTCGTAGTGGTAAAACTTTCAAAGAACCCATTTCTCTTCCAAGTACTTCTATGGAGAAGGAAAAAGAGAAAGAACCCGAGGTTGTGGTTGAAAAGGAGCACATTGCAAGCCCACGAAGTACCGCTCAAACCACACCTACGGTTGAACCAATACCCATCATGGAACCCGAGATTCCAAGGCCGATGCCTATGCCTAATTTGCCCCAACCCACACCACCTTTACCCTACCCATCAAGACGAGACAAGGAAAAGGCACAAGAACGAAATAATTATCAATTTGAACTTTTTATGAAAATGTTTCGTGACTTGCATTTTAATATAAGTTTTGCTGACGCCTTAGTCATGATGCCTCGATTTGCCGCAAACTTCAAAAGTATGTTGAATAACAAAGAAAAATTGCAAAAATCGTCTAGTTGTTCATCGGTTTTTCTAAGCCGCATACCTCAAAAAGTCGGTGATCCTGGAAAGTTTTTAATCCCATGTGCTATCCAAGACATGGAAGAATGCTACACCTTGGCCGATCTTGGTGCTAGTATTAATTTGATGCCTCTTGAGATTTTTAAATCGCTCAATCTTCCCAATCTCACTCCTTCAAGAATGTCAATCGAAATGGCCGATCATTCTACGATTCTAGCTTGTGGAGTTGCCGAGGACGTCTTTGTGAAAGTTGGGAAATTCTATTATCCCGTGGACTTCATTGTTGTTGACATTCCCATCGATCCTAAAGTTCCGTTAATTTTAGGTCGATCTTTTTTGGATACCTCGAGAGCACTTATCGATGTGCATGCAAGAAAAATCACTCTTCGTTTCAATGAGGAAGAACTCGTCATTAATGCAACCCAAAACTCCACTCTTTCTCATGTGTATTCGATCACATCTTTGTACAATGTCAATCCCATCAAAAACATTTGCAAAAGAATTTCAAATAGAGTTTTAGGAGTTGTTGAGAAAAATGAAGTTCCGTCCCCTCCGCCAGTGGAGGTTAAGAGTGTTAAGCCTATGATTCCAATCTCGAGTGATTCTTCGGATGATGAATACGTTGATCCCGATGGGGAGGTTTTCTTTGTTGACAAAAGATTTGAAAACTTGCCACCACCTAAACCAAAAAGATTTCAAAATGTGAGAATTTTTAGTGTGACTAACATTGTTTTAGATACACCAAATATTTTTGACATAATTAAATCGGGTTTTCACAAGGAGAGTGCTAAAGATGAAAAAGGAAAAGATTTTAACTTGAATTTAAAAGATTTTTCTACAACTCTAACTCCGTCATCACCGCGTGTATTGAGTACTACAAGCTCGTCTTCTCCTTTTGACGATGCTTTGTGTGGACTTAGTGTGGGGAAGCCCCTTATGTTCCCTCCCCTTTCTCCACCGAGGACGAGATATTTGATCCTGGAATTGCTTATATAGGGAAATCTCGGTCTTCCACTGATGCAATAAATGGAAAATCTTTTCATTTGATTGGTGCGAGTCTACCTCGAGTAGCTCAATGTTTTGACTTACCCATTGTCCCACCCTTCTATTTCTTCTCTCCTATTTTCTTCTACCCCATTGGGGTTTGTGTTGAAGAAGCGTTGTTTCGTCTTTCATCCGAAAACGAGGACGCTATCTTTGACCCCGGTATACGTTTATCGGATTTTTAAAGTACTCCACGTGCTTTTGGGCATTGTTTATCATGTAAGCCCCACCAAAAATTGACCATACCATGATTATCCCTAAATGATCACATTTATGGGGATTCGAGTCGAGCTTTTGACTCGGTTATCAAAAACAAGGTGCCTCGTGGGGGAGACCCATGCTTATCCATGTACATATTATTGCTTTCTAATTAGTTTAATGTGAGGGGATTTGTGCCCTTCCAACCTTTGTTCCGTGATTGTTTGTGCATTGTGGTTTTTAGATCATGATCTTCACGATTGGAGCCTCTCGTGTTTGTTTCATGAGAGTACTCGATCGTTTGCTTTGGAGGCCTTTCCCAATATCCATATGATATATCCTTTTATGTTCTAACCTTAGGTTTTTAGCACACTTCATAAACGGCTATTACTTATTGGTTACACCCTTTCCATGCTAGATTAGGCATTCGACTACGTCTCTAGTATGGGGGTTTGCACCCCTAGACTCGAAACATTGAGGACAATGTTTAACTTTAGTATGGGGGGGTGAATAGATACTTGCCTTGCCAAACCTTCACGCTTTCCAAAGTTTATCGTTTTGTTGCAAATAAGGCTAAAAATGGCCAAATTTTAAAATTTTTCTCATGTCTTATAAGTGTTTGAAGACACGAATGTAGGTTTTCCGATGGCGAGAATAAGAGTAATTTTTGACTCGACCGTGCGTGTTGAGCACTTAGCTTTGATTCCTTAACTACACATTAGGCTAAGTCTCTTAAATGAGGACGAGAAATGATAGAGTTAATTATAAGTTACTATGCTAAACGTAGAGTACTCGTATTCTTTCAAAAACTCATGTGTTCTCGTTGTTTGCTTATTCTCCCTTCGCTTGTAAATATTTTTTGCTTAATAAATATTGATTTAGCGGTTTAGTTTTGATTGTTGGGTTTCTAGTCTTTTCTAGTAGCTTCCGTGTAATTAAATTGGGAAGACATTAAGGTATCGCCAGCGTCACGGTTTTGAAGTATTGGCACCCCAATAATCGAAAGCTTCACCTAATAATAAGATTTCAAGTGCTCACCTAAATCTAGCAAACAATTTGAAGCCCCACAAGGCCTAAAATCTATGCAAAATTGAAAGTGAATCAAGCCTTAATCTTCGAAGCTTTAAAGATCCAAAATTCGCCTTAGCGTGAGGATATACGTCTTTGGCTAATAAAACCACCGATGAGGCGGATAATAAAAGGCAAGGCAAGACCGAAGTCATAATAAAAGCTTCATGGCGAAGTTGAATAAAAGATGGAGGTAAACCAAAGATAATAAGGCCCTTCCGTTAGGGGGCGTATAAAAGTCTTGGTAATAAGTCTCATGTTCAAAACCGTTATAAAACCGTGTTTATCGATTCTTCTTGTCAACTTAATTTTTTGACATCGTTGTCTATTAGGAGGGGTTATTGATTTGATGGTCTTAGTTACACCGTTAGGACTCTATTTTTAGACCTAAATCTCTATTATCGCATAAGTCAACAATGTATCCTCGTGATCATTATGACATAATAAAATATAAGAGATACAACTTAGGAATAATGGGAGAATAAGTACGGATTAGGGCATATGAGTAGTGTTAGCATTACTAACTTATAATGACAATGATCTCGTTGCACGCTTGGCATGGAATTAGGGTGAAAATCGAGGACGATGAAATTATTTCTAACGAAGCATTCACGTGTTCTTATTCTATGAACCTAAACGTCCCATTTTGCGATGAAAATCATACATTATGTCTAAAACGCAAGTAGTAGTAGTATAGTTAGTTTATCATTTCAATAAAGTGAATAAAAATAAATTTTGGAGATGCTTCGATACTTTATTCTAGCATTGCGTGAGGGCACGGCAATGGTTTAGTATGGGGGAGTGATGAGACTGCTTTTATACATGGTCTCATCGTCCAAATCGGGCTTAAAATGCATAAAATATCATCAAATATACCAAATATATGCTCGTGTTTGTTACTTGTGTATTTTTAGGTACGGATATTGAGGAATTGGCAAAAGATCACAAGAATCATTCAAAAACGAACACGGGAAACGAAGACGCACAATGAACCAAGCTCATTTATGGAATTTTGCAAAAAGACCCCTCAAGTTTAAAGAATTGGCAAAAATGGCCCCTCATCTTTGAAGAACTTGTCATAATTAGCCCTCCAAAAGTTAATTGTACAAGTGTGATCCTTGAAGAATGAAGTTTTGACAAGAAATGCCCTTGGAAATTGATTAAGAATGCAAAAGTTAGTCAAAATACATAAAAGGACTAACTTGCAATTCATTTTGGACTTTGGATGAAAAGAAGTTAACAACAAGGACTGGCCATGAAATGGACTTAACTGCTGTTAGCATTTTTGGGACTGGTCATGTTATTACCACCAACAAGCCCAACAATACCCCTAAGCCCAAATCCCATAACCCGGTTTTGATTTAAAAACGTGGTCAATCGGTCAACCAATCCCACTAATCCCTCATTCCCTCCATAACAACTTTTTAAAAAGTTGTTTAACCCAAACCGGATCTAATTACCCCTAATTAACCATGAACCCTAATCCCCACCCAGGCTTAGTTAAACCCAAACCAAGGGTTATTACCCCATCTTGTCCAGTTCACTAATTAAACACCCCCTCACCCTTTCCCACCCAACAAAACACACCCACATGGCCTAAGGGACCCACCCCAGACCTCCCCTGCTACATCACTTTCGCACCAAAACCAAAACCCAACCAAACCAACATACAGGATCACTCTACTTGGTCCCCAAGTTTGTTTCTACGTCCAAGATCATTTTTACAGCCTGTCAATCACATGGGGGCACTTTTGACTGATTTTGAAGACCAAAGACAAAGGGCAATTTCGGGCATTTCCATATTAGGGTTTTAGGCTTGTAATTTTTCCTGCATTATTTAATTAAGTGTCCTAGAACCTTCTGTAGCCAGTATATAAGGCACCTTAGGTTTCATTTTTACTTTGTTCTAGAATTTTTAGCTAATCACTTGTAATTCCTTTTTTAAGAAATAAAGTTGGTATTTTTTTAAGTAAAAGTGTAATTCCTTTTATGTTTTTGAAAAGTTGTGTGTTGTGTTTATGCTAATTCTGAGTTCCAATATTCATTTGTGTGTTTGATTTTCAAAGGATTTTCAAAAAGTTTTTAAAGATCTCTAATTTCATAAAATCTTTAATCAGAAAAGAGTGAAAGTGGATTTGGTTGGTGATTTTCTGAGATTGAAGGTTGCTTTAAAAACGTGTGTTTAAAGGTTTACAAAGGTTATTGATTGGAAAAGTTTTTAAGAAAGAGTGAAAGAAAACAGAATATACATATATTTGCTTGTATTTCTTTTTGATTTTTCTTAAATAGGATTGGAGGATTGTTGTTGATCATAGTTCTGCATACACCCGGGTGTATAGGGAGGTGGTTATTCAACCACAAGAGACCTGGAAGTAGGTCTCTAAGGTAAAAGTTCTTACCTTTTTTTTATTTTTTTTGTTTTAAATGTGATTTGGGTGAAATTTGGTATGAGATTTGTTGATTTGCATGCTAAGTGAGAAAAATTGGTTTGAGTTGAGTTCTTAGTTATTTATATGCATGTTTAGAAGCTTTGTTATCAGTTTGGTATAGAGTTGTTAGGATTTGATTTGAAAAAAGTTGGAAAACAGATTCATAAGGGTTGTTTGGATACAGGTTTTAGCAAGGTTGAAATTCATTGAAGTATTTTAAAAAGGTGTTAGAAAGATTTGTTAGGGTTGCATTTAGTGTATGCTAGTTAGTTTATCAGTTTGGGAGAGTTTTGTAGCAAGTTGGTGTTTTAAAAAGTGAAAAAAGAGAGCTAAAAACTGCATAGTCATAATCTGCTTATTTTTATGAAATTTTGAGCTTAAATTTTGCTTATCTGCTAGAGTATAGGGAATTAGAGGATTACAGTTTGTTAGTAGGTTAATTGGAACTATTGTGAGCTAAATTTGGGGCTTTGAAAATCATAAGTGTGCAAGTAATCTGCTATCAACACCACCAGACCTGCTATAGACCTCAGCAACTAGCTTTTGCCATTTTGTGCTAAGTGTAGTCGGATTTTGTGTTGTTGAGTGTTTGTTTTCTGCTTGTATTGACTCCCTACACTCCAAAGAGTGTAGGGGTGCCTTTGTCTATCCAAGAACCACCAAGAAACAAGCAAGCCAAGCCCTCTTGGCCCTTATATCACAAGTGAAGAAAACAGAAAGAAAGAAAAACCTGCTTGTGTTTTCAAATTAAATCTGGATACGTTTTTTGGACTTGATCTGGCTTAATTCTTGTTAAAATTGGAAATTGGTTTGTGATTACTAGTTTACAAGTGTCAGTGTTGGATTGTGAAGTGTTAAAAAGTATAAAAAAAAAAATTAAAAACTTCACCCGCACTGGACTCGAACCCCCGACCTGCAGCTCAGGAGTGAGGGGTTCTACCAGTGATCTAGATGAGTTTTTACGTTATAGGGTGCAAAGCTTAGCTACTTAACCCGTTTTTGTTTGGCTTATTTAAAACAAAGCCGTAGCTTTTTCCCCTCATTCCAGCTTATTTAATAAGCAAGTTTGGCTCTTTTTATTTTTCCTAGGTGAGTATTAGGATATAGGATTTTTCTAGCTATTTTTTATAATTTTCCTTTTCTTTATTTATTTTTTAGCATTTATTTATTAGCCGGTTTTTGTTAATTCATTAAAAAATAGAAAAAAGTGTTTTAATTTTTAGGAAAAATAGTTTTTAGGTTTTAATTTATATTTTTGAGGTTTACATATCAAAAAGTTTTCAAAAACTTTAATTTTTAATTTTATTTAATTTTAGGGTTTTTAGACAACTTTAAAAATTAATATAAAATTAACTAAAAGGTTTTAGGAACTTTAATTTGCATTTTCTTCTTAATTAGAATATTTAGGATTTTTGAGAATTTTTTAGAATTTATTTGTGAACTTTTTATTTTTTGGAATTTTTTAATATTATTTTATTATTAAAAATTCAAAGTTTTATTTTTAACTTTTTTTCATTTTTCCTAGATTCTAGACATTAAAATAGGACCTTTTTCACTTTCCAATTAATTTTTAGGCTTTTCAATTAATTTTTAGAATTAATTTAAGATTTAATAGATTTTAATAGTTTTTTAGAGTTTAAAAATAGTTTAATTTGGTTTTAAAACTTTCAAAAATAGTTTTTAGCTTAATTAGGTCATTTTTGAGGTTTACAAACTATTAAATCTTGTTTAGGGCTTTTTAATATTTAAAAGTGATTTTTAGGGCTTTAATTAGCATTAAAAAGTTATTATTAAATTAATTAAAAGGTTTTAGCAAGTTTGGATTTTTTGTAAACTCTTAGAATTTTATTGTGGATTTTTAGTAATTTTTAGGAATTTTTAGGTTAAAATTTTAATTTTTGTCTTTTTTACGACTTTACGTTTACGTCTTTTTCGTCATAGTTTAATACGTTTTCGTAACCGTCATTCTCTTTCCTTTCTCATTCTATTCTCTTTTCTTGTTAATAATCAAAAACATTAATCAATCATTCATTACACAACGCACTAGCCTCCTCGAGAACGAACTCACTTTCTTAAGGGTCATTCACACACGGTTTTCCTAAATCCTCGTGCACGCTTACCCTATTTTATTGCTCTTTTCCTAAAGGGTAGTAAAAACACTACATCAGTTTTCATAAGTGTTTTTAAGACACGAATGTATATTTTCCGTTGGGTAGAATAAGAGTTAATTTTTGACTTGATGGGCATTTGGAGCCATTTACATTCCTTAACCCGCTCAATTCAAGTTTTGCTAGACTTTTATTTAGGGAGCTTTAAAACGCGAAAGTCTTAATTCATTCGGGTTAAGAACAAGAACTTTTCGCAAGTTCCTATAATTGATTCTAGAAAGTCACTTATCAAGGGAACTTTAAAACGCATTCTCTAAACTTGAAAAAGTCCAAGAAAGTGCAAGATCCTATAGGTGGCTTGAAAACCCAAAACTTTGATTTGATATAGTCTTAATGAAAGTTGATCCAAATTTGGCTTAATTTTGACTTGCAAGGCTAAGTATTCACGAGTCTCTTTAATTAGAGGTCTTTATATAGTGAAGAACGAGAAATGATACAAACGTAGAACATGAAAGTGTTCTTTCAAAAACTCATATGTTTTTAATTGTGGCTTTTTCTTCCCATAAGATCAATGCATTAGGAATAAATCATAATTGCAATAAGTAAGGTCGTACGATTTGAAAGGTTACTTAGCCTCTAGCGCAAGATCGTTTAAAAGTTGCTCGGGGTTGAATAGAGTTCATAGCCAAGGCATAACTTATTGAAGCGGGACGCGAAGATTGGCGATCATCCAAAAAGGCCCTAACAAGGCATGAGGAGCTCTATTTTTGCTAAAGATCCAAGATGATGTGAAGTATCATTATTCCTAAATCAATATGAAGGATCGAGACACACGACGAGAAGCAATTACTCCCCTAAAGATCATGGAGAAATTCTATCCAAAAAGACCCTAACAAGGTATGAGGATAAATATATCCAAGTCCGAAAAGGAGGCGGATCGTTGTATATCAAAATCCAAAGTAAAGATTGAAGAAAAATGATGAAGTCGTGGTCCAATATGAAGAATCTCTCAAAAACGTCAAGTGAAGAAATTCCAAATATATGAAGAGAAGACCATAATTTCAAGAACGTCTTCCCAAGATTTGAAGTATGAAGTACATGCCAAATATCGATCCGAGAAAGGTCTCAAATCGTGAAACGAGTTATGCCAAGATATGAACTTAAGGAGATACACGAGAAGTCGTTTTAAAAGATTTTGTCCTTCGGCTAACTATTGATCAAATCGTGCTACTTTGCTTTCGGACTAATAACTACTCAAATAAGTCAATATGAATCACTTGTAGATAAAAAATGCTAGTAACCCATTTTCTTTTATAATAACTAGGATTGCGGGGAGAAAAAGTATTACACAATTTGGACGTATGAGTAGTGTTATCATTGTGACTTGTACCAACAATGATCTTGTTTTTGCACTTAGCATGGAATGTATGACAATCAAGGATGACGAAGTTTACTCTAAGGGACATTAACTTGTTTCTATTCTTTGACCCTAAAAGTCACTTTTTATGATGAAAATCATACATTATGTCTTTACACATCATCGTAGTATGTTGCAAGTCTTTCACTTTTCAAATAAGGTTAATAAAATTGAACTTTGGTGATGCTTAGGTACTTTATTCTAGCATTGCGTGAGGGCACGGCAATGGCTTAGTATGGGGGAGTGATGAGATGGTATTTATACATGATCTCATCGTTCTTTTCGGGCTTTAAATGCATAAAATGTCATAAAAATACCATATATATGCTTGTGTTTGTTTACTTGTGTATTTTAGGTATGGATATCGTGAAAAAGACAAAAGATCACAAGTTACAAGGAAAAACAGACATGAGAAACGAAGCCGTACAAAGAACCGGGCCTTAATCATGGAATTCTCAACAAAATACCTTGAAGACTTGAAGACAAACAAGATTGATCCTCATTTATTGAAGAAATGACACTTAAAACCATTGTATATTAATAATTACAAGTTTGGTCCCTTAAGTTTGTCAAAATTACACAAAAGGTCCTTCAACTTTGAAGAAATGGCAAGATTAGTCCCTCAACAAATCCAAATTGCCAACAATGGTCCCTCATGAAGATTAAGACACATTGAAGACCTTTGAGGATCAACATTGTCCAAAATCAGTCCTTCAATTATGAAAACATGGCAAAAATAACCTTTGAAATCCTTTTTTCCAAGTTTTGTGCCAAAAGTGACAAGTGGTGAAACTTATTTACAAAAGAAAATACGTTTTTAGGCTAAAAGACTTTGTTTACCAAAAATACCAAAGAACAAGGGCTAAATGTGTGCATTTGAAACATTTGAAAAAGAAATGCGCCAAACAACTCCACTTCCCCCAAAAAACGGATCAAAAGGTGTTACTGTTCACCTTTTCACCCCCAGAATTTACTCACTTAAAACAAATGGTAAATCTCAATTACGCTGGCACATGTGTGATTCACACATGCAAAAACACATCCCACACACAAAACCCTCATCTCCACTCACCAAAAGGCCCCACCATTCAACACGTCAACCAATGAAATTGCAACTTACTCTCCAAGTAATCTGACGTGTCCAAATCAACAGCCAAGGTTCCTTGCTTCACCCCAAAGCTATTGTAAACGGTTTGGATGCATTTGGACAGCTCATTCCATCAAATGATCTAGAAGAACTCAAGGGCATTTTAGAGAATTCACTTCTAGGGTTTGTGAATAGTGTAGCCAGGCATTTGCCTATAAAAGGAGACCTCAACATGTGAGAGTCCCTTTGTTCCAGTTTTAGGCTATTAATCTTTGTAATTCCTTTTTAAGCTTAATAAAATTTGAATTTCTGAAATTTTAAATCTCTTTTTGATTTTGTTAAAAGTTTGGTGTTTGGGTAGCCTAATTCTGAGTTCCATTTGATTGTTTAGACCTTCCTTAACCTTGTGGTTAAGGCACGTCTAGGTTTGAAAGGTTTTCAAGGTTCAAAAGCCTTGAAGTCCTTGTTTCTGATTTTGGCTTATTTTTGTGTACTAACCCTTAGCCTTAAGCCTTGAGTTCTTTCAAGCTTGTTGACACCAAGCCTGAGAAGGATTCTAAGCCTTTGGTTGAGTTTGTTTGTTGCTTGTGTTGAAGATATATCATAATCAAAGCCTTGTTCTGCTTTGAACATCAGCAGGCTTTGATCATCCTTGTTGAAGTACCTTGGTCTTGTTCTAGTTGTTGAACAAGGTCCAAGGAGCATTGCTGGCCTTCCTAGGATGTTTTGGAAGGCAGGTATAAGCTCTTGTTAAGATTCCCCTAAAAATTTCATGTTTATGACTGTTTTGGATTTTGTGCTTTGATCTTGAGTATTTGTGTTTGTGCTGGTGATTTATGTGTTTGATTGTGTTAGTTGCTGCCTAGTAAGTGTTTTTGATCATTAAAATCAGTAGGTTATTGGAAGAAATCACAAGTTTCTTTGATAAGTGACTGATTAAGGAGTGTTTGGGATTACTGCATAAGTTGGATTTGTGGCTTGTTAAGTGTTTGTTTGTTGGTAGCAAGTATTGGTATCTGTTGTTTAGGTGATATTGTTCATCTGTTTGCAGGTTTTGAGGTTTTGAACACATTGATTCTTGAATTGGCTATAAAATCTTCATAACTTGGTAAAATTGGCTAGGATTTTGAGGACACCTAGATCTAGGCTTAGGCTAGGGCTAACAAGTGCTAAATCATAGTTAATCACACCAGGGAAGAAGGATTTGAAGCTTGAAATTGGATCAAGTGTCAAGTATATCAGCAAAACTTGTCTACATATTGTTCTTTGTTCATCAGAAACATTTTGTGCTTTGATCTTGCTATTTACTTTGATTCAGTGTTTGATTCTTGTTGCTTTGTGTTTATTGCTAGTTTATATAGCTTGTGTATGCATCTGGTTAAGTTTGGTTGGCTTATTTTGCTTAAATCTGCTTATTAAGTGCCAAACTGCTTATTTGCATATCTGGAGCATATCTGGTAACTGTTTGGCTTATTGTGGCTTATTGTGTGGATCATTTTGTGATTTTATTGTTGCTATTGACTCCTTGTGATTCACTGATCACAAGGGTGCCTTTGTTTCCAATTGAATCAAACCAGAACTCTCAAATAAGCTTGGTCAATTAGTCAAAACAGTGGGAACTCCTTTCCCCTGCTGGTTACCACTGCTAGTGCAATTTTGGTGTCAGCTTATTAATAAGCTATAATAGCTTATTCCAACCTGCAACAACTTTGTTTTTGTAATAGGTGCTCATATTTTGACCCATTTGTTCATCCTGGAGCATTTGGGTGGTTGACTTTTAGGTTTGACTAGAAAACCAACTCCTTTGACTTTTACATAAGCTCTTTTGTACTTATTCTGGCTTATTGGTTTTGCTTATTGGATTTTTGTTGATTGATATTGCTTATTGAGTCCATTTGAAAGCTTTTGCAAGTTGAATCCGCTTCTGAGGTGTATTATTTCTCAAAAACGACTATTTTGTCGTTTTGTGGAATTTTGCTTTTCTATTTTCTGGCTTATTGAGTGTGCTTATTGGAAATTTCTTTTGACAGATCTCTTAAGCATCCTAAAAGAGGGTTGTGTGTCAAATTAGAGCTTATGGCATTAGCTTATGGCTTAATGGGCTGAAAAGCCCAACAAGAATAAGCTTTGTGTTCAATAAGCTGTGATAAGCTCACATTCAGCTTTTGGGCCTTTAGAGTTTTGTTCTTAGAATTGAATTTTAAGTCAGATAGGGCTTTTCCAAGTCAATTGGGCCAAGTTTGACTTTTTGGGCCCAAAAGCCCATTTAGGTTGACTGTTTTTGGATTTGGCCCATTTGAGGGCCCATTAGGGGTATTTTGGTAATTTTACTTTGATTTTCTGATTATTTAGGTTAAAATAAATTAGTTTGCAAGTTTTTAGAATTTTTTATAATTTTTGGATTTTTAATATTATTTTATTATTATTTTATTATTATTTTTAAAATTTCACTTTTTCCAACTTTTTACATTTTTCTTAGGTTTAATACATTAAAATAGGAATTTAGCAACTTTTAGAATAATTTTATCTCTTTTAGATTAATTTTTATAATTATTTTAAATTTTAATAGTTTTTAAATCATTTTAAATAGTTTTTATTAGTTTTAAAATTTCTAAAAATAGTTTTTAATCTTTTTAGGTCATTTTTGAGGTTTATCAATTGAAAAATCTTTATCTGGGCTTTTTGATAATTTATTTGATTTTTAGGGCTTTAATTAGCATTTAAAAATTGAATATTTAATTATTTAAAAGGTTTGAAAAAGTTTTGATCATTGGTAAACTCTTAGTTTATTATTTTTGATTTTTGGTGAATTTTTGGTAATTTTTAGAATTTATTTTTATTTTGGTGATTTTTAAGGTTCTACGTTTTAACTTTCTAATAGTGATTTTTCTTGGTAATTTTTATTTTTACGTCTTCGTCATTTTCTTTTCTCATCCCCTTCTAAACCAATCATTAATCACAAACTTTTGACAAGTTTTTCACACACATATACCTCCTTGGGAAACGAACTTTCATATCATTAAGGGTCATTAACACTTGATTTTTTCTAAAATCATTTGTTTGATACTTACCGCTTTTACGCTATTTTCCTAAAGAGTGTAATTTACCACAATCACAAGCTAATGCAGACAGCCGTCAATTCCAAAAGTGTGTAAGGTTCCAATATGTCCTCCTCTAGAATGGGAATTTGACCTCCCAAAGTAGATTTATGGGGCATGGATGGGGTCTTAATGATGTTAAGACTGGCTTGGCCTACTTCTAAGCTAGAACCAATAGTCCTAGCCCTACCCATGTCACCAACCACACTTGTGGTGGTGGTTCGCTCTACAACATGGCTAGGACCCCCATAGGAGAACACTCTAGTAGTCCTTTGGCGTTTAATCAACCTATATTCTGGTGGTGTAGAAGATGGAGTGGATTGAGTGTCTGTTTGAAGGTTAAGGGGTGTTTGGGTTTGTGATAAAAGGGTGTCAGCGTTTGGATTTGGAGTGTCAACGCCAACATGTAAAGTGTCAGCGTTGAATGGTTCTTGGTCAACTTCCAGTTGTTGGGGTGATGGTGGCTGTGGGTCTGGTTGAGGGTTAGCTGATGTAATAACAGCAAGCATGGCTTGGGTGAGGGGTAGGTCTCTATAAGGTTCAGAATTCATCTTCCCAAAAATTGCTTTCTTTTGAACAGGGATCGTATAAAAATCATTTTGATCCCTATTGCAGTATGCTTGTAAATCAATGACCATTTTCAAAAACCTTGGGTAAGCAAGAGTCATCTTGTTACCCTTGTTATGACACATGCCATCAAAAATCATTTTCGAAAAATTATATTTTTGCCCAGTTGCAATACACACAATGGCACTCCAATAGATCGGTTGATTTCATTGTGTGCAGTACATTTGGGACTCAAACATTGAAGAATGACATGTATTATGTACTTCCAAGCCAGGGGAAACTTTTGTTTTGTATATTTATTTAAATGGCCTTCTTCAGGCAAAGGATAACCCAAGGCTTGGAGTCCTTGTTCTATCTCTGCAATGGGTAGGATGGTTATACCATCTGCATCATTAAGATGCAAAGCTTGGCGAACCAAAGCTTCAGTAACCACCCATGGAACCCTATGGACAATAGCAGTCAATGTAGTCACTTCATTAACTGTTGAGGAAGTAACAGTGTTCCAAAAATGTTTAATGTGTGTGACACGGATAAGAGGAGCATGAGAAAGTGCATACCTTATGGGGGATGCATTCAAATACTCAACCATCTGAGTATATTGGGGGAACAGAGTATTATCATCTTGTAAATAAGCTACCATGCTATGTTGACTCCTGAACCCCAATTCCAAATCTCTAGGTTTAAACTTAGGCGCCATTGATGATTTAAGAAAGTTGTGATAAAAGTTATGGAAGATGAAGGTTTGATAAAATTTAGTTAGACAAGAATAAGCAGTTACACTGTTTAAAAGAAATGAGCCAAATATATAGGAGAGGTGAAAATATGTGATTGGTCAAAACATGAGGCAGTTATATTCAAAATATAATGATGAAAATCTTGAAAATATATAACTTATCTCAAGCATTAATAAAAAGTTACCAACTCCTAAAATTACGGCCCATATTTTCGTCAAAAATAACAACTGGGTAGGACCCAGTGTTTATCAACGGTCAAAAATAACTTATCAGCGCTCAACGGCTATATTCTTGTCAACCTTGGAATTTGCCATGTCAACGTCAAAATTGGTCTTAACAGCGTTTGGAAAGAAAACTGTCAGCGTCCAAAAATAAAAATAATTTAAAAGAAAAAGGACCTTAACAAAGTAATTTATCCTAGTGAAGATAACTTATAGACTGAAAATCACTATAGGGTGGCAAGCATTGTCCAATCATGCACACTTGCTTAAGCAAGATAGACATAATTGTCCTCAAGTATCCCTTGCTAACCAAAGTTCTTAACAATGAAGTTATCTCATAAAATCCCTTGTAACTTCCCAGGTAAGCCCAATAAAATCATACCCAAGTCTCCCAACCGACCATAACCAATTCTAGGTCACAAAGTCTTGGCAGCGTGCAAAGTATATCAACTTTGCATGCTACAGTGACTCACGATTTAGTAAACTAACTCGTACTCACCAGTGGACACAATCTAGAATTATGATAAGAGTATTATAAGAATACCTAATAAGTCCTAAAGGTTTCCTAAACCTCCCCTTAAAATATGATATACAAGTTGCCAAAAACAAAATATGCAATAAAAATTTATGTCAAGATAGGAATGTAAACATTCCAACCATCATCCATAAACTTGAACACACTTCTAATAAGATCCAAAGATCCATAAGCAACTTTGTATCCATTTGTACAATGCTCATAATGCCTGCATAATTAGATCAAAAACCACAAAACTAACATATTGCTGTCAACGTTCATTTTAACACTTATCAGCGTTAAAATAACCTTTGTCAGCGTTAGAAAAATAAAGTGGAAAACCTAATTTTGTACAAAGACCAATAACAGTTCATATCATGTACATACTTTTACAATAAATTCTAAAAATACAGTTTAGGTAAGATTGATCATTCCAATACTTGTTACCAAGTATTGAAACCTCCCAGCATCAAAAGGTTTAGTTAATAAATCTGCCACATTTTCTTCTGTATCAACCCTATCTGGTTGTATTAAACCTTTTTCAAAACAGTCTCTTATAAAATGATGTCTAATTTCTATGTGTCTTGTTTTAGAATGATGTACAGGATTCTTAATAATGCATAAGGTACTGTTATTGTCTACAAAAATATTGGTATGCATAAAATTATACCCATAATCCAACAGTTGGTTCTGAACCCATAAGACTTGTCCACAACAAGCAGCTGCAACAACATATTCTGCTTCAGTTGTAGAGTTGGCTGGTTGTAGTGTTTACTACTCCTTAGGAAAAGAGCGTAAATAGGGAAAATATTAAGTGATGATTTAGGAAAATTAAACACTAATGACCCTAAGGTGTGAAAGTTCGTTTCCCAAGGAGGTATATGTGTGTGAATAATTCGTAAATGATTTGAGATTAATATGAAAGAAAGAAAGGATGAGAAAATAGAATGACGGATACGTGAAAATTATTACTACGACGACTAAATTAAAAACCGTAAAAAGTGCTAAAATAAAAATTAATTCTAAAAATTCCCAAAAAATTACCAAAAATAAACTAAAATAAACTAAGAGTTTAAAATTGATCAAAACTTTTTCAAACCTTTTAATTAATTAATTATCAATTTTTAAATGCTAATTAAAGCCCTAAAAATCCAAATAATTATTAAAAAGTCCAAATAAAAATTTTTCACTTTGTAAACCTCAAAAATGACTTCAAAACACTAAAAACTATTTTTATGAATTTTTAAACTAAGGAAAACTATTTTTAAATGATTAAAAACTATTAGAATATTAAAATAATTCTAAAATTAAGAAAATGATGTTAAAATTAAACTAAGAGTTTTAAAAATCCTATTTTAATGTATTTGACCTAAGAAAAATATAAAAGTTGCAAAAACGTGAAAAATGAAATTTAATAATAAAATAATATTAAAATATTATTAAAAATCCAAAAATTCTAAAAAATTCTAAAAACTTGCAAACTAGTTTATTTTAACCTAAATAATCAGAAAATAAAAGTGAAATTACCAAAATACCCCTATTGGGCCCCCAAATGGGCTAAAAACAAAAACAGCCCAATTGAAATGGGCTTTTTGGCCCAATAAGATGAAACTTAACCAAATAAGCTGAAAATCACCAGTCTAGCTTAAAATTAAATTCTAAACACAGAAGTCTGAAGGGCCAAAAGCTGAAAGTGAGCTTATCACAGCTTAATGGTAACACATCTTATTCTTATTGGGCATTTTGGCCCATTAAGTTATAAGCCAATGCCATAAGCTCAGATTTGACACACAACCTTCTTTTAAGATGCCAAAGAGATCTGTGAAAAGAAATTTCAAATAAGCTCAATCAATAAGGCAGAAATAAGCAAAGTAAGTTTTCACTAAAAGACAAAATAGTCGACTTGAAGTTCTAGACCACCTCAGACCTTCAAATAAGTTGCAAAAGACTCTAAATGACTCAATTAAGACAAATCAACAAAGAAAAGTTTATTAAGACAAGCCAAATAAGCTGATAAGCACTTATGTAAAAGTCAAAGTTATTGGTTTTCTAGTCAAAGCTCAAAGTCAACCCCTCAAATGCTCCAGTATGAACAAATGGGTCAAATAAGTAACACCTATTACAAAATTAGTGTTGTTGCAGGTTTAAATAAGCTAGAACATCTTATTGATAAGCACAAGGTGAAATAAAACTAGCAGTGGCTAGCAGCAGGGGAAAGGAGTTCCCACTGCTTTGACTATTTGACTTGCTTTTTTAGAGAGATCCAGTTGGATTCAATGGAAAGAAAAGGCACCCTTGTAATCATTGGATCACAAGGAGTCAATATCAACAAATAAATCACAATTTGGTTCTGCCAATAAGCATAGAATAAGCAAACAGTCACCAGATATGATACATACTTGGAAATAAGCAGTTATGACAAAATAAGCAGATTAAGCATGAATAAGCCAACCAAAATGAACCATATGCATACACAAGCTATAATAAAGTCCAATAAGCACAAATAAACTTGTTTCAACCACTAGATCAAAGATTAGAAGCAGATTTAAGCACAAACAGTTACTGATGAACAAAGGCACTTTTTCAAAACCCTTTTGCTGATCTATTTGACCACCAATCCAATTTTAAACCCTCAAATCCCTTTCCCTGGTTATCTTAACTAAAACTAGCACTTGTTAACCCTAATCTACCCTTAGATCTAGGTGTCCCCAAAATTTTAGCCAAAATTTCCAAGTAAATCAGATTTTATATGCCTTTGTTGGATTTGAGTGTTTAGACCTTCAAAACTTGCAGATAAATGACCCAATACATCAGATAAACAAATACCACCACAAAGCAACTACAAACAACCACTCAAGTTGCCTCAAACCTTGGGAGATCAGTTAACCCAAACACCCCTTTGATAACTGATTTCTCAAGTTTTCAAAGGATTGTTGTGATTTAACCCTCAATCCAAGATCTAAACAACCTAGTAACAACAATCCAACCTCAGACAACACAAATCAACCACAAATATTCAGATGCACAAACAAATATGCAAAATTACCCAAAATCATGCAATATTCAGAAAATATAAAAGGGATAAGAGATTCAAACCTCCAAAATGTACATCCATACTTTGGATTGTTTGAGCTTAGGTGCTAGCAAGAACAAGCATCAGCTTCCACATCTGCTAAGAAGAACAAACAACAAAAGTTAACTCAAAACAGATTATCCTTTGATTTTTGAAAACAAGAGTTATAAACCTTAAAAAGTTTTCTCAAAATCAATCAAACATGTAAATGGAACTCAGATCTTAGCTAATCTAACACCAAACTTTCATAAAACACAAAAGAGAATTCAAAATTTTCAGAAAACTAACTTTTATTTCATAAAAAAGAATTACAAAGAAATTAGCTAAAATCTGGAATAAAGGGGCTCTCAGATGTTGAGGGCTCCTTATATAGACGACTAAGATCATTCTAGAAGGGAAAAATACATGAAAACCCTAGCTAGGAAATCTCAAATTTACCCTTGAGTCTTCTACATGCTTGTTGTGTTTTGAGCTGTCAAATTTGATCCAAATCGTTCAGTTATGCTTTGGGGCCAAATAATGAGCCTAACACGTTGATCTTGCCACGTCATTTTCCTTGGAGAGGTAGTAGACATGTGATTGGTGAACGGGTTTGGGTGTGGAGTCCTTTGGTGAGTGGGGATTGGGGATTTTTTGTGTGGGATGTGTTTCTGGGCATGTGAATTAAGTGTGGGTGTGGGTAATTGGTTTTTACCCTTTGTTTTAAGTGAAGGTAAAACTGGGTTCTTGTGGTGAATAGTAACTCCATTTGATCCGGTTTTGGTGGATTGTGTATGTGTTTGGTGCAATTTGTGTTTGAATGTTTCACTTGCACACTTTTGGCCCTCGGTCTTTGGAAAGTATTGTAAATCAAGTTTATTTTCTAAGTAAACTCGATTCCTTTGTTATTTAAAGTTTCAGAATTTAGGATTTGGCCACAAAAAGTTTTGGAAAGGGTTTTTTAGGGCTTTTAATACCTTGGCATATTTACAACTTCAGTCCTTTTGATATTTAATCCATTTTAAAAGGACTAGAAGTGTAATTTTCTTGAACTTCAAGGGCTTCTTTGGATCTTGGACTTAATGAAGGACCATTATTGACAATTTAGCATTGTTGAGGTACTAAATTTGCCAATTCTTCAAACTTGGAGGACCTTTTTGTAATTTTGACAAACTTAAGGGCCAAACTTGTAATTATGAATATAAAAGGGTATTAAGTGTCATTTCTTCATAAATGAGGGCTCAATCTTGTACATCTTCAAGTCTTCAAGGGTTTTTCTTTGATATTTCACAAACTAGGGCCCGGTTCTTTGTGCGGCTTCGTTTCTCGTGTTCGTTTTTCCTTGTAATATTTTGTCTTTTTCACGATATCCATACCTAAAATACACAAGTAAACAAACACAAGCATATATATGGTATTTTATGACATTTGTATGCATTTAAAGCCCGAAAAGAACGATGAGGTCATGTATAAATGCCATCTCATCACTCCCCCATACTAAACTATTGTCGTGCCCTCACGCAATGCTAGAATAAAGTATCTAAGCATCTCCAAAATTCAATTTTATTACCCTTTATTGAAAAGTAAAATACTTTCAATAATACTACGAAGATGTGTAAAGACATAATGTATGATTTTCATCACGTGTGTGACTTTTAGGGTCAATGAATAGAAACAAGTTAATCCCTTAGAGTAAAATTCGTCATCCTTGATTGCCATACATTCCATGCTAAGTTCAAAAACGAGATCATTGTTGGTACAAGTCACAATGCTAACACTACTCTGTTGATCCTAAACTTAGATCGATTAGCTTTGTGTATACGAGATTAGATCAAGTAATACACGTAGAGAAACCTTTGTTATATGCTTTGTGAATCTAAGTATTATGCGGAATTTAATACTTAAACAAGAACACAAGATGTAAACAAAACTTTCACTTTGATTATGAATGTCGAACTTGCTTAAAATGAAAGATGTTTACGAATGAAAACTTATATAAAACTTGATACTAAACATTAACCTAAAGGCCTTCTTTTATAGACTAAGAAGCCTTGTACAATAAGCTACGTATCAACTATTCTAGGTAAAGATAAACATAGAAAATACATTGTCGTTTCTATCCTTACTAGAAGTATTCTAGAATATAATAAACGTGTAGCTCACATATTTCATCAGTGCTTGTCTTCAATCTGTCAACGCTTGACTTTAACTTGTCAACGCTTGAGCTGTCAGCGCTCAACTTGTTCTTGTCAACGCTTGAGTTGTTCTTGTCAGCGTTCAAGTGATCTGGCCTTAATTTATTCCCAACAATCCTCCCCTAAACTTGATATCCACTCTTATGATCAAGTTTCTGAATAATCATTAAGAACTTGGAGGAGTCTGACAAACCTTATCATATTGGTAATAAATAAATCTGATCAAATTCTTTGCCACGTCACTTGTATAATCTATCTCCAACTAGGTGTCCTTCATCTTTTCCAAAACAGCCTTGGATATGAAATACTGAGCATCAACTAGTAGATACTCAACAAACTTTGTAGAACTCAAATGATACACCAGCAGCTGAATATAACCTCCATTGAAGACCACTGAGGTCATCTTCAAGATCCTTCCATATTTCAGGATCTTCCTCATTTGTCCCACACATTCTTTTGAATGTGGTCCAAAGTTTTATTCCATTAGCTGAAGTTGGTGCTTCAGCCTCATACTTGGTCTCCAGCAACCTCCAAAGGTTCACCAAGTCTTCTCTATCACAACTTGCAAATAAAGATATGAGAGTGGTAAAAGTGTGTACCTCCTTGCCATATCTTCCAATCTTCCAGAATCCACATTCATCCTCATCATAACTCACAATTGGATTCCTGGAATCTAATGGTAACACATGCACCATATCTGAAGCTTCTAATGGGGAGAGCTTGAGGCTCTTTCTAATAACTGCTTCACTTGGATATAGTTGATTCATATCTTTTGGAAACTCAAGTGTAAATCCCTTCTTCACTGGCCTGGGAACTATCATAGCTTTCTTGATTTCCATCTCTTCTGCAAGTTGCTCCTTTCTTTCATCTGAAAGAAGTCTGAAAGTGTTTTCTTCCTGCACTTTCACCCAAATAGGATAAGCTCTATGTTCCAACTCATCAAATGTCAAAGCCTTCAGCTTCTGATGTGTCCATCCAACTCCATGACATCTGAGCAACATAAAGTAGAGCTTCCTTCTATCCCTTTTCAACTCAGAGAGAATGTTGCTTGCCTTGTGCTTCAAAATCACCTTACAATCCTTCTGAACTCTAAGAAGAATCTCCAAACCCCATATTTGATCTGAAATGGTCAAGTCTGGATTATCCATACAGCTTTCTTCCCAAGAATTGTACATCTGAACCACCTCTGGCATATCAAAGTCAATCTGCAACTTTAAATCTCTCAACTTTTCCCTAGCAAGCTCATCACCATACTCAAGCCTTTCTGGTTCAATAATCATCACACTTGAGTCTGAGCTAGCCCCATCACTTTCTTCTTCAGAAGTCACAACAAATGGTGACTTTTCCTTTTCACCTTGTTCCATCATTTGCTCAGCCAATCTTCTATCAAATTCAACTTGGGCTGCATTCTTTGGAACAATTTCTTCTACCAATTTACCCTTACCCTTATCTGATGGTGCAATGGTTGGTAAGGTAGATGGTAATACCTGAGTAGGAACTTCTTTGATGATAGATGATGACTGGAATACATCACCTTCATGTGCAGATCTATCAACGCCCAAATTTCCTCTATCAGCGCCCAAAATACTTCTATCAGCGTCCAAACTTGTCTTGTCAACGCTCAAATATTTTCCCTCAGCGCCTTGTGTAACCTCTCTCAACATAGCTGTAAATGATAAATGTAGATTGGTTGGAGAGATTAAGGACGTATCAAAACCTGTTTGTTCCTTCAAAGTAGTAAGAGCTTCAGCAACATCCATTGATTGACCATCTTGACTGCTCTTATCACTCAGATTTCTTTGATCTTCCTCCCCTTTGGAAGACTCCTCCATACCTCTCCTAGCATGATCACTCTCCAAAACAACAATCCTCTCCCTCAATTCCTTGAGTTCAAGGCCTTGTGAGCTGACAATTTGTACTAAGTCTGCATTTTGCTTTTGCAAGCGAATGCAGACTGTCGTCAATTCCAAAAGAGTCATTGGTTCCAGTCTGCCCTCTTCTAAAATGGGAATTTGACCTCCCAAGTCAGGTTCATTGGGCATGGATGAGGACTTAATGATGGTGGGACTGCCTTGGCCAGCTTCTAAGCCAGAACCAATAGTCCCAGCCTCATCCAGGTCACCAGCCACACGTGTGGTGGTGGTTCTCTCTGCTTCATGGCTAGGACCACCAGAGGAGAACTCTCCAGCAGTCCTTTGGCGTTTGATCAACCTATATTCAGGTGGTGTGGAAGATGGTGTGGAAGAATGGGTAGATGTGGGTTGGTTAAGGGGTGTTGGGGATTGTGATGGTTGGGTGTCAGCGTTGGAAATAGGCACATCAACGCCAACATTGGATGTGTCAGCGTCAAAGGGTTCTTGGTCAATTTGCATTTGATCAGGTGAGGGTAAAGGTTCAGGAATAGGTTCAAGTTGTGGGTGAGGGTCAATGTGAGGTTGGGGGTCTGGTTGTGGTTGTGCGGCTGCAATAACAGCAAGCATGGCTGGGGTTAAAGGTAAGTCTCTATGAGGTGGTGAATCCATCTTTGCAAAAATAGCTTTCTTTTGTTCAGGGATTTTATAAAAATCATTGTGATCCCTTGAACAATATATTTGATCATCAAAAATCATTTGTAGAAAATGGGGATAAGCCAAAGTCATTTTTGTCCCCTTGTTTTTACACATCCCTTCAAAAATCATTTTAGAATAGTTATATTTTTGCCCTGTTGCAATACACACAATAGCAGTTGCAATGGATCTATTGATCTCATTGTGTGCAGTACATTTGGGACTCAAACATTGAAGGAGGATGTGGATGAGGTACTTCCAGGCTGGGGGAAATTCCTGCTTATGGTACTTATTAAGAGTACCTTCATCAGGAATTGGATATCCCAAAGCCCTGAGCCCTTGTTCTATTTCATTTATGGGAAGAATGGTTACACCATCAGCATCATCAAGATGCAAGGCCTGGCGTACCAAAGCCTCAGTAACCACCCAAGATCTCCCATGAACAATAGAAGTTAATGTGGTCACTCCATTAACTGTTGAGGAACTAACAGTGTTCCAAAACTGTTTAATGTGTGTGACTGGAATGAGTGGTGCATGAGAAAGAGCATACCTTAATGGGGGATGCGTTCAAATACGCCACCATTTGTGTGTATTGAGGAAACAAATCATTATCAGCAACAAGATAAGCAATCATGTTGTGTTGAGACTTGAACCCCAAATCCAATTCTGCTGAGTTAAATCTTGGTGCCATTGATGAAAGCTGTTAATTTGAAGTGTAGAAGATGAAGGTTGATAAGAGAAAAGTGTTAGACAAGAATTATAGATACCCTGTTTAAAATAGGAGCCAAATTTATAGGAGATATAGAATGCACGTGATTGGCCCAAAAATAGGCAAAGATTTTCAAAAACTAATCATGAAAATATTGAAAAAGTTATAAGTTATCTCATGCATTTAATGAAAGTAACAACTCCTAAAATTACGGCTTGAAAATATGTCAAAAAGTAACAACTGGGTAGGTCCCATTGAGTGTCAACGGTCAAATATAACCCATCAACGCCCAACGGCTATAATCTTGTCAACGTTCGCCTAAAGCCATGTCAGCGTCCAATTTGGTCACAACAACGCTTGGAAAAATCTTGTCAGCGTCCAAAAATAAAATTGTTTTAAAAAGTGAAAAATGACCTTAACAAGTAATTTATCCTAGAGAAGATAACCAAAAGCTGATAATTATCATAGGGCGGCAAGCACTGTCTGCACACTTGCATAAGCAAGATAGACATAACAGTCCTCTAGTGTCCCTTGCTAACCAAAATTCTTAACAACCAAGTTACCTTATAAAATCCTTGTTACTCTCAGGTAAATCCCATATCAAAATGATTCCCAAGTCTCCCAACAGACCACAACCAATTCTAGGCCAAAAATGTCTTAGCAGCATGCAAAGTTGATATACTATGCATGCTACAGTGCCTCATGGTTTAGTAAAACTAACCCATACTCACCTGTGGACACAATCTAGAATTGTGATAAGAGTATCATATGGATACCCAAAAATCCTAAAGGTTCCTAAAACCTCCCCTTAAACTATGATACAAAAAGTTTGCTAAAATCATGCATGAAGATAAAAATTTATGTCAAGATAGGAATGAAACATTCCAACCATCATCCATAAATAAAAACTTGTCCAAATGCTTCTCCTTTGATCCATAAGCAACTATGTATCCAATGGTATACTGCTAACACCATCTGCACATTTAGATTGAAAACCACAAAACTAACATTGTTGCTGACAACGCCCCGATAACACATAACAGCGTTGAAGGAAGCTTTGTCAGCGTTAGACAATTATATTGCTGACAACGTTGCAAAAACACTTATCAGTGTTCAAACAACCTTTGTCAGTGTTAGAAAAATATAGCGGAAAATCTAAATCATCAATAAGACCAATAATAGTAATGCATCATCCTGTACATACTTTTACAAAAAGAATCCAAAACACATATTAAGTGAGATTAACCATTCCAATACTTGTTACCAAGTACTGAAATCTTCCAGTATCAAAAGGTTTAGTTAATAAATCTGACACATTTTCCTCAGTGTCAACCCTATCTGGTTGTATTAAACCTTTCTCAAAGCAATCTCTTATAAAATGGTGTCTAATTTCTATGTGTTTAGTTTTAGAATGATGCACAAGATTCTTAATAATGCATAAAGTACTATTATTGTCAACAAATATCTTAGTATGCATGAAATTATACCCATAATCCAACAGCTGGTTCTGAATCCACAACACTTGACCACAACATGCTGCTGCAGCCACATACTCTGCTTCAGTTGTAGAATTAGCCACCACTGTTTGTTTCTTGCATTGCCAAGATATTAATCTGCTCCCAAGAAACTGACATCCACCAGTTGTGGATTTCCTATCAAACTTATCACCTCCATAATCACTATCTGAATATGCAATCAGCTCCAATGGTGAATCCTTTGGGTACCACAAACCAAGATTAGGGAAACATCTTAGGTACCTAAAGATCCTCTTCACAGCATAAAGGTGACATTCTTTGGGAGTCACTTGATGGCGTGCACATGCACACACAGCAAACATGATATCAGGTCTGGAAGCAGTAAGATACATTAAGGATCCAATCATGGATCTATAATGCCTGACATCAACATCTTTCCCATCTCCAATCTTTCCCCAAGGGTGTTCTCTATCCATAGGAGTAGAAGCCCTCTTTTCATGTGGAGAAAAGCCAAACTTCTTCAAGATTTCAACAACATATTTGTCCTGGGAGATGAAGATACCATCTTCTTTCTGCTGAACTTGCAAACCAAGAAAGAAGTTCATCTCCCCCATAGCACTCATCTTGAATTTGTCTGTCATAAGCTTGGAGAAATCCTCACTCATCTTTGGATCAGTAGACCCAAAAATGATATCATCAACATAGACCTGCACAAGCAACACATCTTTGCCTTTCTTCTTTGTAAATAGTGTCTGATCTATGGTGCCCCTCTTGAATCCATTGTCCACCAAATAAGTGGACAAAGTACCATACCATGCTCTAGGGGCTTGATGAAGGTCATACATAGCCTTTTTGACTCTATACACTTTATCTGGATGCTCTGGATCCTCAAAACCAGGAGGTTGCATGACATAAACTTCCTCAACAATGGTGCCATACAAGAATGCACTCTTCACATCCATTTGATAGACTGTGAAGCCCATGCAAGATGCATAGGCTAGAAAAATCCTAATAGTTTCAATCCTTGCAACTGGTGCAAAGACTTCCTCATAGTCTATCCCCTCCTCTTGTGTATAACCTTGAGCCACTAACCTTGCCTTGTTTCTGACCATAATACCTCTTTCATCTCTTTTGTTCCTGAGAACCCATCTTGTCCCTATTGGTCTGACATATCTAGGACAATCAACCAGCTCCCAAACATCCTGAATAGCAAATTGGTGAAGCTCATCTTGCATTGCTTCCACCCAACTTGGTTCTTTGAGAGCATCAAATATCTTCTTGGGTTCTTCTTGTGACAGAAAACATGCAAACAAACATGCTTGCACAAGAGGGGTATCAACCTTCTTGTGTATATTGGCAATAAATCCACCAAGACTTTGATGGGATCTTCTTGTCTGAACTGGAGTCATAACATCACCAATGATCTGAGATGGGGGGTGATTCTTCATTGTGGAAGTGAGAACTCCTCCTTCAAAAAGTCTGGTGTCCTCAACTTCACGCTCCATATTGCCAATATCTTCTTCATCAGACTCTCTTTGAGCAACAGGAATCTCTTCATGAACATTAGAAGGACCACCTTGTTAAAAACTGGAAGAGAAAAGATGCCCATAAGTGTTGTCAATGTTTGAATCTTGGTTGTCAGCGTCAGGGCTGACAGCGCTTGAAATGTTGTTGTCAACGTCTGAATTGGTCTTGTCAGCGCTGGATTTGCCTTTGTCAGCGCCTGAAGAACCATGCATGTTTGTATTTGGTGGTATTTGGAAACCACCATTATCTTGTCCAGCAGCAGCAGCAGCAGCAAAAGCATCAGTCCAAATGGGAATTGTAACATATTCAAATGTAGGAGATGCCTTTTCTGCTTGTGATCCAACCCTCTCATCAACCTGTGTACCTGAAACATCAACACTTTGTTCCTCCACAACATTTGAAGTTACCTTCACAATGTCTGGATTAGTGACAGGCATATAATTTAAAGTTCTAGATAAGGGTTCCAAATCAAACAACCAATTAGGACCACTTTCAGGATCACTAGGTTTATTCTCTAAGAACCTAACATGTACTCTCTCAACAATACGTTTGTCCTCCTTAAGATAAACCGTATAACCCTTGCTCTAGACTGAATACCCCATGAAGTAACCTTCATCACCTTTTGCACTAAATTTCCCTAAGGCATCACTAGTGTCTAAGACGACTACATGACATCCAAAAGGTCTGAGAAAACCAATATTAGGTTTTCTTCCCCAAAGTAACTCATAAGGTGTTTTGTTCTGAATTTTGTTAACCAATGCTCTATTTTGCACATAGCATGCTGTGTTAACAGCCTCAGCCCAAAAGGCTATGGGAAAGTGAGCATCAGCCAACATTGTTCTGGCTGCTTCAATTAGGGTTCTATTTTTCCTTTCAGCAACCCCATTTTGTTGTGGGGTTCTAGCAATACTAAACTGCCTAGTAATTCCCTTCCTGGCACAAAAATCATCTAGCTTCTTGTTCCTAAATTCTCCACCATTATCACTCCTAAGCATGTTAACCTCATAGCCAGACCTTTTCTCAATTTGAGTGATAAATTCAATAAGAACATCAGCTGTGTCACTCTTCATAGCTAAAAAGAAAGTCCAAGTAAACCTAGAAAAGTCATCAGTGACAACAAAACAATATGACTTGCCATTCAAACTTTCTATATTAGTTGGACCAAAGAGGTCCATGTGAAGCATATGAAGAGGTCTGGAACTAGTATGCACCTTCTTGGACTTGAATGAGACCTTGTGCTGCTTGCCTTTAAGACATGCAACACAAGAGTGGTCATTGTGGAAGGCCTTCTCAGGCAAACCATCGACTAAACCAAGCCTCACAAGTCTATTTATATTTTTAAAATTTATGTGCCCTAGTCTCCTGTGCCACAAATTACTTTCATCAACTGAGGCCTTAGCATAAAAACAAGACATATTTGTATTCACTTTAATTCCATTTAAATTCACATTATATATGTCCTTATGCCTAGGTGTTCTATACTCAATGTACTTCTCATCAGGGATCTTAAAATCCTTACTTAACACCAAACACTCAGTATCAGTGAAAAGAACCTTATTTTTGTTATCACACACTTGTGATACACTAAACAGATTATAGTCCAGTTCTTTTACCAGGAAGACATTCTCAAAACGTAGATTATTGGTGAGAAGGGTTCCTTTGCCTGTGATGGTGCCGTAGCCCCCTCCAAAGTATACCTTATCACCATCTTGAATAGGAGTGAAGTTCGTCAGATAGTCTTCCTTTCCTGTCATGTGCCTTGAGCATCCACTATCCCAATATCCATAATCATTGATCTGTCTCTGAATGCCCTGCACATAAAGAAAACAAATTAGTTTTCTTTGGGAACCCAAGTCTCAGAAGACTTGGATTCATCTGGTTGTTCAATAAGAACAGACTTAGTTCTCACAACAACCCCATTCTCATCCTTTTTAGGATGAAATACCCAGTTAACCCCAATTGGTTTTGTAATGACCTTTGAAATGTAATTAAATCTATTGCAAGTCATTGAAATTCCATTATTATTAGGGTTTTGATCTTTCTTGGGTCTTCATGTTAAGCTTGAAGAAGCTTTAGACCCCTTACCTTGTGGCTGCAAATACTTAGGTCTGGTCACGTTTTTGTCAGCGTTGGATTTTGTCCTGTCAACGCTGAAATTACCCTTGTCAGCGTTGAACCTAGGGTTTGCTACAGGAACCCATTGCCTATTTGACCAGGTGTTTGTCTTTTGAAAAGGTCTTTGTCCATGAGTGTTAGACCTTCTAGAGAAGAATGGGGCAGGTCTAATCACTTGTGGACTTTGCTGCACACAAGGTCTGGGTCTGACAACGTTTGACTTCCTAACAACGTTGACTTTCTTCCTATCAGCGCTGAAATTGTTCCTATCAGCGCTGGCTTTGGGAGCGTTGACACATTTGTATGCCAAATGTGAAAAGCTACCACAAGTATAACAGGCTTTCTTAGACACACTCTTAGGTCTAGAAGCAAAGAAACCTGTTCCATGATTGTTAACTTGGCTCTTGGGTGACCTATTGTTTCTATACATCTCTGCATATTTAATGGTAGGTCTTCTAACAGTGTTTGAGCCTAAGTCAACAGCTTTACCAGTAACTGGGTGAGTAACCTTAATGGGTGGTGATTCATTGGGACTTTCACATAGCAAACCTCCCTTAACAAATAAAGTAGGGTTAGCTTTCTTCCACTCATTTAGGTCAGTCAGTTTTTGTTGATACTCTTCCACTGGAGTGACAACTCTTGGTGGAGGAATGAATTCCTCTTCTTGGCACTATGGAATACCAGTCCAAGCTAAATCCTTTCTAAGGACACCATAGAAGTCACCAGCTGGTGGTGGAACCAGAGAGTAATCATTCATCCCAATCCCAGTCATGTCCTTAGGATCCCTTTGTTTAGCTACACAGTCTCCTAGGGCTTGGGTGGCTCTATCAAATCTTTGAATCTTGAGGTCAACATTATCTTTATTTTTAATGGCCTCATCTAACTTAGCCTGTAGGTCTCTATTGACCTTTGACATGATATTTCTAATATCCATACTACCCTCTAGCTCATGTTTTAAGATATTTATCTTATCTTTTAAATCAAATTCCATTTTCTTGTATTCAGAAACGGTTTTCTCAGTTTCAGTAAGAGCTAGTTGGTAATTGGATAATTTACACCTTTCAGTGCTCATATCCTCTTTTAGTTTTAACACCTCTTTGTTAAGTCTGTCAGTGTTTAACCTACAACCTTTGCTACAAAAAGCATCATCATATACCTCATTATCAGATGAAGAGGAGGAGTGTGCCATGAGAGCATATTCAACATGCTCTTCTTCTTCAATATCAGCAATCAAAGCTTTGTCCTCTTCAGCATCTTTAGCCAGATAGCTCCAATCCCATCCAGTACCATCAATTCCTTGAACTGCAACCATGGCTTTGGAATCTTGAGCTTTAACAACCTGACTTGAGGGTTTACCAGCATCAGATCTTCTAGGAGATCTGCATTCCCTCATGAAGTACCCCATGCGATGACAGTTGTAGCACTCAACTTTGGATTTATCAAATCCAGCAGTGTCTTTAGCATTGAAGGTCATCTTCTTCTTGAACCTTCTATTCTACCTATTTGCTCTTATACTAGCAAGAGCCATGTTCCACTTGATGTCCATCTCTTCCAAGTGTTCATCATTTATCTGCTCAAGGTCCTCATATGTAATCACTGAACCATTGGGCAAAGAAGCAATGTAAGCACAAACAGTATCCAAATCCAAACCAGCAGGTTTAACTCTTGGGGAGTCATTCATGAATGTGTCAGCGTCTGAAAAGGAGACGTTGACAGGACTTGTTCCAGCGCTGACAAATGATGATCCAGTAACTGGATGCATAAAAGAGTCCTTTTGATTGAATTGACCTTCACTATGAGAGAAGAAGGCCATGTTGCTGGTGCTAGCTTTGCTTCCATGTTGTGCAAGAGTTTCATCTTCCAACAGTCTTAGTTTGTTGTAGATGTCATCAAACGAGGAGCTCTTGTAAGTATTATTGGCAAGAATAGATCTTGCCTCAATCTTCCATGCCTCACCAAGACTTTTCAGAAAGGTAGCATTGGTGTCAACATCACCAACTTGTGTCCCCATGAAGGACAACTTGCTTGTGATGTCAAGCAATCTGCTTCTCACACTACTCAGTTTCTCATTGGGCTGAGCTTTGAAGACAGCATAATCATGCAGAAGTTGCTTTTTCTTTTCTTCCTTAGTGTCTGCATTACCACCATATGCAACTTCAATTGCTTCCCAAAGATCCTTAGCAGATTCATAGCCTCTATATTTGTGCTGATTTTCTTGTCCTAAAGAGACTTTTAGAATATTTAGGGCTTTCATGTCAACCCTCTTCTTTGCAATATCTTCAGCACTTACAGCTCTACCATCTCCAGGTTTTTCTTTCTTATCTTCATCAGGACATCCTTCAACAGCTGATCTTGCTGTAATGGCATCCTGAATCTTTTGAGCTTTATTGAATGAGTTTCCATATTCAATAATCTCCCAGAGTGTGTAATCAAAGATCCCCAGATACTGTTCAAAGTTGAACTTCCATAAGTCAAAGTTGGTTGCATCAAGCATGGGAATCTTGATGTTTGGTAAGGGTGAGGAGGAGGAGGTTATTGCTTCAGACATGATGTTTTTAGGGTTTTGAGAAAATTAGGGTTTTGGTGTTCGTATATCGTTCTGGTGTTCTTCAAAGATCAAAAGTTCCTCAACAAGCTCTGATACCACTTGTTGATCCCAAACTTAGATCGATTAGCTTTGTGTATACGAGATTAGATCAAGTAATACACGTAGAGAAACCTTTGTTATATGCTTTGTGAATCTAAGTATTATGCGGAATTTAATACTTAAACAAGAACACAAGATGTAAACAAAACTTTCACTTTGATTATGAATGTCGAACTTGCTTACAATGAAAGATGTTTACGAATGAAAACTTATATAAAACTTGATACTAAACATTAACCTAAAGGCCTTCTTTTATAGACTAAGAAGCCTTGTACAATAAGCTACGTATCAACTATTCTAGGTAAAGATAAACATAGAAAATACATTATCGTTTCTATCCTTACTAGAAGTATTCTAGAATATAATAAACGTGTAGCTCACATATTCCATCAGTGCTTGTCTTCAATCTGTCAACGCTTGACTTTAACTTGTCAACGCTTGAGCTGTCAGCGCTCAACTTGTTCTTGTCAACGCTTGAGTTGTTCTTGTCAGCGTTCAAGTGATCTGGCCTTAATTTATTCCCAACATACTCATACGTCCAAATTGTGTAATACTTTTTGTAAAACCCGTATGCTTTTACCATGAATAGTGCCCTTTAGATCGTGCGTACATGATTAGAACTTTCCTTTTATAGCACGTTGCGTTTCACGTATAAGAATTTTAAGTAGTACGTACGTGTTAGAACACGATAAGTATTTATTACGTATGAACACACGATAATTATTCCAATAATAATTATAATCACGAACATGCGATCATGAAATCATGAACGTAAATTAATCACGAGCTAATATTAGTTACGTACTTACGTATATATATTTATTACGAACACGAATAAATATATTAAGTCACGATCATAATTAATTAGAACACGTAATTTACGAACACGATAAAACACGAGAACACACTATTAAATTTAGACACGGAGAAAGGTACGGGTTACCCCAAGTGGGGCCCCTACCCGCGGCTACACCAAAGAAATGGGCCAAGCCCATATAATTTTACTAAACATGCAAAATATGGAAAAGGTATTTTCATTTATCACAAAACAAGAAAATAACCAAAACCCTAAAAATCCCTTTTCTTCTTTCTCTCTTTGGCCGCCGGATTCAAGGACACCACAAGGGTGTTTCGGGTTGATTTTGATCTTGGAAATTGTGCAAGGATTCGTGTGTGTTCATCCTTATTTGTTTCACGTATTCGGTATAACTTTTTAACCCTTTTCTTTTATGTTTTGATTTAACTAATCACATAAAATCATGGTGTTTTTAATTAACTAATTAAAAACAATTATTAAAACATGTTAATGATCATGGGGTAAATCAAATAAATGGTTTAGGGGTGTTTGTGGTCTAGCCGACGCCTAACCGAGCCCCATAGGGGGTCTCGGCTTGGCTTATTTAACACCGTCGAGACCATATGGTCTCGGTATGGTGGTGATGGTGTCACGGCAGCAGCAAGGGGCAAGGGTAAACCCGACCTTGGTCGGGTATGGTGTTAGTTACGGGTCCGGTTCATGGTTTTTAGTCACGGGTCCGGTTCTTGAATCATTTTTTTCAAGGTTTATGATTTTTATGTTTTAGACTTAAATTAAATTAATAAAAACATGACATGATTAATTTAATGTACATGACTTAGGTTATAAATTTAATTATTAGTTCATGAATTTTAACCTAAGTATTTATATTTAATTAGACTTTATAATTAATTAATTATTTAAAACCAAGACTATAATTAATTAATTAACATGACTTAGGTTATATAATTAATAGTTAATAATACATGTTTTAACCTAAGTATTTTACCTTATTTAATTAAAATCATGATATATTTAATTAAATACTTTTAACCTATAGTTTATTTAATTTACATGTAATAATTAATAAACTATATTTTATAACTACATGACTTAGAATAATAATCAGAAAACACTTAAGCTTATATAATTAGCTTATTTAACCAGCTTATATCTATTTATGGAAACTTTCTATTTTTAGAAACTTAAACAATTAAGGAAGCTAATCTATTTATGTAAACTTTCTATTTTTGGAAACTTTCTATTTTTGGAAACTTTCTATTTTTGGAAACTTTCTATTTTTGGTAACTTTCTATTTTGGGAAACCTGCTATTTTTAGAAAGTTACTTATTATTACACAACAAGTATAATAATACATGAAATACAAGTAATACTTAAGCAGAGTATAATATTCATCTCTTTTCATCTTTATCTCTTAATCTATCATCAAAGTATAAGGGACAAAAAAAACGATTTTATATATTAGAGATAGGGGGAGAAAATGTGATTAAAATGTGATCTAAAGACTCAAGCACTTATGGTTACGATCAAATACCCACAACATCTTTAATCCACGACGTTATTGGTGTCAAAAGGGTGGTTAGGTTCATGTCCTATGATCCAACTAGAACCGAAGGGATCTTCCTAGGGACAATCCAATAGATTATTAGAAGTCCTTAGGAAATATGGAGTAGAATGTGAACGTAGCTGAATGCCGACTAAGTACTGATGCTAGCACTAGAACAATCACAACAAGGTGCCAATAATGATGTCTTGGTAAGCATTGAAGGGATTGAAGAATGAAAAAGAAATGTAAGGATAAAGGGTGTAAAGAAAGAAGCCCTCCATGCAACTTAGGCAGAAATCGGTCAACACATCATGAAGATAACACATCATAGACCCAATGATGTAATGCACAACCCTTCCCCAGCTGACTCGGGCTTCTCTCAAAAGAAGTTTGGTTTATTGTCACGGAGAACAACATGACTTCTATTGGTTTTCTCACTCCAAGATAGTTGATATTGAATAGGTGGCATCTGCTCCAGCCTCCGACCACTAAAAGTGCACAAATCGAGTCTAAAGCTAAGAGATCAATCAAATCTCGTTAGGACTCACGAAATGACAAAGAAGAGAGTCCTACGCTATATCCTTGCGATATTTCTAGAACACTCAGAGTGATACTACATAGTATTCATAATGATGAGTGGAAATCCTTCAAGTGTTAACATCAAACATCACTGCGGTAGGTCATGTGTAAGATTCTTTATGAATTGAACATGTATAAACTAAAAAGCAATAGTGGTTTGATTCTCAATTGGTTCAAACTCGTTTCAGGTTTCTACGCAATATCTTTATAGACTTGCCAGAACATTCAGAGTGATATTTATTAATATTCACAGTGACGAATGGAAATCCTTCTAGCGTCAACATTAAACAGCGCTACGGTAGGTAACTTGCGAGATTCTTTATGAGTCAAACTTGTGTCAACTGGAAAGCAATAATGGTATGATTCTTTAAGAATCAAACTTGTTCCAGGAATTTGAATTGACGACTTTAATCAAGCGGATATTTATCCAATTGATTCACTCTTTATGTCCGCAGTCTTGCTTTGAGACGGTCGAGTAAAGAGAACGGCTAGTACATTCGCGAAATTCTGTCAAGGAGGTTCTTAATTGAATTTACCTAATCACAGATACGATATTTAATATTGTCTAATGGTCTTCACCGACCGGAGGTAAAACGCTACCGATTTAGGACGAATGTCAAAGCCATTCAGTCCGTGTCTATGTTTTGTCTCAAGAAGGTGGTGTTACGGTGTACTCAGCAAAGTCAAAGATTCAAAACCACATACTCATGCCCAAAGACATTCAACAATCAAGAAAGCTAAAGACTTCCGCAACTCTGATGATTAAAATCTTCCTTATCAATTAATGTAGAGGAATGACCTCTCTTCAAAGGAGAATGTTAGCAAGCTTTCAAGATGGTGCAAAGTATGGGTATGTGGATGAAGACACAAGATTGCAAGATGGCAAAGACAAGTCAAGAATGATTTGAAGATCTCAAGATAAAAGACAAAGTCGAAAGACAACGACAAAGGCTCAAAGATCACAGCGTGAAGGCACAAGGCTACTATTACACGTTCAATACTCATGTATGACAAGATTAGTAATCTCCATAAATATCTAAATGACGAAGAAAAATGACCTCATATTGGGGGAGATTGTTAGCCTCAAAATATTGAGTCAAACAAGAATGTTCGGTCATAGGTTTTTATTGTAACATTTATTAGAACGTTGTAATAGTTAGTTAAATAGTCGTGATATTACGGGCTTGATGGCTAGCTTAAAAGGCCTCTTTCAAGGTACTAAGAATTTTATTCAAGCCCGACCCATCAACAATATAGTCCATTAAGGCAACATGTAAGCCCGACTATATAAGCCCTTCCTAGCATGTTAGGAAGGGTTAGATGATTCATTTTCTTAATCTAATTTCACATAGTTAATCATCTCTCTCTCTACTTTCTCTCTCTACTTTCTCTCTCTATAATTCATCTACTTTCATCTTTATTTCTTAATCTTTCATCAATAATTACGGGACAACAAAGTTCATATGGGAGAGAAACGGTTAACCTTTGGATTAGAAAGATAGCAATCTTCTAACAGTCATTTCTCTCAACATTAACCAAAGCATATAGCTAAAGGCATATGAACGTTTTGGTTAAGACTTAAACTCTTAACTTTGATTAGAAGTTTAAGTAGAGGAGATCACCCCACATTGTCATTCAACCACTTTGTTTTTTCGCAAACAAAATGGGTTATAGATTCTTTATTGAGTTTTAATAAAAGTCTATACGTTGAAAAGTATTTGGTATTGTTGTTTTATTTGTTCTTAGTTCTTATTAATTGATAAAACAACACACTTGAATCTTATTAACAAGTTACTACTTAAGGTTGATAAGTAGTAACGAGTTAAAAGGGACCAACATGTTTTATTCAAGTGTCCGAGGATCCGAAAACTAAAGCCGGTAAAAAAAGAATACTTGTTGGTACAAAATTCAAAATGCCTACAATGAAAAAGTGAAAGAAGGTTACGGTGTGCGTACCAAGAACATGTTGACGGGCAAGTGGACTCCAATGAATACCGCAGTTACAAAGTTTAATGATTTGGTGAATGAAACCGCGGTTCATAGTGGGGAGACGATAATGATTGGATGATGAGGATGTAAAAGTTGTACGAAACGGTCGTTGGAGGTGAGTTTATTCACAGGAGTGCTTGGCTTTTTTTGAAAGACAATCACAAGTGTAAAAATCCCGAGTCAACTCAAGCAAGAAGATGTCGTCTTATAGGCACCGACGACGAACCGAAATACTTTGGGCCTGATGTGTTACCTCGACCACCCGGTCTATTCCGACTTAATAAAACTCAATGCACCAACTCTAACTCGACCGCTAGCTCCGGTATTAACCCGGCCGTGTACCAAGAGTTCATGGCGGAACAATACGAGTTAGACCGAGAAGCCAAATTGTCTGTGCTTGTCGGAGAGATCGACGACCAAAGGCGGTTGATCGAATCTCAAAAGATTACGGAGGACATGCGTTTGCTCCAAATAGACACGAGCCGTACGAGTCCGGGCGACGCCACTATCGTCGAGGCCCAAAAGGCACAAGTCCAAGCAAAATATGAACCTCGAGACTAGACGACGCCATCAAATTTATGTTTTTTTATTTTATCTCTTTTTATTTTATGTTTTTTTTATTTTTATGTCTTTTATTTTAAGTTTAATGTAATGTTTTTTAGTTTTAATGAAATTTTATTTAAGTTTAAACATTTAAAAAAAAATTTTATGGCACAAAAGAAACTATGGTACACTACTCCTCTTAAAAACTGATGTCATAACAATTCTGATGTTATAACTTATTTTACTAACGTAACACTACTTTTCTCCACAACTCTACAACTCCTTGCCTAAAAATGTCACATTTCATTTGACATACATGTTGTATTTGGTAACAGTTTTTTAAGAGCGTTTCTAACAATTAGCATTATAATTTAGCATAATTAAAAAAAAAAAGTTTGTTTGGTAACAATTATTAACATGACTAGTTATCACAAAAATGCTCTCTTTTCATAGGCTCTTTGAATGAGCATTTTTAGACGAGCATGTTATTAAAAGAGTATAAATTTTAATAAATTACATGAATGTCCTTATTAATACAAGAAATTAAATTTAAAAAAGTTTTCTATTTATATATGTATGTCCTTTTATGTTTTTTACACATTTAAATTACAACTACTGTTAATTAATCAAACACTTTTATAAATTATTAACTGCTACTACTAACTACTTTTACTAAATACTTATATTAATTGCTACTAATTTTTACTTCTGCTTTTTACTACTGCTTACTGCTAATATCACCAAACACACCGTATTTAATAGGAGAGTAATTGAGTAAAACAATATTCTATTTATGAGCCATTTAATAGAACGTACCCAACAACTTTTTTTTTTTTTTTTTTTTTAGCAAAGTACCCAACAACTTCTTGATACACTCAAAATAATAAACACAAACATTTCATGGCCACATGCCCACGTTCGGTGTATACTTATTAATCAAGGTTTTTGTTACATTTTTTACATTTTTTTATTTTACTTTCCATAACATAAAAAAAAAAAACAGTCAAAATACAACTCATTTCAGTCATTCACTTTTCATCCCAATGTTGAAACTCATTAAACAAAACAAAAGAACACAGTTCCTGTCTTCTCACTCAATCTCTGTCAGATTCCATTAATTCATTTACAAGCTCCCCCATTCTCAGATCTTGCATTTTAGGTAATTCACTCTATTTCTTTTTCTTTATTTATGTTACTAAACTTTAATGCAAAGCTTAATTTAGTACTGTTTTATTATTAGTTTTTTGAATCTTTTTCTTTTCAATTTAAATATTTTTAGTTAAATTTAGCATTTCTGATAGTTTCTTGAAGTGGGTCCTGTTTAGTTTTTATTAATTTTATGTAAAAGTTAATTTTTTTAATCTTTTTTTTAGTTTAATTTAAAGACTTTTTTAAGTGGGGTAATGTGAAGTTTAAGGTAGTCCTATTATTAATGGCATCCTTAAAATTTATTAACTTGATGTAAAGTTTTAAACTTTAGTTAAATATTCAATCTATGAGACTTTAATTTTGTAGTAGTTCTTTAGGTTGTGGGCTGTCTTTAATCAATTTTTTCATTTCATTTAAAGGTTAGAACTTTTATTGTTTTTTCAATTGGGTTATTAACAAAATTTGTTTTTTTTTTTTTTGATAAAACAAAATTTGATTTTTAAGTCACATAAGTGAGTGCATTTTTGGGTGGTTTAATGATTTTTTTATTTTTTCAGGGTGGGAGACCAGAGTTGACTTTCATCAGTGTAATTGGAGAAGGTATTTTATCACTATCTAGTTTACTTGAACTATAATGCAAATAAAGATGTGGATATGTTTCATAGTATCATGAGTCTCAATCATTTACAGACACATATGTTTAGATATTGTTTTTGGGGAAATATTTATGCTTTGACTTAGTGTTGAAATGTAATAATTGATTCCTTTTTTTGTGATGTATTTTTATACTTTTTTTTAGCTTAAGCATAATGCATGATTGACTTTCTTTATTATTTTAAATTTAAATTTAAACATATTTCTTCATTTCTGAGTTCTGACCACACATGAACAGTATGAAGCCAAACACTTCCTTCTTTTTTAAGCTTTTCAAAAATTCTAAGCCTTTTTCTTTTATTTTGAGAGGCAAAAATACGCCCTCCCCGGGTAACCTAAAGGGAAAATCTTATCCGTTTATATAATAACAAAAATTCATTAGTACAATGATATGCTAGAAATTCTGATGGTTAACTACCAGGTTGTTTGCATATGAATTTACTTTTGGCGTTTTTTTAACTTGTTTCCTGGTTATTTTTTATTATACTTTTAACCATGACCCGTTAGACAGCCCAAATCGACTCATTTTAGCTAATGGCTCGCATTTTAGAACTATGCTGCCCCACTATGGAAAGTAATCTATCGCTTAAATAGAGTAATGCGGTCGTGGCTGAGTCAGATAACTCCAATGTTTTGTGTCCTACTTAAGTATTGTATGTCATGTTTTTCTCTCTAAAGTGAGTAGTGTTTTTGGGCCTTGACATTGTCAAGTTGGAGATGAACTATGAAGTTAAACAATTAGCATAGGTAGCTTTCATGTTTCATCCATTTTTGTTTGAATTTATTAGGATTGATCTTGCTTCAATGAATACACGACCATTTGGGTATCGTAGGTATATTTGATATGATGTATGGTTGAATCTGTTTTTGCAGTCCTGTTTCTATCAAACTTGGGCATTGTTCTTTTTGCAAAAGTCTTGATTAAATAGAAGTTGAAACTAAGAGTTGGTGGTTCATGGTTGCATAATAATGTTGAGGACAAGCAAATGGAAGTTTGAGAAGCCTAAAGTAAAAGTTGTTTTTCGGCTGCAATTTCATGCTACAAATGTAACCGTCTCCTTTTCAATCTTTTCCATTAACTTCCGACATTTTCAAGCAATACTTATGTATATATAAATGATACATATGTATGTGTTTTATTGAAATGGTGATTGCTCTGTATCAGATTCCGCAGAGTGGATGGGAAAAATTATTTGTTTGTTTTGTACCTACCGAATCTGGAAAGATCACCGCAAAGACCAGCAAAGCAAATGTTAGAAATGGGGCATGCAAATGGGCAGATCCTATCTATGAAACTACAAGACTTTTAGTTGATTCTAGAAACAAACGATATGATGATAAATTCTACAAACTCATTGTGGGGATGGTAAGTGTCCATGCTCTACTTGACTATCTTTCTTAATTAAAACTCGACTCTCAAAGGATTATAAGCATCTAACTTGTGAGAAATTTTAGATTTCGTTATATGTCCTTTTGAGTTGTATGAATTATTCTTATTGTCGGCAATTGAAGCTAACTAATCGATTTGAATTGAATATGGATCTCAGGGCACTTCACACGCTAGCATACTCGGTGAGGCTATAATCAACCTTGCTGATTTTGCAGACGCGTCGGATCCTTTTGTTGTTGCTTTGCCTCTTCATGGATCTGACCATGGAACCATTTTGCATGTAAGGAACCTATTTTGATTCTTTCGTATGAACTTCCCGTTGAAAATATATGGGACACCATGACCTTGAGCAGAATGATCACCGGCTAAGAATGTCGACACAACCCTGACATATACTTAATATTTTCTTGTTATCGCACGAGTTAATTTTTCAATTCTTTTTTTTAGAAATGGCGATTCACCTAATCTTTTTGGTGTCAGGTTACAGTTCAGTTGTTGACAGGCAAAACTGGATTCAGGTATGGCATCTTGAAGCATTAGTGAATCTCCCCCCCATGAAAACTGCAATATTTCGTTCTTAAGAGAAAAACATACATTTTAAAATAACATATCACAAGTAAATCAGTACTAATAATTTAGGTCCACGAGTATTATTTAGATTTTTGTTCATTTGAGGGTTTTTCCGGATGTTTCACAAGTAGTCATTAGTCTCTCCGAACTACGTCAAGTGAAATGTTGTAATTTTATGGACTTTAGGGACTACATTTAGATTACATAAATTTATTGACCGTAAAAATATACCTTCAATTCCGGTGCAGAGAATTTGAACAGCAGTTTGATAGGGGGTTGCAAAGCAATAACAATCTTAACCGAGAAGTGGAACCTAGTTTTGCCTCACCATCATCTCCCGAGTTGCAGATCTTGGATGCCAATGGAAATAAGGTTTGATTTTTTCTACCTATTAGTCAAATATCTCAAATATCGTAGACAACGACAAAACAGGGAATCATATAGACCAAGTCCACATATATTTATTAGCGATTAAAAATGTTATAAATTTAGCTTGAAGATGACACATTGCTACTAATGTTACAAATTCAAAGGAATAGAGCATATGTTACTGGTAATGAAATTATGTTGTTTTATGACTATTTAAAAGTATGTTAGGCATTTAGTGGTTGTTTTGATGTGCCTTTAAAAGCGATTACCCTATAAGTCTTTATAGTCAGTTTCTAGGTTTCAGGTAACCTACTTGTGCTTAATAGAACTTAATTATTCAGGGGTAAAATAATTCGTTTGGCAATTGTTGCTGCGGCAAAACCGATCATCAGGGGCGGATGCACTTTGTTGGTATGGGGTGGCAGCGCCCCCCATAACTAGCCGAAAATGACGAGATTTTAGTGAGATTTTGATCATTTTTCGAAAGTGCCCCCCACTTAAAACTCATATCGCCCCCCACTCACATATTAAAATCCAAAATTCAACTCTTTTAAACTTTACAAATTCTTCATGTATAGGTAAAAATACCCGATTTATCATTACGATCATAATTTTTTCCTCCGTATTTTATTGTTATTGTAAAAAAAATTTCTTTGCCCCCCACATTCTATTTTCCTGGTTCCGCCACTGCCGATCATTGAATAATTGAATAAATTTATTTTATTTTTACTATACTCAGAATTCATCAATAACTTAAAACTGTCAAAACTTGTTACAACCAAAGAAGTAAACACATTCAGAGAATATTCTTGGCCACAACATTACATATTACGCGTGTTTTTTGATTCTGTGTGTCCAATATCACATAATCATTTTTTAAGCACACATCAAAACAGTCGCCACCTTTATTTCTTCGTTTAGAGGCACATTTTATTTTTGTAAGGGGGATATGAGTCAAAGTCATTTTGCAATTTGCATGCTGCACCAAGTATCGACGACCACCTATAAGATAAACATCAGTTTTTTTGTTCTGTTTCAAATAGGTTGAGGTGGGAACACATTTCGGATCAGAATCTACAGAACTTTTTTCAGTTCCGGAAGAAACGATCACGCATGAAGATTCTTTGTATACACAGCCTGAATGTGACGGCTCATCCAGTGCCTCAGAAAGCAATTATGCTGCCAAGCATGACTCCTCAGGCATCCATGAATCTAGAGATCTAAACGGGACAGCCCGTAGTCAAAGCCTAATGTTAGAAAAAGCAGATTATGCAACGAATAATGACTTGGTAATTGCTCACGAACAAAATCGCAAACTTAGAGGAAGCTTGGAAACAGCTGAATCTTTCATTATCGAGCTTAAGCAGGAACTAAACACATTGCATAGTCATGCTAATGAGTTGGGTATGGAAACACAGAGAATTACACAGCACCTAACAAATGAGATTTCTTCTGGTGTAAAACTAGAAAGAGAGATTATGATTCTCAAATCAGAATGCTCAAAGTTCAAAGATGAATTACAACAATTAAAAGAAATCAAAATAAGGTCAAAACAGGATCTTGAAATGGGAACAACTCAAGAACCCCGATTTACAAGAGGGTTTGACTTGGGAGAAAGTCAAAATCTGAAACTTTTGAGTCAATTAGATGAAGCAAAAGCAGAAAGGGGAAACCTTATAAAAAAGATGAATGAAATGGAGTGTTACTATGAGTCACTTGTGCAGGAGCTCGAGGAAAACCGAGAACAGATTCTAGGAGAGTTTCAGAGGCTAACATACGAGCATTCAACATGTATTTACACTATTTCAAACTGTAAATCGGAAACTGAATCAATACGCCATTGTATGAAAGATCAAATCTTGAAATTTGAAAAAGAAAGGCATGCTTTCACTTGTGTTAACGAGGAGCTCGAGGAAAGGGTTATAGCCGCTGAAGCACTTGTGCAAGAGCTTGAAGAAAATCGGGAGAAGATTTTTAGAGAGCTTCAGAGTCTGAAGAATGAGCATTCAACGTGTGCTGACACTATTTCTAGCTGCAAATCCGAAACCGAATCAATACGTCGTGATATGAAGAATCAAACCCAGAAATTTGGTAAAGAAAAGCATGCTTTGGGCTGTCTCAACGAGGAGCTAAACAAGAAAGTTATGGCAGCAGAATCACTTGTACAAGAACTTGAGAAAAAACGGGAACGGATTCTTGGAGAGTTTCGTAGTCTTAAAAGCGAGCATTCAACATGTGCCAATACTATTTCGACCTTCAAAACCGAGGCTGAGTCAATACGCCATGATACGAAAGATCAAATATTGAAGTTATCCAAAGAAAGGAATGATTTGGACCTTGCTAATCAGGAGCATGAGAAAAAGGTTCTGGCTGCAGATGCGCTTGTGAAAGAGCTTAAGGAAAACCTCGATCAAAGTGTGGGAGAGGTCGAGTGTCTTAGGCACGAGCATGCGGCATGTGCTGACACTATTTCGACCTGCAAAGCCGAGACAGAATTGATACGCCGTGATATGAAAGATCAAATCTTGAAATTTGAAAAAGAAAGACATGTGTTGGGTTGTGCAAGTGATCTCGAGGAAAGAGTTATGGTTGCCGAAGCACTTGTGCAAGATGTTGAGAAAGACCGGGAACATATTATGGGAGAATATCATAGCCTTATAAAGGAGCATTCGACCTGTGCTGATGCTATATTGACCTGCAGAGCAGAGACGGAATCAATACGCCATGATATGAATGACCAAATCTTAAAACTTACTGCCGAAAATAATGCTTTGGGTTTTGCTAAAGAGGAACTTGAGCAAAGGGTTATGAATGCTGAATCACTTGTGAACGAGTTCAAGAAAAAACAGGAACTACTTTTCTGTGAGTTTCAGAGTCTTAAAAACGAGCATTTAACATGTGGCGCCACTATTTTGACCTGCAAAGCCGAGTCTGAATCGATTCGTAACGACTTGAACAACCAAATATTAAGATTGACGGAAGAAAAGGATACTTTTGGTTTTGTTAAAGAGGAGCTCGAGAAAAGGGTTACCATGGCTGAAGCACTTGTTCAAGAGTTCGAGGAATACCGGGACCTGATTCTTGGAGAGTTCCAGAGCCTCAAAGACAAGCATTCAGCATGTGCCATCGCCATTTCGACCTGCAAAGCCGAGGCTGAATCAGTAAAGCGTGATACGAACGACCAAATCGTAAAATTGACCGAAGAAAGACATTCATTGAGTTGTGTTAACAAGGATCTCGAGAAAAAGGTTGTCACTTTAGAATCAGCACTCGAAAGGGCTCGTGTGAATTACACAACTGCAGTGACTCGTTTGCAAAAGGATCTTGAGATGTTATCTTCTCAGGTTTCATCCATGTTTGAGACCAATCAAAACCTTATTAAAGAAACATTTTCAGAAGCTTCGACGCCATTGTCTCAAAATTACTCAAGTATAACCGAAAATGAAAAACAACTCGTTGGCAGGGATGCTCTTTCAGATGATGAACTTTATGAAATATATTGTGCAAATTTATACTTGGAAGTGTACTCAATGACTCTCCAGGAAAGATTATTTGAAGCGAGTATGGATGCCAACAGAATGAAGGAGCAAATAAACGAATTTGCACGAAAAGCAAATAAAAAAAGGGAGCATGAAGGACAGTCAGAATCTCTACGGATAGTTTTAATGAAAGAACAATGTGAAACTGCTGTTCAAGAATTGCAGCAACAACTTTTTGTTTCCAAAAGGCATGGAAATGACATATTGATCAAATTACAAGACGCCCTTGATGAAATCGAGAGTAGGAAAAAATCCGAAGCTTCTTTCTTGAGAAAAATCGAAGCACTGGCACTCAAAATTGTGGGATTAGAAGCTGATTTAGAGTCTAGACAGGCTGAACTAGATTGTGCTCTCTTGAATCTTGAATGTTGCAAGGAAGAAAAAGAAAAGGTTATTTCTTTGTTACAAGAAAAAGAAAAGGTTGGGTTGAGTTTTCAAGATTTACAGAGAGAACTTGGGCAACTACATAAGGTAATTTGAACTATATTTTCATTATGCATAATGCTATTTTTATATAACTTCAAGATCATTGGAATTTTGTTCTAATATTTTGTTTCGTACTAAAGGCTAATGAAGATCTCGGGGAAATGTATCCAAATTTTAAGGATTTCCCGGAAGATGGAAACCCATTAGAGAGGGTGCTGGCTTTGGAAATTGAGCTTGCTGAATCACTTAAGGCGAAGAACTCGAGCATTCAATTCCGAAGGTAATTCATAACCAAGGGTGTCAATCTGGATCTATTTTTCAATGTTTATTTCAATTATATTAATTCTTTAATGGAATAAATAATATTAAAAGGTTAGTCACAAAAGTAATAGTGTCAAATTGGTAGAACAGTTGGAAACTCTGCAAATGTATTCAAAAGCCTTATAAAGTTCTAAGTTTTTTTCTTAGAGAACTTGGACCATTTGTTCAATTATAAGATATTTAGTTCTTGGAATCATATTGACAGATAAGCAATTCATGATATTCATAAGAAGTGGACGGAAACCCAACACAGGTTTATATAGTCCCCTATTAAAAACTTACTGTATAATTTGGGGGGCCATTACCAAACCCGACTGTTCTTAGTTAATGGCGGATGAAAAGGAAATTAGGATTCAACTGTGAAAAGGTCAACATTGTCTAATAAAAACTAAATTTAGTCACTTTTCAATGCTTTCAGTTCTTTCCTAAAACAACACAGTGACGAAGAAGCCATTTTAAAGAGCTTCAGAGACATCAACGAGCTTATCAAAGACACACTGGAAACAAAGAGCAAGTATGTAAATGTTGAAACTGAACTCAACGAAATGCATGAACGCTACTCTCAGTTAAGCCTGCAATTTGCCGAGGTTGAAGGTGAAAGACAGAAACTTATGATGACTCTCAAGAACGTGAGATCACCTAGGAATCTAGCTCATATGAACCGCTCCTCGTCCGGAACATTAGATGACAATCTTTTGTAGAGTCAAAAGTAGTGTACCATAATGTGAAGAAGTCGACATAATCTGTGAATAGGTTTGGAGTTAACTGCAAGGAGGCTCGAAACAAAGAATCTAGTGTTTTCGGGTGGTGTAAATGGCTTTAGTTGCAATAGGGTCGAAGTGTGTATTAGAACGTTGATATTCTAACCATGTTTTTTTGGTCATTGAAGTGTTTTGTATTTGGTTTTGCTTTCATGTAGTGATTAATTCTATGTAGAAACTAGTGTATAACCCGTGTAACACATGGGGTATGATTGATTTAAGGTAACCTTCTCATAAACAAAAGCTTTTCCATCAGTGCCTTGGTGTGTTTGTTCCTCATAATTATTGTATCGCAATTTCTTTACATGTTTTTACGTTACTTTAAGAACATTGATTATTGTACAAAATTTACATCTTTTTTACTTTGCTGTATTCTGGCGAGGATATTCATCATCAATAGGACGGTCACCAGCAGGTTTTATAATCATTTTGTGTTTAAACATGTTCCGTTCGTATACAATTATCATTCTGCGTTCCAAAGATGCAATGAAAGATTTCATCATGAAAGCGCCACTGGCTTTATAATATACGGAATTATGCAATAAGAATCCCAAACATGTCTTTTGATCTACAACGCTTCTGTACACATTCAAACATAAAACGAAGGTTTTTTTTCTTTACCCTATTAGATTGCAAGTCAAAGTTCCAAGATATAAAAATGCAACAAGATGAAATCCACATAACAAGTCTACAGAGGCTTGGTTGGTCTTCAGGTCATAGAATTGCGCACGGACAGCTGCTCTGCTTGGAGGAGTCATCTTGCAACCTCTCTGTTATGAATGTAGAAATAAATTGTTAGACATGTAATGTTTGACCTTTTGAAGTCAAACTAATTAAACCGTGAGCTTCAAGTTTCAAATACTGTATATCCTTAAGATATTAGGAACTGTTACACATACTGTTACACATCTAAGACATGCGTTGTGAGTATACAATTCAAGTATAAAAGGTAAGAAGTTTCACTTTAAAAGCCTACCCATTACTATTCTAGGAAGGGTGTATGAACATAGAGTGTTTAATACAACTTTTCATAGTTAGAAAAAACACAAAATTCCATATTTCCCCAAACATGCATCAAAATCATTGTACATCATGTATTGTTCACTTGTAAATTGGGGAAATATAGAATTTTGTGTTTTATTTTGGGTAAATATGGAATTATCCCTTAGAAATAAACCATTTGGTAATTTACAAAGGAACATACTGCAATATCAATTAGTGAACTTGAAGGAATAAGTTACCACTGTTTTTGTCTGGCATAGGAGGCCGCACAACGACAAGCATAGTGATAATACCGCCAGGAACTTCACTCACCGGGGACCTAGACTCTGCAAGTGTTTTATGGTTCTCCAATATTTTTCCTGCATTAATGAGTTTCACCTCATTAATGGTCTTAGGCCCGTTCTCTTCATCTGTTAAAATGTTCAAAGAAATCCACCATAAAGACTAGAGAGTAAGGTAAGGTTGGACATCCCAACATAGCTTAAAATAAAAAGATCCTAACGTTAACAAAATCAGTTACCACATTAAACATTAGATCTATATGCACAGTTTATAATACTAATTTTAAACTGTTTTTTTCCAAGTATAATCATGATACGTAGGGTGTTTAATAGTTTAGCTTGTAAAAAGGAGCGACCTTGTTGTTAGGGGGGCTCCCCATTTTTAGAAGCTAGTTAACAATATCGATGCTAAAATGTATTCGCATAAATTTAATGAAACAATACGTCTTTAAAGCTAAGCTGTTAGAGTCCTGCACAATTTCCGTGTTTTAAATGTCTAATGGATGAACTTTTGGGAACTGTTACCCGTATTTTGCAGATACATTGATCAGATCTAAAAAAAGTAGTCGGTGGTATTGATCAATACGACTATTGAAACGTCAGTATGACTAACTTTATTCGGTGGTGCTCATCAACTTAACTGATAATAAGGACGATATGATTTATTAGTGTTTTAAAAATTTTAACCATTAATAATCTACATTTTTGCAAACTAATCGTTAGATATGATTACGAGTTTTATAATCACATACACAAATATACACAGGAACATTTCAAATGCCATATATCTGAGTGTAATTACAAACATGACATGAGGTTCAAGTAAGTATTAATTTTCCATCCTATTTAGTCAGAACATATTCATTTGTTCTTACAACATACATCAAGTAACATAACATAAGCCATTACCACATAGTCATCTCCTACATAGTCACATAATTTGGACCTTTAAACGAAAATCATATGAAATAGACCCGAAAGTGGCGAATCAAGCCAATGTACATGCTGAATACCAGACAGCAACACATAATTTGCCACTTTTCACAAAAATATAGCAAGATTTCTTTTTCTAGTACTATGTTTATGCATATACAGTGAAGTTTATTTCTTACATCAAAGAAAAGGTAAATCAAGGGTCAAACCAAATATCCAACTAACAGAAACAATCATTGAGCAAAAACATTTATTTATACTAAGAACAAGGAAATTAGAAAATAACACAATACTAAAGTTTAACAAAAAAAATATCCACAAAAAATTACTAGAACACATAAACACCACAAATTTTAAAAAATGTAACCAAAACATTAGAGTTAAGATAGTGAGTTAACCTTTAGGCAGCTGTGGAAGTATCATTTCTTTCAAAGATCCTACAGTGATAGTAGGACTATATTTATTTGGTCCAATATCACTGCCATCAGCCAACCTGAACTTGACTTCAATCAAGTCTTCAGAAGCCATTATCACCCAATTTCTCAAAAAAAAAAAAAAAAAAAAGTAGTAGCTAGTTACCCTTTCTTATAAATGACAACCCATATATGAAATATAAGGCAAAAGCACAAGAATAAATTTTTTTAACTTTTAAGTTATGAAAAAAAAAAAAAAGATTTGATGATGTTATTATAAAGGGTGAGAGAATAACAAGGTTTCTTGACATACAGAGAAAGAGAATGAAAAAGAAAACAAGAAGTCTTATGAAGTATGGAACCTTTGTTCTTTTCCTATAAATAACATTTACAATTATTATTATACTACTACATCAAAGATTCCTTCTTCCTATACATTGTTTAGTATGTTGCTAAAAAAAATACGTTGTTTAGTATGTACTATATTAGTAGTCTACACAAGAATAACTTCATTTCAATTGTTTTTTCATTGTATCTACGTATATTGATGATTACACAAATAAGGGACGGAATCAAGATTTTTAGTTAAGTGAGGCTAATTATATTTAAAGCAAAAAGTTATAGTGATGAAGGAGGCTTAATATAAAAAAACTGTAGAAAAATGAATTATAATAAACACAAATAATACGTGAAATAAGTTGATTAGGGGAGATTTAACATCCACTAATCTTCTACTAGCTTCGCCCCTGATAAAAATTAAGGACTAGCTATCATTTTGATGCCACTAAAAACTAAAATATACAAAGATGATACTACGTTATTATTATTTTTTAAAACGGCAACTTTTTCACATTTTATACATCATATATTCATATGTCACAATGTTTTCCAACGATCTTATATCTCATCTCACAAATGTTTTCAGCGAGGCATGAACACATAAGCAACCTCTGTAAGTTTGTGAAAAACTCACGTACCACTAACTAAAAGCCTTGGGTAAGAGCTATACATTTGATATTTCTGTGTGCGACCGATATATCATTCAAAACATATATCATTGCTATTCAAGTACTAGGAAAATGTTTGTATATGAAAAGGTAAAGTAACATGAGCATGGTAAAACTAATTAGGTACAACACTTGTGGGTTCTGATATGAGACATGTATCACCCAGTTCCAATTAATAAGCCAACTACTTGGATACGATATTGTAACATCCCAATAATGGTGTTTTAAGATATTTTATTACTAAAATGTCAATGTGTAAGTTTGACTACGACTTTATAAGTTTGAATGTTTTCATAATTGATTAGTTAAACCCGATCGTCAAACTACGAGTATAGACGTCATGTAAATAGTTTTAGAGAGTATTATGTGTCCCAAGTATTAAAGATAGAGCTTGAGGGATCTAAGTTGCCAAAATTGCAAAGTTATATTTAGAAGCTGAAATTACCATTTTACCCTTTTGGCTTAGTCATTCAAAAATGTAGAATTTTATCCCTAAATCAGAGACTTAGGACGTGTCTTTATTGGAAAAAAAAGAGAGAAAGTTATCCATTCTAGTTCAAGAACAATTCCAGAGAGAGTTTCAAGAATGCTAATGATGCTATTATGTGCTCTTACAAGTATATTAATTAAAAACCCATCAAAGATAAGTAATCAACCTTAACCTAATTCATGTTTATGATAAAGTGGGGGTTTATGCTAATTTGATGATTATATTAATCCTAGTATTGAATTATAAGAAATCGTGATTTAGATCATCATGTTATATTAGAATTATGCTAAGAATCAAGTTGTTGAATTATGGTTAAAAGGTTACAAGAATTTATGTTTTGATTAGAAGTTATATGAATCCTTATGTTAAATTCAGGGGTGTTTGGCTAGAGCTTAATATGGAGCTTAAACATATAAATTTGGCTTAAGACCTGAAGAAAGATGACCCAAACATGTTTAATAAGATGTGTTATGAGTTTGGCAAAAGTTAGAATAACTTAACATGGGTCTTGGGTCGTTTTGGACATATTTAGAAACGGGACAGCAAGGTTTGGAGAAATTTGTGCAGACTTGTAAAAATCATAGAAAAATAACCGTAACTCCGTTTGGAGCGTACCTTACCTTTTCGGAAAGGTGAAAGAGTCTACTTTCTAACAAAAATAGTTACACGTCTTGATTCCAGGTATAAGTGGGTCAAAAACAGCAAAGTACAGCAGACTGCAGAAATTCTGCATAAAAGTGACTTTTAGTAAAAAGTGTTCAACGATGAAATAGCACCTTATGTGAATATGTTTGCATGTTTTAGACCCAAATACATGGTAGATATATGAGCTATGAAGTTCTAAATGTCTTGGTATGGTTATAATATGCTTAGGTGTTATTGGAAGGCTTATGGATGCATAATGAAGATCAAAGGTGAGCAACGGTTTTAGATTTGTGTTATTAGATTACACATGACGTAATCATGTTTGTTTAGCTTCGGAATGTAGCTGGAGGTTGTGATGTTTAGATATTCAGAAATAGTCGAGTATTATTTATCATGTCATGATTCGGGTTTAACCGAAAGCAAGCCAAGTATAGAACACCCACAATGCGTATCAAAATTATGTTTAGGATGTTCACGAGGAGCATCATATCATGTTTATAAATCTCAGAAGGAGCATTAATATCACGTTTAGATTGCTCACAAGGAGCATCACATCATGTTCATGATCTTCACAAGGAACATCTTATTATGAGTTAGGTGCTCACAAGTAGCATCGTAGACAAGGATATGGTGCCCCAGAAACGCATCAAAAATCACGTTGACTTGAGTGGTCATATTATAATGTTAGTACTCATGTTGACCTGAGTGGTCATATTATCATGTCAGTAGTCATGTTGACCTGAATGGTCATACTATCATGTCAAGTAGTCATGTTGACCCGATTGGTCATATTAGCATGTCAAGTAATCATGTTGACCTGGTTGGTCATACTAGTGTGCCAAGTAATCATGTTGACCAGATTGGTCATATTATCATGTCAAGTAATCATGTTGACCAGATTGGTCATATTATCATGTCAAGTAGTCATGTTGACCTGAATGGTCATACTATCATGTCAAGCAGTCATGTTGACCCGATTGGTCATGTTAGCATGTCATGTACTTATGTTGACATGATCGGTCATATAATCATGTTAAGTAGTCATGTTATCCCAAGCGTCCTAAGTGGATGACCCAAGCATCCTAAGTGGATGACAGTGACGTTCTAAGTGGATGACGAAAGCATCCTAAGTGGATGACCCGTACTTTAATTAGTACTTATGTCCTTCGTGGATGACCCATTTAAACAAGCACAATGTCAGATTAGCGTCCCAAGACGAGTACTCGTCGGCTAGGGACTTTATTATGCAGAACAGGACGATTAAGTATCGTCTAGTCATATGAGATGCCATAAATTATGTATGTACATGATACAGGTGCAAGACGACTATATGTCGTACCTAATATAGAATTATTTATTTATAGAACCACGTTACAGAATTAGCGTCCTTCGTGGATGACCCATTTAAACAAGCACAATGTCAGATTAGCGTCCCAAGACGAGTACTCGTCGGCTAGGGACTTTATTATGCAGAACAGGACGATTAAGTATCGTCTAGTCATATGAGATGCCATAAATTATGTATGTACATGATACAGGTGCAAGACGACTATATGTCGTACCTAATATAGAATTATTTATTTATAGAACCACGTTACAGAATTGAAAGATTTCTCAGGTCCCGTTAACTCACTAAATCGCAAGGACTTACCGTTCTCAGTTCTATGTTTTTGCAGGTTATTGTAATATAAGTTGGAGCTCGTAGATGGTAGCTAGGAGTGCATTAAGAAAAGAAGACGCTTACGCTCGGTTAGATTCGAGTGACTCTTCCCTTGCACTTTGATATTGCTTGTAACGCTCTAATGTTTTCAGAGGCCTTAAATTAATCAGTTTTAAATGACTTAGTAGTTCATGAGTATGTTTTGCAAGTAAAGGATCAATATCCAGATTTTTCGTTATATAAAAGAAAAAAAAAATTACTCGAGTCAGAACGTTGTAGATATGCCATTTATTGGGAGTACTATATGTCAAACAAGTACTTTTGTCAAACAACAATAATTGTGTACCCGTGTTACAACATTTATCATTTGGCATATGGTACGTTTCTTCAAATGTCCTTAAAAACAATATATTTGAGTTTTCTATTGTCTTCAAACGTATATGAATTTACGTGTTCCAGTTATCGAACATACGATTTACATTATATCTTATGTATTGTTATTCACTGCATGAACATCGAGTGTGGTTTCATTGCGCTCTCTCTATACTGCGCAGTTGTTACTCGCTGTTGTAACGCCCAGGATTCAATATAGTATAAAGTACCCTTATTTGAATGGGTTGACATAACGTTTATGCGAACAAACATGTAAACAAGTAGATGTCGTTAGAATGGTAAATGTGTGCAAAATAAAGGATGATGTTTTATGTTGTGTTCTATGGAAAAAGTTCTACATAGACCCTTTCTTTAGCATAGACTCAATCAACCAATCACAACCACCCATTTTTTTCATCTAACAACAAAAATATATTTTTTAAAAATTCAATATCTCACAAACCGTTAACCGTTACGCAAAACGAAACATACCATCGTGACCAGAATTAAATCATCTTTCAAACGAGGGGCACATGTATATACTTTCGACAAACTTTTTTTTCGACTGTTTTTCTTAAGTCACGTCTGAGAGAATCATATATGATTCGTCACGAAACATATATGATTTTCAGAAAATCATATATGATTCATATCATGAATCATATATAATTCGTGACGAATCATATATGTTTCGTGACGAATCATATATGATTCGTGACGAGTCATATATTTTTCGAGACGAATCATATATGTTTCGTGACGAATCATATATGATTCTCTCAAACGTGACTTAAGAAAAAATGTCGAAAAAAAGTTCGTCGAAAGTATATACATGTGCCCCTCGATAGAAAGATGATTTAATTTTCGTTGTAATGGTGTATTTTTTTCACTTGACGATTTACCGTTTGTGAGTTATTTAATTTTTAAGAAAAAGGTGGAAAGTTAATTTGAATGAAAGTGATTGGTTAATATGGTCTATGCTAAAAACATGGTCTATGTTGATCTCAACTCTGTGTTCTATTCCTCTTCAAAACATACATATAAATAGATGAGTGAATTACGTAAATTGTCCCTGTGATTTGATGATTCCTACAAGTTTCGTCCTTTGGTTTTTTTTCACTGTTTTTAGTCCCTGTGGTTTCTTTTTCCTACAGATTTAGTACCCTATTAATATTTTCCATTAAATACAAATAAAAAGGCAAGGGTATTGTGGTCATTTTCGAAAAAAAAATTTAATTTTTTTTTCAAACGTTTGTTTTTTCTTTCAAAAAATATTTTTTTACAAAACATTTTTTTCACTAAATATTTTTACGAAAGCTTATTTTTAAATTTTTTTTTTTTTTTAAATTCGAAAATTAAAAGTTTTGAAAAAAATATTTTCCAAAATTATTTCGAAAAAAATGTTTTCACGAGACAAAACTAAGTGGTAACTTTTATACTTTTTTTATAAAAAAAATACTTTTTCGAAATTACGTTTTGTTTTTTTTATCTTTTTATTTTTTTTCGACGGTTTGTTTTTTTCTTAAAAAACTATTTTTTTTGAAACTTTTTTTCACTAAATATTTTTACGAAAACATTATTTTCTGAAAAAAAAAACTTTCTTTTAAGTAACTTTTATAAATTTTTTTAATTAAAAAAAATCTTCGAAAAATTATATACTGATTTTTTTTCTAAGAAACTTTCTTTTTGAAATAAGGAAAAAAAAGTTTCGAAAATAATTTCAAAAGAAATAATTTTATAGATTTTATACCTTTTTGTTTTGATTTAAATTTTAAAAATACTTTTTTTTCGAAATTACGAATTTTTTAAAAAAAATATTTTTCCAAACAAAATCCTTTCGAATTTTTTTTTGAGAAAAACATTTTAGTTTTTCTTTTATAAATTTAGACTTTTTGTCTCGTAAAAACATAAATTTAGACTTTTTGTCTCGTAAAAACATTTTTTTATAAATTTAGTTTTTTTCATCATATAGATTTGAATGTCCCTAATCAATGCAAGAAACCCTAATCTTAACTTAATCAACACAAGGTATTACTTTTTAAACGTAATCTTATTATTGTATAATAAAGAATTACAAGTGTTATGGATAACACAGTTTGATGACAATGTGTTGTGCACACTTTGAACAACTATAAACCCTAACTTATGAATACAGTCGTAGCTGTTTGATTCACTAAGTTATATGCAATAATGTTATGAATATCTCAAAGTGTTGAACATTAATGCATGGATACACATCCTATTTATAGTGTTACGAGATTGACCTAAATAGTACTTGATGGTGACTACACAAGCTTTTACAAGTTCCCACATCAGTCACATGATGTCCTTCTATTCTTGGTAGTCTTCCATTATGCTTTAAGGAAACAGTTGTCAAAACAGTTTCCTTTTTCTTCATAGTCTCGAACACACAAATAGCATGTCCAAAGTGTGCTGAGAGTTATCAGGGTATTGCCACCCCTGTTAACTCTCAACCCCTCAGAGTCCCTGATACATCTTGGCTGTTATCCATCACAGCCAATGAGTATGTCTTCAGGTAATCTTCGACTTCCCTGACAATGTCTCTGACATGGACTCCTCTGAGGTTGCTCACAAAGACTTGGATCTCTGTGAGTCTTGCGAAACTTGCCTGCCTCCTAGGCACAGGCAAGGGACTATCTAACAGCCTAATTATGTTTAAATCAATGATCAGGGAATCTAACAAGTTTAGATTCCCAACAATCTCCCCCTATTTAAACATAAATAATGCTAGATCTAACTAAGTTAAGGTAAGTGAGTTAACAGCTTCTTCTTACACATAACAGATCTAAACAAACATACCTCATGATTTTATTAAGACTTAAAGAAAAATTACAAGTGCATTACATAAGCAAAATAAAAGATGAAGGTAAAAAGGGCTGTGAACATCTTCAATAGTCACCATTTTTAATTCTTTCTTCAGCTTCAGCCAAGTCCAATCTGTTATCAATTTCATTCTGCAAAGTCTTTGCAAACCTTTTGGAATACTCTGAGTTGATCTTGAGTGACTTCTTATGACAGAGCAGCTGAATTGTTGATGTTAAGCATAGCTCATCTTCCCTTTGAAAAGCATACTGGCAAGCCCTGTTCATGAATGCCATTCCTCTTTCAGGCTCTGTGTATGTCTGACCATCAACAGGGCCAACAATACCATTGGGGAGGATCAAATCCCTGTGCATGTCATCCACTTGAACATCTTCAGTAACAAAAGTTTCATTAACAATTTGTGAAATCCTTCTCCTTTTATTGCCAGTCTTTGGGGGTTCTTGTTCAAAAAGCTGTGGTGGGGGATCAACCTTAAGTTTGGCAGCTGTTTCCTTGATCCAGGTAAACTTGGCCTTAAGAGTCTTAAGCAGAAGAAAATTAGCCTGTCCAGTCTTTTTGGCAGCTAAGGCTTCAAGTTCGAACCATTCTGATAACCCAAGTGTCTTTAGCCTGAAGTTGTCAAACACATCCATATTTCCCTGTTGGTTTTCCCTCCATAAGATCATCTGTGGGGTGTTTGTGGATTTATGAATGGTGTATTTGAACTTGGTTATCTTGCCAGGAGCATATCTGTGGTTCACGCAGGCATCATAGTCAGCTTTGACTTTCCTTAATGCCTCAGCGCGTTTTGTTTCCATTTCCCTCAACCTTTGTTTTTGTTTTTCTCTTTCAGGTGGTGTCATCTTCCTCAGAGTAGCTTCATTTAATTCTTTGGCTGTCTTGAGTTCATTTAATCTTTTGAATTCCTCAGCCTGTTTCTCTATTTCTTCAGGGGTTAAAGGAATCTCATCAGAAGGTGTAAAGGTTGAGAATTGGGAAAGGTCTGTTGTGGATCCTCCTGTCTCTAGCATCGCAACTATTTTCTTGAGTTTGGTGTCAGTGTCAACCAACACTATCTCATTTCCTTTCTTCGAGACAGAGGACTCCACACTTATGTTTTTCAAAACATCAACTCTTTTGATAAATGCTGTCTGAGCCTGAGTTTGAATTGCTTTGGGGAGGGAGCTGACAGTGAACTTTAACTTCTTGGCGGCTGGTTCATCATCATCCCCAGGCTTGTTGGTGTTAACCAAAACCAGAGACTTTGATGAGTCAGCTCCATCTTGAGTGTGTTGCTCCCCCTGAGTATTATCCTCATCATCAGATATTGTGATAGGTGTGATGACTTGGAGAGGAACAGGTGTAATGGTGGGGTTAGCTGATGATAAGCCTTGTTTAGCAGATTCAAGGCTGAGTGATGTATCTTTCTCCCCCTCACGTTCATCCTGGCTTCGAAGACGTTTGGATGAACGTGCTTGAAAATGCCTTGCAATCTGCTCGACAAAGGCAGCCATAGAACGTTGTATTTTCCTTGAAGCCCTGGCAATCTTCAGCAGGAGGTTGCCATTTGCATTTGTATTGGCCTGAACACGCCTGACAATAAAGTTAGCATGGCGGTATTGCCTGTTGCGAACAGCATCAAATTGCCTGTGCATGGTGAGCTCATGTTCATGGAACATGGCAGGGACTGCTGAGTCAATGGCATCTTTTATCCTTGTGGAAAGGTGACTGAGTCCTTGGGCTACACCTCTTCTTGCACCATCCTGAATAGGCTCAGTAACCGCCTCAGTCACAGCCTTTTTTATGATGCCAGGAAATGTCACAGTGAAGTTGTGCATTTCAGACTTGATCACATCCAGCTTTCTTGATAAACGCTCAATATCTGTTTGATGATGAACAGGCTGTAGATTCTTGATATTGAGGCTTTGCTGAGCATAGTCATCCCCCCTTGGTAAAAGATCAAAGTTAGTCTGGGCAGGATGATCAAACAAGAGAAATTCTGCTGTTGGATCATAAGTTGGTCTTTGGAATACTGTTGTTGTTGAGGTAGCAGAGTTTGGAGTATCAACAGCATCCTTGGGAGGAGAAGTCTTATTTTCAGCTGGTGTGGACACAGCTATTTCTTTTGGAGGAGAGACAGACAGCTGGTCTTCCTCATCTTCTTCATCCTCTTCATCGAACATCCCTTCAGGGAATTCATCGTCAGGCATGGACTCAATATCAGAGACGTAATCTTCCAATGATAGCATTTCATCATCAGCATTTATCAGAGGCTCTTCATCAGTAGGTTTGTCTTGAGTCATTGTATCAGCCTCCTTGTCTTGTTGTACCTGAGATTCGATGACTAGTTGTACAATTTCAGCCTGCAAATTGTTTCAATTAGTAACAGGGAAAAAGATAAGGGGAATGGTCGCCATTTCGCTGTCCAAGAGAGGCTGAGGGTGATTACTCAGCCACTCCAAAGGATAAATCCTTGGGATTCTTTTAAGTGTGAATAAAATGTGGTTAATGATCGCCATTCGCTGCCCCTAGGAAAGCTGAGTGTGATTATTCAGCCCCCCCCAAAAGGTTAAAACCTTTGGGACTCTTTTGATTGTGAGACATATGTTGTTTTATGGATCGCCATTCGCTGCCCCTAGGAAAGCTGAGTGTGATTATTCAGCCCCCCCCAAAAGGTTAAGAACCTTTGGGACTCTTTTAAGAGTGAAACATATGTGGTTAAAGGTCGCCTGTTACGCTGCCCCTAGGAAAGCTGAGAGTGATTATTCAGCTCCCCCTGAAAGGATAAATCCTTTGGGACTCTTTTAAGGAGGGAACCAAGAGGCTGTGTGAAGTACAGCTGATCAAGGTTGAGACATTAGTGTATTCAGGTTGTTGTTAGCCTGAATACTGTCTAGAGGGTGCAGGGTCATCAGGGTGCTTTATAAACACAAATGAATCATTCCCTGGTGCAAAGACAGGGTGTACAGAAGTCTTAAAGGATTCTAAGTGTATTGACAGACTTCTATGGGTCGAGGATTACCCTAACTTCACCACTCTCTCCTACAGACAAATGAGAGTGGCTGCTTGTGAACCTCTAAAAATTACCTGTGAGATATCAGCTGGATCAGGCTGGTTTCATGTCGTCTCAGCTGACTTTGAGACACTAGACTCCTGTTGTTTGTCAGCAGATAGATCTGAATCCACAAGAGTATCTGGTCCAGAGGAGGTGTCAGTCTTCTTTCCAATGGCCTTAGAGACAGCTTTAGAGTGGGAAGAAGAGGGGATTTTCTTCTTCTTAGGCTGTTGGCCAGAAGAAGCCTTGGACTTAGTAGTGTGCTGCCCAGAGGTCAAACACTTAGACTTGCCAGCAGCACTAGAAGTATTCACCTTCTCAGAAGAAGGGAGCAAGGGCTTCTCAGCGGTTGGTACTTGGTTGGCCACATTCATCATATGAGCGGTGACAAGGACATCTTCAGCTCCTATTTCTTTGTAGATGGCACCTGTGATGCGGTAGGGCTTAAGAGCAGTCAAGGCCTTGTTGTGGTAGTTGTCTCCCAACAGGCTTTCGAAGATCAGAGACAGGAAGCGCACATAGCAGATATTCTTTTCCCTGACCTGATTTCTTCCCTTCAGCTGTTCTACCAGGTTGGAGAAGAGAATGCTTCCAACATCAACATCAGCTCCCCAGATTAATCCATAAGCAATAGCCTGATGGTTGAAAGACATCTGATCCTGTGATCCCTGCATTCCTCCCAGGGATTTAACAATGTGGGTGAAGAGGACACGCCACATGGGAGTGAAATACTTAATCTTCAGAGGAGATTTGGAGAGGACCTCAGCTGGTGTAAGGGCAGGGTTTACGTCATGGCAAGGGTTGAGTGTGGCCAGGGCTTCTTTGACAGCCTTTTTATCAACTACTTTCAGGCATTCATCTCCATGCTTCAATCCGGCCACACTAGAGAAATCTTTAAGGGAGAAGGCGAATGGGTGTTCATTGCATGAAAGGCTAAATGTTATGGTGTCATCAACCACCTCAGCAGAGTACCAGAATTCCCTAAGGTATTCTTGGTAAAAGGTGGAAGGGGATTTGGTAAAGGCTTCACTTAGGTCACAATTCTGCATGAAACTGACCAGATCTGAATAGGTGCTATTTGGGGCCTTAATCCATCCAATGGCGTTGTTGGAGGCGAGGATGCTTTCGTTGATCTCGAAGTTAACATTTGCTGCTTTGGGAACTGAAAACACCATGGATTCGAGGTTGAAGGTGAAAAAAAATGGAGGATGGTTAAGAGAGATAAGAACTTAGAGAGAGAAGTAGATTTGAGAATGGTGGTGGGTGAGAAGAGAAAAGAGACAATATATATTCAAACTAAGTGAACAGTTATTCAACCGTATTAAATGCAAGGTGCGAAAATGACTGCTCAAGTGGGTCCCCTTGACCTTTCAAAAAGTTTGTCTCCTCGTTATCCGAAAAATAAATGATTAAATATTTGAGAATGTTTTTTGCATTTACTTGGAAAGTAACTACCTAGTTTCATGTGAAAAACATTTAATATAGAATCAATCATTTAATGAACACATTTAATATCAAGCCACAGGCTTTGAGATATTGAGCATTCCTAGCTCAGCAACTAGCCTGTTGAACGAAGGTTCAGTCAAAGGCTTTGTAAAGATATCAGCTAGTTGCAGCTCTGTGGGAACAAAATGCAGCTCAATATCCCCCTTCATTATATGATCCCTGATAAAATGATACCTGATATCAATGTGTTTGGTACGAGAGTGGAGAACAGGGTTGTTGGATATGGCAATGGCGCTGGTGTTGTCACAAAAGATTGGTACTTTGTCATACAAAATTTCATAGTCAGCCAATTGACTTTTCATCCAGAGCACCTGAGCACAACAGCTGGCTGCAATGACATATTCTGCTTCAGCTGAAGACATAGCCACAGAGTTTTGCTTCTTAGCACTCCATCCAACCAATTTTCCTCCTAGGATTTGACAGCCGCCTGAAGTGCTTTTCCTGTCAATACAGCATCCAGCATAGTCTGAATCTGGATAGGCCTTGAGATCAAAGCCTGATTCCTTTGGATACCATAGGCCTAGGGATGGTGTTCCTTTGAGATACCTAAAAATTCTCTTAACAGCCACTAGATGGGATTCTTTTGGGTTAGCTTGGTACCTTGCACAGAGACATGTGGAGAATTGGATATCTGGACGACTAGCTGTTAGATACATGAGTGACCCAATCATGCCTCTATATGAAGTCTCATTCACAGAGACCCCTGACTCATCAGGGCCCAAGTTGTTGGGTGGAAGCATTGGGCATTTCACTAATGCACAATCAGCTAAGTCATATTTTTTAAGTAAATCCTTAACATACTTTTCTTGACAAATTGAAATTCCCTTAGGACATTGTTTAATTTGAAAGCCCAAAAAGTAAGTTAATTCACCCATCATACTCATCTCATATTTCTTGGTCATTAATTTAGCAAAACGTTTACTAAGATTGACATTTTTTGACCCAAAGATGATATCATCCACATAAATCTGCACAATGATGAAATCACTCTTATCCTTGAAGGTAAAGAGTGTTTTATCAATAGAACCCCTGACAAATTTATTTTCAGTTAAGAAATTAGAAAGAGTTTCATACCATGCTCTTGGAGCTTGTTTCAGCCCATACATGGCTTTGTGTAGTCTGTACACATGGTTGGGAAACTCGCTGTTCTCAAATCCTTCAGGTTGTGCAACATACACTTCCTCAGCCAAATCACCATTGAGGAATGCACTATTTACATCCATCTGATACACAGTGATGTTCATATAGGCAGCATATGCAAGGAAGATTCTGATGGCTTCAAGTCTAGCAACTGGAGCAAATGTTTCATCATAATCAATTCCTTCAGTCTGAGAGAACCCCTGTGCTACCAGTCTGGCCTTGTTCCTGATGATGTTCCCAATTTCATCCATCTTATTTCTATAGATCCATCTAGTGCCTGTGATATTCTTTCCAGGTGGAGCTGGCACTAATGTCCATAATTTGTTCCTTTTGAACTGATTGATTTCTTCTTGCATAGCAGCTACCCAACCTTCTTCTACCAGAGCCTCAGCTACTCTTTTAGGTTCAATTTGAGAGAGAAATTCAGCAAAGAGACATTCATTAGCTGAGGCTGACTCTGAGTCTTGGATTCGCTGTCTAGTTGTGACCCCTGCATTTGGTTCCCCAATAATGTTGACAAGAAGAATGTGTTGATCTCTTGACCACTTATTTTGAGGAGCTGGGGACTCAAGGACAGGAGCACTTGGGGGCACAGCTGGTACAATTTGAGTTTCATCCAGCTGACTAGGAGGGCTTTCTTCAAAGACTACTTCAGTGTCAGAGTCTTCTTCAGCCATATCAAGGGGTGCTATTTCATTATCAGCAGGAGAGTCTTCAGGGATTTGATGAATTGGTGAGTCATCAATAGCAGGAGAAGGACCATCAGAGATTTGAGGTTCTTCTTCATCAAGTTCCTGACAGGTAGAAACTTCTATGTTGTGAGTAGACAGAGGATCAAAGGCAGGGACATAAGGAGTGAGAGTGTTGGAGTGATGATGACAGGTAGGTCTGGGTTCTGTGAACTCATCACTTGGGAAAGATACATTTTCATTAAAATCAATTTCATCACCCTCTGTTCCTGTTCTCTGTATGACTTCATCATCTTCATTGAATCTAACATGGAATGTTTCTTCTACTTCTTGTCTTATGATGTTGAATACTCTGAAGGCTTTGGCTGTTGGAGAGTATCCCAAGAAGAAACCATCATTAGCTTTTTCATCAAACTTTCCAAGTTTATCCCTGTAGTTATAAATAAACACAGGGCATCCAAACACATGAAAATAGCTGACATCTGGAGATCTTTTTCTGAAAACTTCATAGGAAGTTTTACCATGTCTCTTGACAATGATTGATCTGTTTTGTGTGTAGCAGGCAGTGTGAACAGCTTCTCCCCAAAATTGCTTTGGTAAGGCTGCACCATTTAACATAGTTCTTGCTGCTTTAATCAAAGTCCTGTTTCTTCTTTCAGCCACACCATTTTGTTCAGGGGTGCCAGCTGAAGAGAAGTTCTGTGAAATCCCTTTTTCATCACAAAAAGATTCAAGTTGACGATTCTTGAATTCAGTACCATTATCACTTCTTAGAGCTTTGACTCTAACATCATTCATATTTTCAACCTGTCTGATGAAGGACATGATGGTTTCAGCTGCATCGCTTTTCCTTCTGAGGAAGAACACCCATGTGTATCTTGAAAATTCATCAACTATGACCAAGGTGTATTTGTTGTGATTAATGGTCTAAGGTTTGACAGGTCCAAACAAATCCATGTGAAGGAGATGTAAGCACTTGTCAATAGAGAATGATTGCCTAGTCTTGAATGAAGACCTGTGATGTTTTCCTTTGACACAGGCAGAACAAGTCTTGTCTTTGGAAAACATTACTGAAGGTAGACCAGCAACCAAGTTATGAGTGGCTATCTTGTTGATGTTCTTGAAGTTGAGATGAGACAGTCTTTTGTGCCACAGCCAATTGACACTTTCAGAGGCTTTAGCAAGAAAACAATTTGAGCTGTCTTCAGAGCACACAGCCATGTTGATGACATAAACATCTCTCCTTCTGGGTGCAATCAGCACAACATCATTGTTTTTGTTGAATATGGTTCCCTGAGTCTTAGTAAACAAAACCTTATAGTCAGCATCACACAATTGGCTGATGCTAATAAGATTGTGTTTAAGACCATTCACATATGCAACCCTGGTAAATGTAATCCCATTGCAGTTCACTGAGCCATATCCTTCTGTGTCACCTGAAGAGTTATCTCCAAACACCACTTTAGGACCTGGCTCCTTTGAGTATCTGTGCAGGTATTGTTGAATCCCTGTCATGTGTCTAGAACAGCCACTATCTAGATACCATACCGATTCCTTGAGATATTTCTGCACAGATACATAGAAACAGATTAGTTCCTATGGTGAACCCACTTTCCAGTGGGTTCCCTGAATTGCTTATTAGCAACTCTTGTGTTCCTGAAAAACTTTTGGCGTTGTGAGGGACAGTTCATTGTTTCATGGTTATAACTTCCACATATATCACACCCAGGGAAGTCACCACACTCGTCTGAGTGATGGTCTATGAACCCACAGAATTTACAGGGAGGATAAGGTTTGTAATTTCCCTGTTGTCTTTTGGAACTCTGTGGTCTGTCCCTAGAGGGTGTCTGAGCTCTTTTAGCTGCCATGTGTCTGTCATGATCTAAGGTCGAATGGTGAGAGTTTTTACATACATTGCAATAAGGTTTGATTAACCTTTCCCCTTTGGGTTCACCTAGAACTAACTTAGGTTCATGAGAAGTAGAGCATTCAGCGGAAGGCTTAATGTGTTGTTTCAAGAGTTCTACTTCTTTCATAAGAGACAACAGGCGATCTTCAGTGGTAGGGTCAACCTTACTCACAGCTTTAGTAGCAACAGGCTTAAAAGCTACTTGTTTACCAGTTTGTTTAGCATGCACATGAAAAACTTTAGCTGGAGGATTCTCAATATCAGTCCTAAGTTCACCCTTAGCAGATCTAGAAGAACTGCTGGGTTTAACTCCAGAGAGTTTTGGCAGGGAGGGTAGCTTAGCCATATCTTCAGAGACAGGATCATCAGTCAAAGTGGAATCTGACATATGAATAGTCTCTGTAGATTTAAAGACAATGTCTTTGGGTTTGGTGAGAATCTTTAGCTTATTTTTCTTAGCAGATATATCCCTTTTTAAGTCAGCAGGCACTTCATCCCTAAGCAATTGATCTATGGTAAACCTAGCACACAGCCATTTTTCAATAACTTTGTTCAATTCAGAGACTTGATCATTTAAAGCAATGTTTTTCAAGGTTAATCTAGCTACTTCATTTTGCAGGGATATTTTCTCTAAATTAACCCGCCTGAGAGTATCACATTCAGCTTTAGCATTTAGCATTTCAGATTTGACAGAGTGAAACTTATCAAGTAGGTTCTTTCTTTGTTCCTCAACAAAGTGTAAGTCAACAATGGTGTAATCAAGGACATGCTTACGTTCATCACTATCAGACATGGATAGAAGCCTGTGTACCTTTTTCATTGTGATGTCAACCCATTGTCCTGATCTTGCATCACCCTTTCCAACAGCTGGTTCATCCTCAGTTATCGCCATGAAAGCCCTGACTCTGGTGGTGTCTTCTTCATCTGAAGTCAGTGGCTCATCATTCCAATCATAAGTTTCAGCAACCAACCCTTTCTCTATCTTTTTCTCACCACCCTTCTTTTTGGACAGAGCTTCAATCTTCAAGTTCATTTGTTCTAACTCAGCTTTAAGTGCCTTGTACTTATTTTTGTAATCTTTCTTCTCTGTGTCTGAAGAGTTGGATTGAGATGATTTGTTATGTTGTTTGAACTTGTAAGGTTTGGATGAATATGATGGATAAGAGGGTAAGGATGTCTTGGTGGAAGGACAGTCTTTTTGAAAATGTCCAAGCTTTCCACAGGCAAAGCAAGTTTCTTTTGACCTGTCAGTTGGTTTACTTGCTGATCCTACTCTTCCTGATCTTTTGAAGTATCTTCTTTGGTTGGCTAGCAAGGCTCTTTCATGGAACTCTGCATTAAGGTCTGTCAAGAATTCTTGGCTGCTACGGGTATCTTCTTCAACATCGGAATCGCTGTCATGGGGATGTGTTGCAGAGATCAAAGCTTTGGAAGATGCTCCTTGGACTACAAATCTTTCAGTCTCTGACTTGTAAATAGTATCAATCAGCCCTTCTTCATAATTGTACTTTCCATAAAGCTGAGCAAGGGTATCATTTTTTATAGAGTTGTTAGCTCTCTGAGTCTGGTTCATGCTCAGCCACTTTCTTGGAAGGCTGTTGACAAAAGTAGCATTGATCTCAGCTTGACCAATAGTGACATCATTCATTGCTAGGTCATTGAGAAGAATCTTCAGCCTAGTATAGGTTTGCTGAACCTTTTCACCTTCAAGTGACTTGAAGGCATTAAACTGAAGTCTGAGTGCCTGAATCTTTGTCTCTCTTGTTTCAGAGGGTCCTTCATGGCCAAGAATGAGGTCTGTCCACATTTGTTTGGTTATGGGACACTGAATGACAGACTTCATGATATGCTTGGGAAGACAGGATATTATGATGCTTTTGAGACGTTTATCTTGGTTTGCCAATTTCCTATCAGCTGGAGTTCATTGTTTGAGAGGTTTGGGAAGAGGGTTTTCTTCAGTGGATGTAAGCGCCATGAGAATATAAGGACCATTTTCTAAAATTTCTAGAAGAAAAGGTTCAAGCCCATCAAGATATACAAGAAATTGACTCTTCCAACTGGCAAAATCTTCTTCATCAAAGACTGGTACACTTGTGACGTGTGATCCACCTCTTGAGTCAAGAAGTTGGGGTAAATCATCGTCATTAGCAGGAGGGTTGAGTCTTGGTGAAGATGGGTTTGTGGAAGGTGATTGTGGTAGGTTAGAAGTTTCTGGCATGGTGGATCTTGATTATAAAACTGAGAACGATGTTTCTTGAAGGTTTTAGTAACAAACACCGCTCTGATACCAATTGAAAGTCCCTAATCAATGCAAGAAACCCTAATCTTAACTTAATCAACACAAGGTATTACTTTTCAAACGTAATCTTATTATTGTATAATAAAGAATTACAAGTGTTATGGATAACACAGTTTGATGACAATGTGTTGTGCACACTTTGAACAACTATAAACCCTAACTTATGAATACAGTCGTAGCTGTTTGATTCACTAAGTTATATGCAATAATGTTATGAATATCTCAAAGTGTTGAACATTAATGCATGGATACACATCCTATTTATAGTGTTACGAGATTGACCTAAATAGTACTTGATGGTGACTACACAAGCTTTTACAAGTTCCCACATCAGTCACATGATGTCCTTCTATTCTTGGTAGTCTTCCATTATGCTTTAAGGAAACAGTTGTCAAAACAGTTTCCTTTTTCTTCATAGTCTCGAACACACAAATAGCATGTCCAAAGTGTGCTGAGAGTTATCAGGGTATTGCCACCCCTGTTAACTCTCAACCCCTCAGAGTCCCTGATACATCTTGGCTGTTATCCATCACAGCCAATGAGTATGTCTTCAGGTAATCGTCGACTTCCCTGACAATGTCTCTGACATGGACTCCTCTGAGGTTGCTCACAAAGACTTGGATCTCTGTGAGTCTTGCGAAACTTGCCTGCCTCCTAGGCACAGGCAAGGGACTATCTAACAGCCTAATTATGTTTAAATCAATGATCAGGGAATCTAACAAGTTTAGATTCCCAACAAGATTTTTTCAAAAACTTTTAATTTTCGAATTTAAAAAAAAAAGTTTTTTCAAAAAATAAGCTTTCGTACAAATATTTAGTGAAAAAAAAGTTTTAAAAAAAATATTTTTTGAAAAAAAAAAACAAACGTTTGGATAAAAATTCTTTTTCGAAAATGACCAAAATACCCCTATCTTTATATTTGTAGTTAATGGAAAATATTGATAAGGGACTAAATCTGTAGGAAAAAGAAACCACAGGGACCAAAAACAGTGAAAAAGAAAAACAAGGGACGAAACTTGTAGGATTCATCAAACCACAGGGACGATTTACATAATTCACTCTAAATAGATATAAGAGCATGAGCAATGCATCAAGTCATTCATGACTTTTTAATGAAAAACACATTTAAAGGGTAAAACTTTTACAAAAGACTTGATGTTTATCAAGTCTTTGTAAAAAACCATGTCAAAAAGCTTTCACTATAATGGCAAAAACCTTTAAAAATGACTTTGTGAAATAGTGAAAAGTCTTTAAGGACTTTACCCATAGTAGATGCTCTAAGGAAGAAGATAAAGTTCATGGCACATGATCACAACTATTATTTTTAAACGTTCCAAATTAATAATCCATGTTCAAAAATAAATAAAAAATATAAATTAAGTTTACTATATCACTCTCAATTAAAGGTATTATTACAAACAACTGTAATTAAGACACATTAGACACAAGGTGATAACCACAACTGTTTGATGTAAATGTTAATGTGGAGTTGAAGTGACGGTGACCCGTTTGAGTACTAGTATGTCCCGTCTTAGTTTTAAAATACCACATGTCAAGAGTTTTGAAGAACTTTTACACACAAAACAGAAGAAAAAAATCACTTGGCTGGTATGGACTAGTAGTACAACACATGTTGCTACAACTTGTGTGTAATGGTCAAAAACTAGGATAATGATGTTCAGTACTGACAGCTTATAAAAAAGCTAATCAATTTCAATTAAACTTTTAATAAAAAGTTACGTGAGAAAAAGATTGATTACTAAAGCGTATCTTTTTTAACAGCAACTACTTATCTCGCTTTGAACCCCCGAGCATATGCTCGAAGGGCTTCTCACACGATAAGGAGTACCATTGGAAATTGGTCCGTCAGTTAAGATGTCAGTTATCGGGGAACAATACTAGTCAAGATACATAAGAAATCAACTACGTTCGGGTTAGCACACATATCAGGGAATAAAGCGACGCCATCTCTCCAATGATAGAAGTCCAAAATAATCGATCAGATTTATGATGACAAAATCCCAATCCAAATTAAGGGACAATAGATTTCACCTAGATACAAGTTAATAGTAATACAACTTCTGCTACATCACAAAACATTTGATACAGTAGTAGACATAAGACAATACCATTTCACTAGGTAATGCAACATGTTGAAAAGGTAATATGCGAAGTATTAAACAAAGCATGGGAAACTACACCACAAACCATCGTCGACCCATCCTCCATCAAAACGACAATACTACCACCACTAGACATACAAATCAAGGCGGTATTAAACAGCTACTCACACAGGGAACAACATTATAACAGCGGGTCGAAGACCATCGTCTAGGTAACACCCGCAGTTCTGATCAGACATAACAAGTTGATACAGAGATCATAAGTGTAAAGCAGAAGTTTTCAGATGAAAAACAATAGTAATGTTATTCACATAATCTCTAGGGACTAGGATTCCATACAAAAGCACTGGACTTCAGGAAGTACAAACCTATTCCATCATTGGGATTGATCCACCGGCTTGCAAGATTTGTTGCTCCAACTGATGATAAGACAAAATAAATGGGTAAACTTCTATGTTCTATTAGCAGGAACGAAGAAATTAGCATCATTATAGGCATGCAGAAATTTGCCGTTGAACAAAGGCAAAAATGTATATTTCTATGTTTTATGTAGTAGACTTACCCTGAACAAGGCTTCCAGTTTGCTCCTAACATTGATGTATTCATGTTTCAATTGCTGCAGACACCGCAAGCACCTGCCACACGAGCCATTTAAATTAAAGCAGCGATTATTAGTGGTAGCAAGGTTGAAATTCCAATTTGGAATGGGTTCAATTACATAAACCAGGTAATGTGCTATCGAAATGTAGGGTGTGCATAATCTGGTCAATCTGAAAAACCCACTGATCTAATAAAAACCGGGTAATTTAGGAAGTCAAAGTTCAGGTGAAACCATATTACTGTACAGGTGATTCCGTTGATTTCAACTTTGGGTACCGTTATTCAAGACACACCTGAACTTCCAAATTAGAACCTAAGTAAACCTTTAAATAGAATTTAATACGCCACTCAATCTTTTGAATAACCTTTTTAAACATCCAAATACCTCAAATAAGTACTATATATTTTTTAACAAAGCATGAGATTTGAATGTAATATTAAATCTGGAGAACTTGGTCAGATATAATGCAAAAATTTAGTTGCATCAGTGCAGAACAAGACGCGGACACAATTCAACCTTTTCAAGATATTCGATATCTATATTCTAGAAGTACAAGAACTACTGTATATCCAAAAAGAAACGAGTAAACGGATGAGGTTTTCCATGTTCAGGTTAGTCGGCGAGGGAAGTCTTCGGCTTAGATGTACACGGCCTGAGGTATCCCCATTGACCCTTTCCGACCCTTTCCCTGGCCACCTAAATGTGTACCTAATGAGGATTGAACCCTAGACATCTTCTGAGGAGGCTTGGTGCCTTAGACTAGGCCATTTGGTGATTGTTTGTATCTCCAAAAAGGCAAAAAGTACCAGCTATAAAATATTCAGAGATGTACTTGGCTATTTGGCAAATAAAAGTTAAATTCATATGCGACTAGCAGGTACAGAATGAGCAGTATTTGAGGATCACTAGCGTCCTTAGATTAAAAGGTGGTGCACAAAGTACAAAACTATCATCTGCTTGATATCATATGCATCTAAAAGACAACAAAAACTGGAAATTTCAAAACCAGAAAATTGCAGACCACATATATAAGAACCATAACCATGGAGCTAGACTTTATGTACTACAGTACATCTTAGAGCTAAATATATTGTCACATAATTCAATAAACCTTATAAAAAACATGTATCTTGTATACTCAGCAGATCATCATATTGAGTGTCCAGAAGGCAGAAGCACAAGCACTTAATCAATAGCAAATGGGTAACCTTATCACGATTATTGGACATTATTCGATAGAAAGACAAAATTGCACAAAAAGTGAACATACTCTACACACATTCCCAATTTACACACCTTTCAAAACAACCACCTAAAGTCTAAATTTTAAGTTTTAATTGTTTCAAGCATCAACTTGCCGTTTGAGACATTAACCAGTCGCTTAAAGAAATATAAAACATTGTTGAATTCCACCACCTTAGTCTTCCGGTCTTCCCCCTTTTGTCTCTATTTTTATTCCTCAACTCTTTCTCACTCATCCATGAAAAATATAAAGGCATAATACAGTGCTAAATCATATAGGTTGGAACACTGATCTCGAACTGGTTTACAAACTTTGAAGCAATCCTGATTGGCACCGAAGGGGTTTAGGGTTTTAGCTTTTACTAGAAGTCTGGTTCCTATAATAAAGATGGCATTCAAAATTTTTATGTCTAGCTAAATTAGACATACCATGTGTCAATCTAATGTTGAGCTGCTTTGATATATTGGTAATAACTCTGACCTCTGACCACTAGGCTGCCTCTTTTGAGGTCTATACGAATAAGAGTCCAGATCGAGTGGTCACAAGTTCAGTTTTTGGTTCTTAAGCAGATTGTTAATCTACCAAAAACCACCCCTAGAAACTCCTCATGTTAAGTTTGTCAGACTTTAATCCCATTGCACAAAAATATTACTGTACATTATTTGAGCAAGTACATATCTCAGAGAAAAGTCAAAGATGCCTATTATGTACAATATAAAGTCTTATGAAATGTTTTACGGGGTTAAGACCCTATATACAAAAAGAGTCTTATGAACCTGAACCAACATCGTTATTTTTGTACCTATAAGAATAAGTAAATTGGTGAGCTAAAAATACTGCAATTATCACGGGATGGATAGTGCATATTGATTTCTATATTGACAAGTGACAACTATTATACATGAACAAAAAGTTAATAATGTTTCTCCTATTCCCAAATTGTGGAGGTCCAAATCAATGAACTACCACAACTAAATTACACATAGAACCCAAAATTCGATGCATTTTATTATCATATTTGGAAAAAACAGTAGAAACAGTTACTCACCCGTCAGAGTTTTTCTCCTCACAGCAGTTTCTGAAGAGAACACACACGCTCGTCACTCGTTGTGCCCCTATGCTGTTATCACAAATTACCAAAGAACACAAAAACTTTCAAATATGTTTACTTAAATGATAGACATTGCAATCTATATGGTAACAACGAAAGCAGGCTCATTTCATCAGCATACTGACACTTTTGGTCCAAAAAAAGGTATATTCACGAAATGACAAATAAATCAGATTAGACAGTGTAATACCTGGAACTGCTACCCTTAAACTGATGAACATGAGAATCAACCTGTTTATAGTCCACAATCTTCTGTTGACTTTTTTTGTCAGTTCAAAACAAAAAGAGTATGATTAGAAACTGCTAAGATGCCTCAAGAAAAAGAGGGGTGAACAGCACAAAAACGAGCTTACAGAGCGGTGGCCAAATTATTAAGGAGCTTTTCAGAGTCTTCAAAGAAAAGGGACACAACTTCAACCACGAAGTCTGGGTTGCTCTCATCTTGCAGCTTCTGAAGTTGTGTAAATTGATCGTCGAGATATCCCTAACACCACCCATAAATTCAAGTCAGAAACATCAATTAAGAAATCAGATGACAATTCCAGATCCCGGATGCAACCCAAAAAAATGAATAAGATTATAGCTTTATGTAACATTTACTATCATTTTTATTAGACTTTACAAACCTCATTATACAGAGATGTTGTGTACTCGATAAACTGTCTTTGCAATTGAGCGACAACAGCCATATCTTCTTACTTTTTCAAAGAACACCGTTTATTCTTTATCGTTCTTGATATGAAAGCTTATCTGGAATATTAACAATGTCATCAGTCGTATCATATACGCCCTACATATACATAAACATGCGCATACACATAACATACTAAAGACATGATGATTTAAACATACAGATAAAAAAAATAGCACTGATATAACAAATCTATATAACTATTGGTTTCTGTAGATGCATATACATGCATACATATTTACAAAAAAAAAATACATACATCTTTTAATTGAAACGTGAAGGTATGGACTTGATGATCGGAAAACTCTTATTAACTTACCAAAATAAGAGAGCAATAATACTTAATGCACATAGATACATACATACACTTATATATAAGTCCCATGCATGTGGGACCAGTTGTTGAGGGCACCACCCAGTGGCATTTACCCTTTTAACATTTATATTTGTATATATGAAAGGCAAGGAGGTGCAAGCTTAAATGCTGAGAAAACATCAGTAATAACTTACCTAAAGGAGTGAACGGGATAACAAGTCATTATTTGGTTTGTTTTAGAAAAGTTTTCCCAAATAAGAATCTTTTTGTTGCCAAAAGCGAATGCAAGAACTTAGCTTTTCTACAAGATCACATTCAATTCCCTTATATCATAATGCCAACATTGATTTTATAGTGGGACAAAAAACCACATTAAATGGCTTTTAGCAATTTTGAATTATTCTATGATTCCAAACTGAAAGACTATTTTGTTTTTTATTTAAATTATCATGCCATTGCACGGATCTACTCTGTGATAATGTTAATAATCAGGCCAAAATCAAATCTTTAAAGCTACAAAAGCACATGGGATTCGTTCATGAAAAGAGGAAAGATCATAAATCCTTGCAAAGTATATTTGCTTGATTATTTAATTAGCAGAAAATCAAATGCTGTACTTTCCACCTACGAAAAATAGATTCAATTATTATTGAATAGGAGACGATATATTATTGGGTCCCACGCATATCAAGATAACAACCAATAATTCAATCAAGCCTACAAGAAACTCATTTCATTTATTTCCGCTTCTGCTATGATTTCCAGTTACAAAATCCAGATTATAAATCTCTTCAATCAAATTGTTCCAAAAAAGGTGAACACTAATCTCTTTTCCAGTTTCAAGATGTACACAATACTTTTCACAAACAAAAGATTAAAGGATTTGGTTACAAAGCTAACACACGTGCCAAGTTAAAAATAAATTTTAGCTTATAGTCGAAACTCAACCGAGAGTAAAAAGTCCAGTAAACCATGTTTAAATTTTGGAAAATTGATGGTTAAAGCTTCTACCACCCAATAATTAAAACACAAGCAACACAGACGACATCCTAAGCCAGAAATGAACATATAGCCATTTAAATTATGCTATATGCTGCAAACACCGAAGCTTCTTGATTACAAAAAATTGGAACAACACTATAGCCATACCATGAACCCAATAAGATTTAAATCCAACTTACTTAACTATAAAAATAACATCATTTCACATTATAGATAAGTATCTATAAACCATTACCAAGGTGGCCTAGTGGTGAGGCAGTCATGATGTTCTCACAAAAGGTCTCACGTTCGAACCTCACTAAGTGATTAACTTGGAGAAATGGTTACGAAACAGTTACCGGGTTATCGCATAAATAGGTATCTAAACTAAAGAGGATCTGGATATCATTCTTAACTTTATAAAACTAATCTACTCCAATTTACACCAACAGATCCGCATAAATTCATATAATACAATACAAAAATAGCTCAAAAAATATAAACTAATACCCAGATGGCAAGAAGTTACTAAATTCATTTCGACCAAATTTTATCCTAATGGATCTAAAATTTCAAAAAAAAAGGTAAACTTTATAAAAGAAGCAAAGTAAAGTGAAACCCACATGGGAAAAAGGGTAAAAAAAAAAAGTTACCGAGAGAGAAATGGAAAATTCCGGTGGTCAACGGTGGATGTAGTAGAAACAAGAAACAAAACAGGAGGAGGACATAAAGGGCTTATGTGTTTTGAGATATGTTTTGCTTCACCCAAAATAAATTATTATAGTATTATTTTATGTGATTAAATTATGGGATGGGCACGTTCTGAGACAAAGAGGATCTTGTGCGGTTCAGATTCATTGAATTTGTTTTGGGGGGTTTGGTGGGGTGGTGGCCTTCAATTATTTGAATTGTTTTGTATTTTTGGATTCTGATTAGGGGTGTTGGTTTGACATTGAACAAACCGTAAAATAAATCGAATCCAAACCGAATAAAATCATATCAAATTTTTTAACTAATGTATAGTTTGGTTTGAGACCGAGACCGAAGTAGTACTCTATACAAATAACTATATATATATTTCAGACTAATCACTTACTAGATTAAGATTTAAGTTCATTTAGATAACATATTTCCATCATCCTCTCATTTAAATATAATGGATAAGATTAAACAAAAAATATATTTTCACCCTCTTTTTTCATACATTGATATCTCTTAAACCGTTAATCGTTAAGCGAAAAAAAACATACCGTTACGAAAAGCATTTAATTATCTTTCTATAGATATGCTATATGATACACTTTCGACAAATTTATTTATTTTTTCATTTTTTTCACGTTTTCGAAAATTATCATATATGATACTAGTATCATATATGATTGATCACCAGTATCATATATGATATAACCTATCATATATGATAGAAACTCATATCATATATGATTTAACACTGTTATCATATATGATGAAACAGTATTATCATATATGATATTTCACGTAAATTTTAACAAAAAGAAAAAAAACGAATTTTTTTCTTCGAAAATATATCATAGTGCATATTGGTAGAAAGATAATTAAACGCTCGTCGCTATGCTATAATTATTTTAGTTTAATACTTAACGATTTAAGAGATATTTAAATTATAAAAAATAGGTGAAAAATAAAATGTACTTAATCTTATCCATTAGATGAAAATACGATGGATGGTGGAGATGCGTCCCATTATAGCAAAGAAAAAGTATGGTATCCAAAATAACTATTCTCCCGGATTAAACATATATCCCGAGCAACTGAGCAAGAGATTGTCTACTTGATTCATATAAATTCGCATATATGGAGTAAGTTTGAAGTTGCATTTGTGTTTGAATGTGTGGATGGACTATTCAAGTTAATGAGAATCCTGCATACTTTCTTTAAAAATTTTTTTACCTTATTTCGCTTCTATTTATTTCTATGCGTTTCCTTTAAAAAATGTGTCGATTTACTTGAGCACTTTTAAGAGCTTGTAATTTGTTACCTTTACTTGAAAGTTTAGATTTTTGTTTATGCCCTCTAGATTATATTTTGGAGTTTACTTGAATTTGATTTTCTTGGTTTAAACCGAAACCAAACCGAATTCTAATTTAGTTAATGGTTTGGTTTTATCAGTACTATAATCGGTTTGGTTTAGCTTTTGTTATGACTTTGAAAATTTACAAACCGATTAACCCAAACCATACAACCAACAAACCTAAAAACCTAACCAATTAATACCCCCTAAATTTGATGTTGAAGTAAATGAGTGATCTCAGCTATAAATGATAAGGTAAAGAGGGGAAATGAAATGTTGTATAATAGCATCACTATCCTGTTTCATCTAAAATTTTATGAAGAGGTCTAAGATTTTTACTGCCATAGTAAAGAATCATTTCATACTTAGATGTCATGAAAAGGTCTAAAATCTTAAAATAGTCTAAAACTTAATGAACATTTAATTCATGTTATAAACTAAACAATCTATAAACCTTAAAAGGTTTAATCCATAGTGAGAATAAATTCATGATGTAAAAATATTCTAAATTAATAACCTTGTATGATGTGACAACTTTATAAACTTATGAAAAAGTTTATTATAGTGGATACTTTAAGAAACTAAGAAATTGTAAATTTTAGTAAGTTTAAATTTTCAAAAATTAAAAATTTTAGAATTAAAAATACTTATGCATTTTTGTTTGATAAAAGTTCATTTTATTATTGCAACTTTGCGGAGTAAAAAAACCCGACTTCATCTTGATTAGGCTTATTTGAATCGAATTACGCTAGTAAAAAAAATTATTCAGATCAACTGTGCAAACCGAATATACATAGAGTCGACCATTGGGCTTAAAAATTGGTAATTCGGGTTTGAGTCGACCCGATTTACCTGAATAACTATTTTTGTATTTTCTTAATATAAAAGTTCTATTTAAATAAGAAAAAAATAATTTTATTACATTTTACTCATCTAATCAAAACCCGAATGGATTCGATTCGAGTTGACTCGACCTGAATTTACATAAACCCGACTAACCAGATTAAAATATAGTCGCGTTCAGGTATGAATTTTTAACCTTGATGTGACCCGAACCCGACTAACACCCCTAGTAACAGATTTCCTTTGATTAAAATCAACAAAACAAGAAAAAATACAACAAAAACAATTAGAAAATAATTATACAATAAAATGTTTGCAAGTAAATAAAATTCTTTAATTTTTGAAACCATTTTAGTTCCCATCATTTTAAGAATTCATGAATTTTTATTTCCCTTATTTGAAATACCAAACACCATATGTGGGAAAAATTTAAATAAAAATGTCACAAATTTCCCCCCAATATACCCCAACCACGCACCCTTATACTACTAATCCACTGTAAACGAATCATTTTATTATAAAGTATTTCCCCTTAGATAAAGAACCACTTGAGGACAAATGATAATCAATCTTTCGGACTCGAATCCATAATGAGTAACAAAATTAAAATTCACATTATCGCTTATAGGCTAATGCTTATATCAACACATGTGTGAGGTTTTGAAATCTATTTTTAAACTTGAAACTATTTTTAAATATATTTTTAATTATGTTAGTGCAAGTATTACGACATTTAATGTACACGATCTTTTTATGTTTTGGTGACGACGAACATGTAACTTGTAAAAAGTAAAGTGCGCAAGTCTTCTAGTATACTAAAACTATCATTAATAAAATTCATCAACATCCCTCGATGTCTCAAGTTTGCATCAACATGGAATTTACGCTCGATATAAATTACTAAAGGTGTTAACGAAAATCTTTAAATGAGTTGATGATCAAAAGAATAATTATTTTTTTAAACCTTACAATTTGTGTAACAAAACAAAATGTGTTTACAAAAATAATTAGACAACAAGTTTTCTAATTAAAATAAAAGGTTTATAAAATAAATAAATTGAAACGCAAACTCTCCCCCTAAAATCAGTCAAAACGGACTCAAATAGCAACTCTGCCGAATAACAAAAAAAGGAGCGCCTAGTCTATCTTTTAGGCAGCTTGTACCATTAACTAGACAATTGTTGCCCTTATATGTGGAATCCTTAGATTCACATATCTTTTAGCTACTAGGAATGCATCATGTTCTTATGTAGAACACATAGTGGAATTGGAACACATTACATTAAACAAGGTGTTTAGAACAAATGTTTGAACTTTTATTAAACTCGAAAACTAAAACATTCCTAGGCTTCTTACAAGACCTTGACGCCTAGATCACACACTTTGACTTTATGTTTACATTGTATATGAAAGTCATAATGAAACCTAAGACCCTTGGTTCCTTTTATAGCACAAATCCCATGGATATACAAGAGATAAGATCAAATACAACATGCAAATCTTCTATTCCTATAATAGAGATTCTGAATTCTTGTCATGTTAAGAATTCATAAATCGCAGAACAGTCCTTCCATGCTTTCTTCTTTATGTTTCTGCCACATCAACTTTTAGACCCAACAATCTGTCCCTAGTTTATGTACGCAAAACTTCTTTGTGTATCTCTTGTATATGGTACATGATCTTCAAATTGCTTCCCCTCAAGTTAAGCATTTATATCTTCCCCTCTTGTCACATCAATAGGGAAGTAACAAATGTATGCAATCAAAGATTCTCCAAAGGTAGACTTTGTGTAATGACTTTGCATAAAAATAAATACAATATTCTTGATGTAGAAGTAGACTAAACCAAACCTGTGTTTCATGTCTTGTACTATCCACGTGACGTCGAACTTATAATAATGGGAAAAGTATAAGTAGAACTCGATCCCTTTGTCAAAATCCTCATCTTTGTATGAGACACTAAGAACAATAATGTAACTCCTTCAAGTGATAACAACCACTCAATTGCTAGATTTGATAAGTCTTCATCACTAACCATTTAAGCACAAAAGTTATCTTTAAAGTCAGTGCTGACAATCATGAATTTAAGATATAATAAAACACGAACTCGCGAAAATCTACTTCTAACATCAATCTTATCATAAAAATTCTCCCCCTTAATCATATACTTCGCTATGAAATATATATCTGAGCCATTAATATCATAATGATATTATGTATAAAATCAGAGATTCCATGAACCTGTGTGTCTAAACATCTCGTTTTGTGTGCGAAAACTCAACCAAAACTCCAAACAACAACAAATCCTTCATCATCTGATAACCTTGTTCCTGTCAGAGGCTAGAAAATATTTGTTTGTGGGTAGAACGAATATATCGGACAACATTGTTCCTGTCAAAGGCTAGAAAATATATGTCAACTGCTAGAGGTAGTCTCTGCACCACTAGTGGCTACGACCTTCCAATAGTGGCTAGAGTAATATGTCAGTGGCTAGATTATTCTTCCTTAGCCCACACATATTCAGCCCATACAAAACCTGCAGATCACATCAACGCACCAAAATAGGAAACAAGATATAGTCCCTCAAGACTAAGGATCGTGTATCTTGTGGACATTTTGTAACATATATGACTGCTTCATATATATCACGTATATATTATTCAAAGATCATTGCCTAAATAGTCAACCCCACAAATCATGGAAAAATACCACCTGTGAATAACGTTGCAGCCAAAATCGTGGATCTTTATTCAGCATCAAACAACAAGCGATCAAACCATGATCTGCTGAACCTTCATTCTTCACGTTCCTTTGCATAGTGTACAATCTCACAAATCACAACGAATCTGCCATGTGTATATATGAATATAGGGTTTAAATAAAAAAAAACCTAAAATCAATGATTAGTGCAAAGGCCATGGACACCCTCATGAGTACAAATACACATGATCATGAATACAAACAGATGGAACGAATTTTCTATTGGAGTTCGAGCTAGCGTTTGTACAAACCCTAGTTTTACTATTATAAAAAAACTAAAAACATCTCAGCAGCCAACTTTGACACCCAATAACTTTTCATTGAAGGCTAATCACGAAGATCCATCCGATGAAAACCTAGCCACATGTATGTAGAACACACACACACATACACACACACACCAAATTTCATGGCGATCCAGCGGTTAACGAAAAAGTTATTACCTTCCAACTACTGATGTACACCAAAACTAACTAGAAACCCCTATAAGGGTTTCTTCTTTATTTTACGACACGAACACCTCATTAATCCTAGCATCGAGAGCCACGAGGCTTTGATACCAATTGTGAAATCCTTTGATTCATGGATCTTTTAGCTACTAGAAATGCATCATGTTCTTATGTAGAATACATAGTGGAATTAGAACACATTACCTCAAACAAGATGTTTAGAACAAACGTTTGAACTTTTATTAAACATGAAAACTAAATATTCTTAGGCGTCTTACAAGACCTTGGCGCCTAGATCACACACTCTGACTTTAGGTTTACATTGTATATGAAAGTCATAATAAAACCTAAGACCCTTGGTTCTTTTTATAGCACAAGGACCAGGGATATACAAGAGATAATATCAAATAAAACATGAAAATCTTCTAAAGTCATGTTAGGAGTTCATAAATCGCAGAACAGTCCTTCCATGCTTTCTTCTTTATGTTTCTGTCACATCAACTTTAGACCCAACATGACAACTGTGGGATGGAAAAGGGTGATAGCAATACCACTTTTGATTCATCTGGCGTGAGTCATAATGGGGGAGAGAGTAATCAGAATGCTATAATAACTCGTGATTAATGCCATATGCTTACTTCATGAACCAATTTTGATTTTAAAATTGAAGAGCTCGAAACGATCATAGCTCAACAATCAAAAGATCTTGATGATGCCAAACTAGAAATTTCCAAGAAAACTGACAAGTTTGAAACATATTTTGAAAAACTTAAATATGCAAACATTGTTCTTAGACAAAAATTGGGTCACAAAATTCAAGATTCTAAAGCTGAAAAAGATAATTTTTTGAAACAAATTAATTTGCTAGAATCTAAGTTGGCATCCCAAGATATCTTACAAAAGGAAAACGAGACCTTAAAACAGTGTCATAATGAGTTAAAAATTCTATTGTAGAGACGATGTCTAAAACCATAGAGCTGACCACCTCGTTAACTACCAAAAATGTTGATTTAGAGGCTCAAGTTCATAAAAAGGTCTTTGCAATAGCTGTTCTGAAAAACGAGATGAGGAAATTTTAAGGAACTAGTATGGACACTAAGCTTTAAAAACCATCAATCTTGGGGAAACCGCCTAAAAATCAGTCTGTCAGACAACCGACTGCATTTAGATCCGAGCAACCAAAATCCTCAAGACCGCGGTGTGACACCTCCAAATTAGGTTTGCAGCGGAATGAACTTGGGTGTCACGTAGTGGATCACAAAGCAAATGACATATAAAGCATGGATCATAATTATATATGATTTTTAAAGAAATGTTACAAACATTGTCTTAGTACAAATAGTAATAAAAATGAATATAAGTGTTTTACAATTATACCAAAGAAAAAATAAAATCTCCGATCATTTATATGCTCCTAAATGATGATCAATCCATGAACACAGAGTCTGCTTAGTTACCTGAGAAAAACATGTTTAAAAACGGTCAACACAAAGTTGGTGAATTCATAGGTTTATAAAAATCAAGTTCATGACCGCAAACTATCTCATATAGTAATGCACAAAACAATATACCATAAACGATTAACATTCCCTATCACCTATAAACTGAAGCTAGACGATCGTACGTTTCCACAGCATATGTGGAAATCACTCTAGTGTACCCTCATAAAATTCCGATATGGGATACATCTGCTGTCCTGGCCTAGGAACATTGAGCGCTACTCACCCATATGGGAGATGTCAATCCCAAATATATCTATTTATAACATTCGCGCTATACAACAATTAAACAGTTACAGTCCATTGGGTCATGGGAATCACGATAGGCAAATGTAATCAAAGTATACTCATGTTCTGTTTGCGTCATATAAAAATGTACTGTATGTTTTCTCTCCCAATGCTTGCACAAATATTTAATATATTCAAAGTGTAGGGCCATGATCTCACCTGAATACTGCTCGGCAAAATGATCAAAGTATCCAAGTCACGATGCACAAAGTACGTCAAATACCTAAGTAAATGAGTACGTCTTAGTTTATGAATATAAATAATATGTTTTGCTCAATTAATTGTATGTTCGTTTCCGTTCTAATAAGCCGTAGTATATGTATGTTAAATTATATATACTGTTATGACTAAATGTATGCACCTTTTTTCCAGTTAATATTTATGTGTACCCTTGATGGCTATTTAAGAATATGTTGTACATAATAGTAGTCTACGTAAATTTATTAAATTTATTTAATAATTTAATAAGTTCATAAATAATTATTTGTTCCATAATTTATAAGGTTTATCAAGAATAATTCTAAAGTTTTTAAATTATACTAGAATGGTTCTTGTTTATTTATAATAACCGGATTAATTCCACAAGTCTTACTAATTTACACATTTAACCCGAAAATTACCCATTTATATTTTGTGTATTTATTAAATGTATAAGTTTTGAGTATTTACATAATTTGCCCAAAATGTCTCTAGTCTACTTATTATTATATCGGCTTATTTTGGTTTTAACCCAAAGTTTCCTTAATTGACATTTTTGGCCCGAGAATCATCACCTTTATTATATAGTTTTGGCTTATATTAAATTAGTCCCAAGGTTTCACTAACTTACAATTTTGGCCCAAATAGTCACCCCATTTAATTAGTTTTGTTAATTGCACTTTTAGTCCCTCTAATTTGGTCACGTGTCATCAAGTTCACAAAAAAGTCTATATAATTTATCTAGGGCTTGTTTTAGTTTTCTTTAGTGGCATAATCGATCCCTAAGGTTTGTAACATGTTCCTTTTGTCACGAAAAGATTCTTTATAGTTTCCCCCTTTGGTTTCGACAATTACAAATCTAGCCCTCCTACTTTTAGTTATACGTTTACAGCTCAAATAGTTTTCTAATTTCAATCCCTTAGGTTTTGTTAGTTCCAAAACAACCCCTCAAGGTCTCGAAAAGTTTTAAAATGCAACCTAGGGCTTGTATATCTTTAAGAAAACGTCAAAAAGATCCTTATAGTTATTGTTGAAACAAAAGTTGGATGGACCGCGCTTGACCCGAATTAGGCTTAATTTAGGGTCTTGTGGACTCCGGCTCTTGCACCAAGTGAACTTGTTTGAAAACCCTGCACACTAATAAACAGACGCCGTTAGGCTTACCATGGGCGAAAGGATTATATATGACCCTGCACACTAGTTCCCGCTGGAGGTGATAATGGGTGGTTTGACCCTAGGAAAGCATAGGGCGGAAGGTGCTGAGGCTCAGGCGGACTACCACCTAAAGCCCAGTGTGGACCAGCTAAAGGTACCCATCTTTGTGCACCCCCGTGATGTGCTCAATCCTTTCCGTTTATCCCAAGAGGTACCCTTATCCGATGTACTTGTTGCGCATGCTAGCCGTGCTGCCAAGAAAAGGGTAGCTTTTGGTTTGGAAGCTTCTTCATCTGTTGGCGCATCGCACTTGCCTTCTGCTTCCCCTGTGCTCCCACTTCCTCTGTCAGAGAGAGATGGTAGGCTGTTAGATGGAATGGAGAAAGCCTTGAAGGAGCATAAGACTTCCTCCTTCAGCACTATTGCCACCAAGCTTAAAAGGTCCGCGTCATTCTCTGATTTGTTGTAAAACATTTGATGCTGTTCGAAAAAGTTATATTTTTGTGAGTGCGAGTGGTCGCACTTAGTTTGTAATAGCTGAACACTTATGACCGTTAGTACCGATCTTGTATTAACTTCTTTTATTTGCATTAAATTTTTAACATGGTTTGTTGTTTATGAATCAAAGTGTAATATCATAAAATGTCCTTGTGGGTGAGGTTAACTCATTACGTATGGCGTACCGCTACTACCACAAGGACGACCAAGGGACTTTGGTCAATTGTTAGTTGTGTACGTTGTGTCTTTTTCCAGGCCTAGTATGGAATGTACTGGTTGTAAAGCTTGGTACGACGTCATGATTAGCATGGGGCCTAACAAGGATGCCTGATCCGTGGTCTATGGGGTTGCATCCCTCTAATACGACAAGTTTAATTAGTAGGTTAAACTCATTCCTCTTATTTCACCTGGAAACGTTATGTACGCATACGCCCGTAGGCAAGATGTGATATAAATGACATAGATAATATATGTAAATTTAAGAATTGGTCGTGGAACTAGCTAGGGACCACGACATTTTATTAATACTTGCAAGGTTTAGAAATACACGATATCATGATAAATAAGAAAAACAAGACATGGATTTATTAGAGCTAAACGTAGCTAACATCCCCCATGTAGAGGCCGCTGCCTTAAAGATAGCATTTCTTTAAATGGCAAACGCTCCATGTGCGTCGCAGGTCACAGTCGTCTATGTCGCGCAGTCTATACGCGCCATTCCCCAAAGCTTCTATACTATATAGGGCCCTTCCCATTTTGGTCTGAGTTTCCCTATATTCTCTGCGCGGCTTACTTCATTTGCGCGGTACACAAAGTCACCCGGTACAAAAGATGTATTTCGCGCTCTAGCGTCGTAGTAGCCCTTTATTTTTTATTTAGCTTTGGCTTCGTTTATTGAGGCCAATTCCTGATTTTCCTGAATTAGGTCTAAGTTCACCCGTAGCTCCTCGTCGTTTGTGACCATGTCTATCTCTGTTGTGCGGAGTGTTGGTAGTCCGATCTCGGCTGGAATCACAGCCTCCGTTCCGTATGTTAGAGCAAAAAGGGTGTCTCCTGTCGCCGTCTTTATCACGTTGTGGTGTGCCCATAATACGTGTGAGAGTTCATCAACCCACTTCTTATTTTCCTCCCCAATCGAGCTTTTATACCGTCTCCTAAACTTCTACTGGCTCTTTCCACAAGTCCATTGGATTATGGGTGAGCCACTTATGCGAAGCGCTGATTGATGTTGTTCTTGGCGCACCAATCTTTGAATGGGTTTTCCGCGAATTGCTTTCTATTGTCAGAGACGATTTCTCCTGGTAGGCCAAACCGACACACGATGTTATCCCAGACAAACCTTTTCACTTGATTTCCCGTGATTGTCACGACTGCTTTGGCCTCGATCCATCTGGTAAAGTAGTCTATTCCGACTATCAGGAATTTGATTCCTCCTGCCGCCACAGGAAAAGGACATGCGATATCAATTCCCCACTTATAGAATGGCCACAGAGATGTAATAGGTGTTAGCTCCTATTGGGGCTGAAGTTGTACTGGCCCATGTACTTGGAAATTGTTGCATTTTTAGATGAGTTTTCGCGCTTCCTCATGCATGGTTGGCCAGTAATAACCACTGCGCAATGCTCTTGCCACTACTGATCTAGGTCCTGCGTGCATGCCACAAGATCCTTCATAGATCTCACTGATTACGTAATTCACCTGTCGCGGTCCTACACATCGTAACCATGGTTGTAAGAACGATCGTTTGTAGAGGATTCCATCCTTGACCTCAAATTGCCTTGACTGTCTTTGAATGCGTCTCGCTTTGGTTTCATCCTGAGGAAGTGTGTCGTTAGTTAAGTAATCTATGATCGATGTCATCCAGGTAGGCCCCTCTTCTTCTACGATTGATGATACTTCCACTTCCACTATGGATTTATCTTTTAAGATTTCCACCAGGACTTGCTTAGATAAGTGCGCGAAGCTGGTGGATGCGATTTTACTTAGAGGATCCGCTTTTTTATTTTCTCCTCTCGATAAGTGCCGTATCGAGAACTTGTTAAAGCCCTCTATTAACACCTTAGATTTTTGTAGGTATCGTATCATATTATCCTCATTCACCTCGTATTCACCTAGAATGTGATTTGCCACTAGACGAGAATCCACATTTTCCTCGAGATTACGTACACCCATGTAGGCTGCGATTCGTAGTCTTGCTATAACTACTTCGTACTCGGCTTCGTTATTTGTGGTTATAAACTCAAAGCGTAAGGCGTACGTGAATTCCATACCTTCGGGGTTAGTAAGGATAAGGCCTGCGCCCGATCCTTCTGTGCAAGAGGATCCGTCAGTGAACAGGATCCATGGTTTTAGGGCTCTTCTTCTTCTTTGGGCGCATGTTCCTCATCTTCTGGCTTTTCTATGATGAAGTATGCCAGGATATGCCATTTGACCGTCGTGTGCGGTCTGTATGTGATGTTATGTTCTTCGAGTAGAACACTCCACTTCTGTAGCCTTCTTGCTACATTTGGCTTTGATATTATATGTTTTATCGGTTGGTACGTAATTACGGCTATAGGATGCGCTTGAAAGTATCGGCGCAACCTTTTTGCCGCGAAGACCAGTGCTAGCACCAGTTTCTCCATTGGCGAGTAATTAAATTATGAACTTTGTAGAGCTCTACTGATGAAGTACATGGGCGTCTGCACGTTCTCCCTGTTTGTCATCAACACAATACACAATCAACTCCTCCTTTGGTCGAGGTGCGACCAGCATCGGGAGTGTTGCTAAATGCTTTTTTAGCTGATCGAAGGCTTCTTCTGCCTCCTTTGTCCAGTTGAGGTCTCCCTTCTTGATACACTTCTTGAGTGTTTTAAACAAGGGGAGTGACTTCTTCGCGGACTTAGATAGGAACCTGTTTAGTCCTGCCAACTTTCCATTCACCGATTGCACTTCTTTCTTCGTTTTTGCACTTTGGAGTTGTATGACTGCATCCGTTTTTCTGGGTAAGGCTTAATGCCGTTGGGATCTATCATGTAACCTCGGAACATGCCTTCTGTGGCACCGAAAGTACACTTCTTAGGATTTATCTTCATGTTGATTCTTCTGAGTGTGGAGAAAGTCTCCTCGATGTCCCGAATGAGTCCCTCCTCTGTGTGACTCTTTATAACTAGGTCGTCAGCATAAACCTCCAGGTTTCGTTCAATTTGGCTATCGAATGCTTTGTCCACTAACCGCTGATAGGTGGCCCCCGCATTCTTAAGTACGAAGGGCATTTTTGTATAACAGTAGACTCCTTGACTAGTGTAGAATGCTATTTTTTCCTCGTCTGGCTCCACCATTTGTATCTAGTGATATCCTGTATACGCATCTAAGAAGCATTTAAAGGGATACCTACAGAGTGATTAAATTTTCCAATCTGTCTCTAGGAGTGGATAGCAGTCCTGGGGACAAGCTTTATTGAGGTCTGTAAATTCAACGCACATACGCCAGCTGCCGTCGTGCTTTTTAACCATGATTGGATTGGAAAGCCACTCATGGTAGTAAACTTCTCGCATGATTCCTGTGTCCACCAATTTTTTAACTTCCTTAAGTATTACTTTGTTGTGTTCTGGAGATTGTCCGCGTTTCTTTTTCCTAACTAGGGGGTACCCTTCGCGGGTTTATAGTCTATGTTCTGTGATTGAGCGTGGTACTCCCGTCATATCTTTTGGTTCCCATGCAAAAATGTCCAGGTTATTTTTTAGAAGTCTGCACATGTCCGTCTTTCCTTGATCAAATAACGTTCCTCTTATCATCACTTCTTGCTCCCGGCAGTCTGGGTGAATTGTCACCTTCAAGTTTGTTGTGATGATACTTTAAGTTCCGCCGTTATCCTTGGTGTATCCGAAATCATATTACACTCTTTGAGTGGTACGGCTATATTGAATACTGTCATAATTCCTCCTTCTACTGGAAATTTTATCATGCCATGGGCTGTGGAAGGTACGTGATAGGTGTGTAAACACCCATCCTTTTACCACTTAATTCTGGCTAAAACAAGACCAAAACACGTATTTAATATCATTTGTTTGGAATTATGCGTGGTTTTTGTGTTTATTGTGTTTTCAGAGCCAACCGGATGAATATTGAAGAAAACATGGGATTGCACGGGTTTTACTGAAGAAAAAGACTCAAGATAAAGTCTATTGTCCAAGAGATGCAAAAGATTTGAAGTCACTGGGCCTATTCGAAGATTTATCGAAGAAAAGGACCAAAGATGGAAGATTTACGCAAGTCGAAGAAACTCAAGTCTATTAAACGAAGAAATTAAAAGACGAGTTGAATTTAATCGACAACAAATCCCGAATCAGAATCGAAAACGGAAACTTTTCTGAAAAGACGAAAAGACAAGAAGAACGGGAGAAAGCCCACTCACCAACCAAAGGACAAGCCTATATAAAGGGTCCCCTCACACACATCCAGGAGTTAGCTTTAATTTTTCTTCTTCCCCACCTTTTTCTCTTTAGTTCGTAGCATCACCATCACCACTAGGGTGATTGGTGATTTTAATCTTTGTTTTTCAAATCTTGTTGTTTTAATCTTTGTTTGATCTTGTTAAAACATTAATCATTCAATACAAGTTCTTTGTTTAATCTTTCCATTTAATCTTGTTCATCTTCATCTTTTTCTTCAAGTTCTTGAGTTTTTATTTTTCTTGATTTGATCTTCAAAAGTTGTTGGGATTTGTGTTTTTGTTGATGGGATTTGTAGCTTATGGTTAATAGATGCTTTGTGTTTAGTTTTATTTAAGATTTGGTGAAAAATTTGGTGAATTTTGGATCAAAATCAGTTTTCCTTGTTCTTCGGGTGTTATTTCTGTGTCTGGGTTTCCAGACTTCCGAACCAAGCCATAAGTTCCGAACCAAGCCATAAGTTCCGAACCAAGCTAAGAGTTCCGAACCAAATTAAAAGTTCCGAACCAAATTAAAAGTTCCGAACCAATCTAAAACTTCCGAACCAAGCAGAACTTCCGAACGAAGCTAAAGTTCCGAGCCAAGCCAAAAAGTTCCGAACGAAGGTGAAACTTCCGAACCAAGGAAAAAGTTCCGAACCAAGCTATAAGTTCCGAACCAATCCAAACTTCCGAACGAAGCCTAAGTTCCAAACCAATTTTAAAGTTCCGAACCAATTTTGACCAAAAGTTCCGAATCGGAACTCTGAGAAGTTCCGAACGAAGCCTAAAGTTCCGAATGAACCTTCAACTTCCGAATGAACAGTGACTTCCGAATCAGTTATCTTCTGAGCATTTTAAAGGTTTACCGTTTCTTTACTGTTTCTTTATTTTAATTTTATTTTAATCTTAATTTTTTTTCAATTCAAGTTTTTATTAATCGTCATTAAATTAATTGTCTTTAATTTAAATTTTCATTTCCACTTTTTGTTAGATTAGAAAACCAAACCCTTTTATTTTGTAACCAAGAACAATCATTCCACTTAAAGCCTAGATCAATTCGAGAAGATTCCGAGAATCGAACTTTCAACATAGCAAAATCCTTGTATCAAATGGCGCCGCTGTCGGCTCTTCTCGTTAAGATCAAAAGTTTTTTTTGAGAACTTGGATTTTGGGATCCGTTCCCCGTGAACGTTACTTTTTCAAGAAAATCTTCAAAAACAACTAAAAAATATAAAATTTTCAAAAATACAAAAAAATTAAAAAACCAAAAACCAAAAATATTTTTTGCTTTGCTTTTCTTTGTTCGTTCTTTTGCAGGTGTATGCGCACTCGATCCACGTCATATCAAGAGCCCGAGCCTCTCGATCACTTAGACATGGCCGGTGTACCACCTCCAAACAATAATAACAACAACAACCCACCTTTCAACAACATGAACAATAACAACAACAATGAGCCCCTTCCGGATAATCGCCTGATGATTGAATTGCTGCAAGCTCATGTAGATGGCAACACGGATCCAATTGTTATACCACCAATTGCCGCCAACAATTTCGAGCTAAAATCAGGCTTTATCCAGATGGTCTCCGCTCAACCATTCTTGGGACGAACCATTGATGATCCACACGACCATATCAAGAGATTCTTGCAACTCACCAACACGGTCAAGTTCAATGGTGTTCCACAAGAGGTTATAAGGTTACAACTTTTTCCCTTTTCTTTAGAGGGACAAGCCCGGCATTGGCTTGCTAAGGAACCGCCACAGAGTATTCTCTCGTGGACGGATTTGGAAACAAAGTTTATCAATTACTTTTTTCCACCCTCTCGTACTACCGCTTTGCGGAATGAAATCATAAATTTTGAACAAAAGTACGATGAGTCGTTCAGTGAATCTTGGGATCGTTTTAAAGATCTTTTAAGAAAATACCCACAACATGGTTTTACCAAAGTACATCAAATTAATACTTTTTACAATGGTTTAAGCATGAGTGACCAAGATTCACTAAACAGTGCCTCGGGGGGTAATCTATTGGCTAAGACTTCCAATGCTGCTTGGGACATCATTGAGAATAAATCTCGTGTGCAAACCAAGAGTGTTCGGACCAATGTCGCTAGTGCTAGCACTAGTGACAGCGACAAGCGATTAGACAAAATCACTACGCTTCTTGAATCGCTTGTCACCCACACCGTCAACAACAACAGCAACAACTCCAAAAACGCTCAAGTGAACGCTGTCAGCCAACCTTGTGAGATATGCGGTGGTCCTCACTCTTACACAACTTGTACCGCCACTCAAGACTACCCTGCTGAGAATGTGAATGCGGCATATGGAACCTATCCTCAACCTGCTTATCAAGCCAGACCTCAAGGTGACCGTAACTTGCTTAGCTATCGATCCAACAACTATCTTTCACCACCTGGTTTCCCTCCTACTAACCCAATGTAACATCTCGAGTTTTCGCGATTATTAAGTTGAATGCAATACACGGAATTGGTGGGCATATTATGTTTGCTGTGTGTTTATTTGATGTACTTACTAGATCACGAGAAGTCTCGCACAATTGCCTTTTGTTTTGGATCGTGTGTCAAATGGTTATAGAGTCGTGTTTATTCAGCTTCGCGTCTAAAACTTGAATACCCGTCGAACCCGAGTCGAGTTATATAACTGTTACAACATGTACAAATATTTAAGTATAAACCTTTATTCATTTTATTGCAAAAACTTGCTTAACAAGTGTCCCAATTTCAATCACATGTTCAGTTACAATTAAACCCCATAGTTTATTACCCACTAACCACTACAAGACAACACACATGCCTAGTTTACCCAAATTGGGTATATCACAAGTTACAAATTCCAGCTTGAATCTAACCCTAGACTAACAATACATGATTAAATACAAATCCAAAGTTTACCCAATGTCCAAACACAACACACAAAGTTTTTCACAGTCCAAGTTACAAATACAAATTCTGTACAAGTCTTTCAAATACAAACTCCTGGGTAAAGTGAAGATAGTGTCCAGCCGACCCACACATCACGTCCAAACCTGCAAAACCGAAAGGGTCAAGCCATTCATCTCGTCCGAACCTGCAAACCGAAACTTAGCATCCCATTGTGAGTCTTTTCGTCTCTTCGTTTTTCCTATATGAAGTCTTAGTTGTGCTCGTCTTTTACAAACCTGCGAACAATCAAACAAATGTGTTAGTCTTTGTCACGGTCCTATTTTAACTAAAAACTGAAAAGGTTAAACCATAGTATTAATACTTGAAACATGACCATGACCTTACTTTTCTGTCAACCAAACCGAGACCCCGACCTAGACCAAACCGAGACTCAACCGAGACCACAAACAAGACCAGACCAAGAACCAAACCGAGACCCAAACCAAACCAAACCGAGACCCAAATCAAGGCCAAACCGAGAACCAAACCAAGCCAACCAAATTGCTTATTTTTCTGCCGAAACTATCAACGATCAATGCCACATAATCCAAATGTCTTAACCACTTTCATTTTACAGAAACACCATAAAAACCCTCAATCATGCCGCGAGTATAAAAACCCCTATTTCAAATCGAGACCCTAGAAATTAAAAACCTTTTAAACATTAAATTAATATTTTCCACATTCCAAAAACACCACATAATCATGATTATCAACCGAATGTAAAAACCCCCAATTTTATATAAACCCTAAATCGATTTTTATTAATTAAAACTCTAATTAAACGTAATCTAAACCCGAATCCAATAATTAATTTGATTGAAAACGAGATGTGCAAAAACCCCCAATTGACCGAAACCCTAATTTTATAAAACCGATTATATGTTGAAATTAGTTTGATTTTATACAAGAAAACATCAATTAATTGCATTTAAACCCGAGATCTATAGAAACCCCCAAATATTTCGAAACCCTAATTTATTTATTTCAAATCCGAGAGCCATATGGTTCTCAACAAGTTTATACAAATTATTAAACCCACTGATCTTTTATAAAACTAAAATCAATTAACTTTGTTAAAAGAAAATAAGGAGAAACAACTTATCTTTGATTTTGGCTGAGGATTAACGTTGACCATAAGGATGAACTTCATCAGAAACCCAATCGGTTTGATGTGGGGATGAAACCCCACATCTCACGCGATCTAAACACCACAGACCACCCCTTATGTGATTGTTATATTCAAACTGAAAACGTGATAGCCATGGAAGGAGATGAACCGATCCAGATTGGATAGAGAGATAAGAGAGGGGCGGTGGGGATATTTCGAGAGAAGAGAGAGAGAGTAACTCTCTGTTTTTGAGAGTTGTGTGAATAAACACGCATATTTACTCCTTGTTTCCTTGTTTATATCGCCTATGGGCCGGGCCGGGTTATTTAACCCTTGGGCCGGTTTGTGGGTGGAAATATTGGGCTCATTTTGGGCCAGAATTATGTTTTGAGTTTAGTTAAAGTCCATAAACGAATTTGGTAATTTAAGGGTATAATTTAACCCGTAAAACCCGACCGTTTAATAACCGGTTTTTATGTGTCGTATTTTTCCGTAAACGTAAGGTTTTGTCAAGCACAACTAGGGTGTCGTGTCTTTTATTAATATAATTTCTTTCGAGAACTAGGTTGCATTTAGTAACTCTAGACTATAACTGCTATATGTTTAATCGATTATCATACGGATTGTAAGTATTAAGTATATGTAGATACATAAGTAATAAATGGGATACATGTGATTTAACAAATACGAGGTATGTTTACATGGGTTACATGTGCAACAACAAAATCTGAATTATGTTATATGGGATACATGTGGATTCAACAATGATTGCTATGTTATGTTAATGTCCTTTTTACGGACTAATTTTATAAGATATTTACACACATTTATTTTGTTTATGATTACAGCGATGTCTTCATCTGATGATTCCACGTCTACAGGAGCGTACTACAACCGTAGTTCACAGTCGACTATCAGTTCATCAGTAGGACTACCTAGAGGATCACCAACAGGATATCCGTGGTACCGGATGGTTTCAGATGATGATACAGAGAGAGAGACTGAGGAGGTTCGTCGTTCACCGATCCGTATTCCTGATGCATCAGCTGACGATGTACTTAGCCTAGAAGGCAGAGGAGAGGATGACTTAGACACTGACGTGGTGCAGTCACCAGGTCAGACATCAGTTACTAGAGATGAGACGGTAGAGGAGACAGAGGATGATGAGATGGAGTTCACAGATGGGGAAGGAGAGCCCATGGAGGTCACAGACACTGAGGACCCTCCTACTGCATATGCTGCTACACCTGAGGTTTCCCTAGCACACATCTCCTCATCTACATCTGAAGACGAAGGAGAAAGGACTGCTATTCCTGCTCCAACACCTGGTACTCTACCTTTCTACTATGTGAGACGACGTCTTCGGGGGAGAGCTGCTCGACCACCACTTTCACCTTACCGACCTCTCATACCTTTCACTGCCACTGACAGGCATGCAGCCCGCACACCTGCCAGTCCTGTCCCAGAGACACCACTACTACTACCACCACCAGAGACTGTACCTGCTGTATACCAGGAGATGCTTACTGATGCTGGCATCTCTACTGGGCCGAGAGCTACGACTCCTCTTCCTAGGAGAGCTACATCGACGGTGGTGATGCTTGGGGCGGCAGATGGATGTGTGACGACACGATTGAACAGATTGGAGGATGCTGTAGAGGCTTTAGGTGAAGAGTATAATGAAGTGCAGGATAAGTTGGAAGCACTGGCAAAGAAGAGTCCAGTTAGGGATGAGACAGTGTTGACGGTATGTGTGACCCGTCTACGAGGACAGCTTCTTACTGTTCTTGATCAGATGGAATCCATGCCGAACGCTCGTCTTGAGGAGATCGAGAGCCTGATGACCCGTTGGGGAGTTGAGCCATTGGTGGAGACAGGCGGACTAGAGGCACCAGTGGAGGACCCTGTTGCAGACTTGGATAAGAGGTTTAGAGCCGCTTGTTATGATACCGATGTTAGACTGAGAGATTCCCAGGCTCGTGAGCTCGTGGTTGAGAGGAGGTTAGCAGAGTTGGAGAGAGAGCTTCATCAGCGCCGTGAGGGCACTAGTTAGATTTATCTTGTACCATCGACCTATCCTTGTATGACCACGAAGCTTTGAAGTTTATCTTAGCTAGTTGGCATTTTATTTTCTTTTATTATGTTATGACAAACTATGATGTACTATCAAACGATTCTATGAATGATATTATGGGTTACAAAAATTGTGAGATCATTATATATTGTGTATTATACCCTGAAGCATTTCATAATTGTATTGTGTGTGCCATGCATGTTATGTCTGGCAAAACTCATTGTTCTATTACCTTGTTAGATTATGGCGCCAGTTAGAAGATCCGAAACGCAGAATCCACCAGCCGCTACCGGTGGAATTGACACCGTCATGCTAAGCCAAATGATAGCCGAACGAGTGGCCGAGGCACTCGCAACCGCTGAAGCAAATCATACAGCTAACACACAGGAGGAGACCAACCAAGGAGCTACAAATGCTATTGCACGGACTTGTACCTACAAGGAATTTCGTGCAGTTACGCAAGTAAGTTTCCGCGGTACTGAAGGAGCAGTAGGATTAACTAGATGGTTTGAGAAGCTAGAATCTCAATTTGGGATTAGCAATGTCGCTGAAGCTGATAAGGTGAAGTTTGCGTCAAGCACGTTAGTGGATGGTGCTTTGACTTGGTGGAATGTCTATGCTCGTGCAGTGACCATTGACGTTTCCCAAGCGACGCCCTGGAGTGAAATAAAGCTATGTTTGTGAGGAAGTACTGCCCACGAAATGAAGTCAAGCAGATGGAAGTTGAGCTGTGGAACCTGAAAGTCAAGGGTACTGCTCTTACTGCTTATAATCAGCGCTTTCAAGAGCTGATCTTGTTATGTCCTGAAATGGTGCCCAACGACGACCGATTGTTGGAGCGATACATTGAAGGACTACCTTTGAGCATCAAAGGGAATGTGACTTCATCCAAGCCAACTGATTTACACGAGGCAATCGACATGGCTCAGAGTCTGATGTACCAAGTGGTACAGGAGTTGGGAGAAAATACTGGGGATAAAAGAAAGTGGTCTGGCAACCACTACAACAACAATACCAACAATACCAACAACAACAACAACCCAAACAACTACAACCAGAACAAGCGACAAGAAGTAGCAAGGGTGTTCACTGCTGGACAAGGTAATACTGGAAACTACGCTGGAAGACTTCCTTTCTGCGGAAAATGTGGCCGACACCACGAAGGAGCATGTCCCCCTACGTGCTACAATTGTGGGAAGGCGGGACATAAGGCAAAGGAATGTCGAGCACTACCTCGTTCTATTAATCAAAGAGGACCTGGAACGCAAGGTGGACAAGGAGCAAATGTCACTTGCTTTGGATGTGGAGAGAAAGGTCACTACAAGAACAAGTGTCCAAGCAGTGGGAACCAAGGTCGTAGTAACCAGATTCGAGGGAATCAGAATCACAACCAAGGGAACCAGAGGCAGAATCAAGGGAACCGAGGAGGGAATAACCGAGCCACAACTAGTACTCCTGGAGGATTCATGGCACCTAGCAAAGTGTATCATCTCTGTGCTGAAGCTGCAGTGCAAGACAACAATGTTGTGACTGGTACGTTTCTAGTCAATAACAACTATGCTTCAGTACTATTTGATTCTGGTGTGGATAAGAGTTTTGTGTCGTCTATATTTAGTGAACGCCTAAATGTTACCCCTACTGCGTTAGACGTTAAGTATAATGTAGAATTAGCCGATGGGAAGTCAGTAACCACCGACGTTATCCTGAAGGGATGTAGTGTAAGGTTACAAAGTCGTTCGTTTAGTATCGACCTACTCCCTATAGAATTCGGAAGTTTTGACGTCATCATTGGAATGGATTGGATGTCAAAGCATCACGCGGAGATTGTATGTCATGAGAAGTGTGTCCGTGTTCCTTATGGAAACGACGTACTCATCATACAAGGCGAAAGAAGTGGAGTGAAGAATGGATCAAGATTGGAAGTCATCTCATGTATCAGGACCCAAAGATACATTGAGAAGGGATGTCCGGTATTCTTGGTTCAAGTAACACAAAAGGAAGGAGAAGAAGATCACGAGAAGAAGGTGGAAGATGTACCGATCGTTAGAGACTTTCCGGACGTATTCCCAGAGGACTTACCAGGACTACCACCAGCACGGCAAGTGGAGTTTCACATCGAGCTTACACCAGGAGCCGCGCCTGTTGCTAGAGCCCCATACCGTCTAGCACCGGCCGAGATGACAGAGTTAGCTGAACAGATAAAGGAACTTTCTGACAAAGGTTTCATTAGACCAAGTTCCTCACCTTGGGGAGCGCCGGTCTTGTTTGTCAAAAAGAAAGATGGATCCTTTAGAATGTGTATCGATTACCGAGAATTGAATAAGCTGACGATAAAGAACCGTTACCCATTGCCAAGAATTGACGATATTTTCGACCAATTGCAAGGATCTAGCATATACTCGAAGATCGATTTAAGGTCAGGATATCATCAACTAAGGGTTAGAGAGGAAGACGTTCATAAGACGGCTTTTAGAACCCGGTACGGACACTACGAGTTCCAAGTTATGCCTTTTGGTTTGACAAACGCGCCTGCGGTATTCATGGATCTCATGAACCGAGTTTGCAAACCATACTTGGACAAGTTTGTGATTGTATTTATCGATGATATTCTCATCTATTCTCGTAATGAAGAAGAACACAAGAAACATTTGAAGACCATATTAGAGCTGCTAAGGAAGGAGAAGTTATATGCAAAGTTTTCCAAATGTGAGTTTTGGATAAACACAGTGCAATTCCTTGGGCATGTGATCGACAGCAGTGGTATTCACGTTGATCCTGCTAAGATCGAGGCCGTGAAGGATTGGGCGACTCCAACAACACCCACGGAGATCCGCCAATTTTTAGGTCTTGCTGGTTACTATAGGAGATTCATTGAAGGTTTCTCCAAGATAGCTAAACCAATGACGGAATTGACTCAAAAGGATAAGAAGTTTGAGTGGAGGGAGGATCAAGATTTGGCATTCCAGACATTGAAGCAGATGTTGTGTGAAGCACCTATACTAGCCCTACCCGAGGGTAATGAAGACTTTGTGGTGTATTGTGATGCATCCATAAAAGGGTTAGGTGCAGTACTGATGCAAAGGACTAAGGTCATAGCTTACGCATCAAGACAACTAAAAGTGCACGAGAAGAACTACACAACTCATGACCTAGAGTTGGGAGCAGTGGTGTTTGCCTTGAAGATTTGGAGACACTACCTTTATGGTACTAAGTGTGTTGTATTCACTGATCATAAGAGTCTACAACATATTTTGAATCAAAAGGAACTCAACATGAGACAACGACGTTGGCTAGAGTTGCTCAGTGATTACGATTGCGAGATCCGTTATCACCCGAGCAAGGCAAATGTCGTGGCTGACGCTTTTAGTCGAAAGGAGAGAGTTCTTAGGGTGAAGGCTTTGGTGATGACCATTGACTTAGACCTTCCATCCTTAATTCTCAAGGCTCAGAAAGAGGCAGTCGAGGAAGAAATTCTCAAGACTGAAGATGTTGAAGGAATGATAAAGAAGTTAGAAGCACGTTCGGATGGAACGTTATGCCTTGATAATAGGAGTTGGTTACCATGCCATGGTGACCTACGATCCTTGATTATGCATGAGTCGCATAAGTCAAAATACTCCATACATCCGGGATCTGACAAAATGTATCATGATCTGAAGTTGTTGTATTGGTGGCCGAACATGAAGGCGGATATTGCTACATACGTTAGCAAGTGCTTGACTTGTGCCAAAGTCAAAGCCGAACATATGAAACCATCAGGATTATTGGTCCAACCCGAACTGCCAGAATGGAAGTGGGAAAGGATCACTATGGATTTCATTACCAAGCTACCAAAGACCGCAACCGGATTCGACACGATTTGGGTAATCGTCGACCGACTCACCAAATCGGCTCATTTCCTACCCATCAAGGAGACTGATGGAATGGATAAGTTAGCAAGGACATACTTGGAGGAAGTAGTCACGAAGCATGGTGTGCCTGTGTCTATAATCTCCGACCGAGACAGCTGATTTACTTCGCAGTTTTGGAAGTCACTGCAGAAGGCATTGGGAACGCAGTTGGATATGAGCACTGCGTACCATCCCCAAACTGACGGTCAAAGTGAACGGACCATTCAAACCTTAGAAGATATGCTGAGAGCTTGTGTGATTGACTTTGGAAATAGATGGGATAGACACCTACCTCTGGTGGAGTTCTCATACAACAATAGTTATCACACTAGCATTAAGGCAGCGCCGTTCGAAGCACTGTATGGTAGGAAGTGTCGTTCACCCGTGTGTTGGGCAGAGGTCGGTGAAGCACAACTCACTGGACCCGAGATCATACACGAGACTACTGAGAAGATCTTTAAGATTAAGAGCCGTATGCAAGCCGAAAGAGATCGACAGAAGAGTTATGCTGACATGAGACTCAAACCCCTTGAGTTTGAGGTTGGTGATAGAGTCATGTTGAAGGTCTCACCTTGGAAGGGTGTGATTCGCTTTGGAAAGCGTGGAAAGTTAAATCCTCGTTACATTGGACCCTTCAAGATTATAGAGAGGATTGGCCCCGTAGCCTATCGTTTGGAATTACCCCAAGAACTTAGCCGAGTGCATAATGTGTTCCACATTTGCAATCTGAAGAAATGCTTAGCCGACGAGACACTCGTTATCCCTTTGGAAGAGATTCAACTCGACGACAAACTCAACTTTATAGAAGAACCAATAGAAGTTATGGACCGTCAAGTCAAACAACTCAAGCAAAGCCGTATACCTATTGTGAAGATCCGTTGGAATGCGCGTAGAGGTCCAGAATACACGTGGGAACGTGAAGATCAATTCAAGAGCAAGTATCCTCATCTTTTCGCTAACCATCCTACTACAACAACGTCTTGATTTCGTGACGAAATCTCTAAAACATGGGAATACTGTGACATCCGTCAAATTTCCATCTTAAATTATTCATGTAGTACGAGTACTTTAATTGTTTACCGACGAGTTGTCGACATGATTGTGTTAATTATTTTGCTTTGCGGACAAAGCCCTTTTTAGGGAGAGCATATGTAACATCTCGAGTTTTCGCGATTATTAAGTTGAATGCAATACACGGAATTGGTGGGCATATTATGTTTGCTGTGTGTTTATTTGATGTACTTACTAGATCACGAGAAGTCTCGCACAATTGCCTTTTGTTTTAGATCGTGTGTCAAACGGTTATAGAGTCGTGTTTATTCAGCTTCGCGTCTAAAACTTGAATACCCGTCGAACCCGAGTCGAGTTATATAACTGTTACAACATGTACAAATATTTAAGTATAAATCTTTATTCATTTTATTGCAAAAACTTGCTTAACAAGTGTCCCAATTTCAGTCACATGTTCAGTTACAATTAAACCCCATAGTTTATTACCCACTAACCACTACAAGACAGCACACATGCCTAGTTTACCCAAATTGGGTATATCACAAGTTACAAATTCCAGCTTGAATCTAACCCTAGACTAACAATACATGATTAAATACAAATCCAAAGTTTACCCAATGTCCAAACACAACACACAAAGTTTTTCACAGTCCAAGTTACAAATACAAATTCTGTACAAGTCTTTCAAATACAAACTCCTGGGTAAAGTGAAGATAGTGTCCAGCCGACCCACACATCACGTCCAAACCTGCAAAACCGAAAGGGTCAAGCCATTCATCTCGTCCGAACCTGCAAACCGAAACTTAGCATCCCATTGTGAGTCTTTTCGTCTCTTCGTTTTTCCTATATGAAGTCTTAGTTGTGCTCGTCTTTTACAAACCTGCGAACAATCAAACAAATGTGTTAGTCTTTGTCACGGTCCTATTTTAACTAAAAACTGAAAAGGTTAAACCATAGTATTAATACTTGAAACATGACCATGACCTTACTTTTCTGTCAACCAAACCGAGACCCCGACCTAGACCAAACCGAGACTCAACCGAGACCACAAACAAGACCAGACCAAGAACCAAACCGAGACCCAAACCAAACCAAACCGAGACCCAAATCAAGGCCAAACCGAGAACCAAACCAAGCCAACCAAATTGCTTATTTTTCTGCCGAAACTATCAACGATCAATGCCACATAATCCAAATGTCTTAACCACTTTCATTTTACAGAAACACCATAAAAACCCTCAATCATGCCGCGAGTATAAAAACCCCTATTTCAAATCGAGACCCTAGAAATTAAAAACCTTTTAAACATTAAATTAATATTTTCCACATTCCAAAAACACCACATAATCATGATTATCAACCGAATGTAAAAACCCCCAATTTTATATAAACCCTAAATCGATTTTTATTAATTAAAACTCTAATTAAACGTAATCTAAACCCGAATCCAATAATTAATTTGATTGAAAACGAGATGTGCAAAAACCCCCAATTGACCGAAACCCTAATTTTATAAAACCGATTATATGTTGAAATTAGTTTGATTTTATACAAGAAAACATCAATTAATTGCATTTAAACCCGAGATTTATAGAAACCCCCAAATATTTCGAAACCCTAATTTATTTATTTCAAATCCGAGAGCCATATGGTTCTCAACAAGTTTATACAAATTATTAAACCCACTGATCTTTTATAAAACGAAAATCAATTAACTTTGTTAAAAGAAAATAAGGAGAAACAACTTATCTTTGATTTTGGCTGAGGATTAACGTTGACCATAAGGATGAACTTCATCAGAAACCCAATCGGTTTGATGTGGGGATGAAACCCCACATCTCACGCGATCTAAACACCACAGACCACCCCTTATGTAATTGTTATATTCAAACTGAAAACATGATAGCCATGGAAGGAGATGAACCGATCCAGATTGGATAGAGAGATAAGAGAGGGGCGGTGGGGATGTTTCGAGAGAAGAGAGAGAGAGTAACTCTCTGTTTTTGAGAGTTGTGTGAATAAACACGCATATTTACTCCTTGTTTCCTTGTTTATATCGCCTATGGGCCGGGCCGGGTTATTTAACCCTTGGGCCGGTTTGTGGGTGGAAATATTGGGCTCATTTTGGGCCAGAATTATGTTTTGAGTTTAGTTAAAGTCCATAAACGAATTTGGTAATTTAAGGGTATAATTTAACCCGTAAAACCCGACCGTTTAATAACCGGTTTTTATGTGTCGTATTTTTCCGTAAACGTAAGGTTTTGTCAAGCACAACTAGGGTGTCGTGTCTTTTATTAATATAATTTCTTTCGTATCGTAACCCGATCCTTATAATTAAATAGGTCGCGGCTAGCGTAACCGTACTCTCGAGCTACTTTTACTTTTGTCCTTTTTGCTGAATTACGAGGTGAGTTTGTAGCCCCATACTTAACTATTTTTACTGCTTTTTGGGGTGAGACATTGCTTGATTTTAACGTGTGAACACAAGTGCATTTACTGATTTATATATTAGTCTAAGTCCCACTAAAAACCCAGTTGCTTTGGCCCGTGAATCGTGAACCGTTAATTACTTTGTGTAAGCGCGAATGTTATGGATAGATCTATCGGGATTGACGTCCCTGTCTGTCTTGTTCAACAAGGGGACAAGCGGGCACAGTTTCATTTGAGTCTGAGATAGGATGTCGTGGGTTTAGGCATCTAGTTTGGGCTACATTTATATGATTATACTGCCGGTGTTGTTAACGCTTCGGTGTCACGAGCTTAGACTGTAATAAATACTTTTGGGATGACTTTGTATCTGTTATATTGTCATCACTTTTGGGAAAATCTTGTGGTTCATTAAACATTTCAAATTAACTAAACCTATGAACTCACCAACTTTATGTTGACACTTTAGCAATGTTTTTCTCAGGTATTAAGAAGGAAGATGCTAAATGAGGTCTCATGCATTGCCGTCATTTCTTTGAAACAAAGATCATTTGTACCATTTGAGAAAACTATGTTTTGTAACTGTATTCAGTTCTATGCTTCCGCACCTTGTTAAAACTATTTATTTTATTAATTACAAGTGATCTATTTTTCGAACGTCTCATTTAGAGGTCGTTCTTTGTGACTATGTGTGTATGATAATCATGACGTCACCACTCCCTTGTCGCCATTATACTCTGATATTTTGGGAGTGTGACACCCAAACCAACAACAAAACCTTAATCGCCCTCCTCAACAACAACAACAACCTCGACAACCATACATACCTCCTCACAAGCAGCAACAACCACCTCAACGTAACAACCAAGTTTTCCAACAACCTGCTTACCAACCACCTGCATACAATGCTCCTCCCAACCAAACCACCACTACATTACACCAAGAGGTTGCAACCTACATGAGAACCAATGATGTGATAGTGGGAAATCTCCAAGAGGAAGTGCACAATTTGAAAGCAGACTTGGTCAAGCAAGGAAATGATTTGAGAGCAGACATGAGAAACACGTTGGATAGCCAAACTAATGATCTGAGGAACATGATGGCTAGTTTCTTCCAAGGTAATCAACCCTCTTCTTCGGGTACTCTTCCGAGTAACACCGTTGCGAACCCAAGAGGGGAGATGAAAGCAATCACTACTCGAAGTGGTAAAGGTACCAAGGAACCCGAGCTTCCTATACCTCCACCAGTGGTTGTGACTAAGGAGAACGT